>CM023824.1:8635000-8995000 GCA_013266295.2 Branchiostoma floridae x Branchiostoma japonicum
ATGCCAGGATAATTTTCCTTTCCGTATCAGTGTCACCGAAACGGTCGTACCACGAAAGATACTGGGTACCAGTAATGGCTGACCCATATACACCGAAGAAAAAAGACTGTTGTTCAAGGCAGATCACTTTTAGAGGAGAAACAATGGCAAGAAGCAAGACATTATGAATTTGAAGCGGATGAGAGCCCATGCATGATAAACTCTGACTTTGTATGTTTTGGGGACAGCTTTAGATAACATGGCTTGTTTAGTGTACTTTAACACGATCTGTTTGAATCCTTGGTTTGAAGTAAAAGATGGCGGGCAAGAATGTCGAAATTGTTATAAACCTGCACTTTAGTTAAAGAAGATGGCAGAACGAATCAGAAAGTTGAATTCTTTTAAGGACCCCCAATACTTAGCTCACTGTACGTTGGACAAGTACATTGTATTTAAATTGTGAAATGAATTGTGAAATGTTTATTTATAAAGCATAGGGTTCAATCATACTGGTAGCATTAGGGAGGTACAAGTCGTACATAACAAACATTTGAAATCGCTCAGAGTATATTACATGTAGCATTAGGTGCGATAGAATGATCATAAACGCCGCGGTGTAGTACGTTTTGCAAAGGTATAATATTCGATATACATGTAACTGTCTTAAAGAATAATCGACAGCATAACATTAAACACTGAATGTCATTTCATCCAGACTATATCTCAGCAGCGCTAGCTTACGCTGCCATTATTCAACTGATATACCTTGGGATTTACAAACCAGAATCAGCAGATAAGTTTGTCTTGTGGCTATGTTTTTCTATTTCCCCGAGAAATACGATAGAGAACTTCGCAGAGAAAAATGAGCCCCTCCCCCTTTCCCATACCTTAACTATAGTGACTTAGAAGAGTGCTTCTTGTGCAAAAACAGTCAACTGTAGAACCAAAAAGCTCCCAGGATCAGAGAATTTACACACCTGTAAGTTCGTCCGAGAAGCGACTTATATCAGAAAAGTGATAATGAAGGCTCCTTACCGTCAAATTTCTCCATGTTGTTTCTGTAGAAATCCAAAAGGGTGACAATTAAAAAGTGAAAGGCCTCAAGCAACCTCGCTATCCGCACGTTCCAAAAACTTAATCATGAGGGATGGTCATTTTTGGGCTCTTTTCTTTCCAAGTATGTTGTCCGAGCTACATCTTTATTTTTCATATCTGCATCTTGATATGCATTACTTAACTCCTGTACATCCGTAAAGAAAAGTTATATGTACACTAGCTGTTGAATTGAGAAAAGTATCAAACAATAGCTACCTGTTTTCAGAGTGAATCCGTCCCTTTTTACCGCGTCAGGGGTCTAATACTATGATCACCCCGAGTTGTCCAACAGGTTTCGGCAGTCTCCACGCCACCAGTACAGTAGTCAGTACGGCCTCACATGCACCTTCAGGCAGCGTGCCCAGTGCGTAGAGCATCACGGGAATTCAACGTGCAGAAAAACTGCCACTTAGGCAACCCATAATATTCTACAGTTGATGGCAAAGACGTTCCTTTATACCAATGAATTATCTCTTAAATAGTACATGTATCTGACCTTTACTACAAATGTAGGTTAGGGGCATTAAGTAACATTTTTACACAAAAATTAAAATGTTTTAATAGATAAAAACTTTCTGTGATTGTAATTTACCTCCACTTTACAACATATTTGTGCAAGTATGTCAAGTTTCTGACATCTATAATAGTTTGCGCTAAAACAGCACACACGAGGCACCACCACAAAAAAACTAGAATGTAAACACGGCAGACAGCTGTTTCCAACACATTCGTAGGACGTCATATTTTGGCACCTCCACCTCCTGAATGACACTTATTTGCAATGGAGCAGGGTGGGGGTTGATTCAACTTACTTCGTAAAGAAATCATCAGAAAATGGACTTTCTGTATCGTCCTAATGTTACATAATGCAGCTTTAAACATAGTTGTGTACTCACTCTATTAGATTCTTGAATAAAACAAAAGACGTTTTCAAATGAAATAATCTTTATTACACAGATGCACATTTCAGGACAGATGTAATTTTAAAATGTCAGCTGATAACATACAAAATGCAATTGTGCACCATAGATGAGAAAGTTGCTCAACATACAAAAGTAGCATATTTGAATACATAGTTACGTATGAGAGTAGGTAGTTCTTGTGTTACACATAAGCTTGAGGAAAGGACAGGAGTTGGACATATTAAACAAATGGTAGAGTGACAGAATTTAGGTATGATACAAGACAGGTACAAAATGTAAATGCATAAACTGTTTATCTATGTATGTTCATCTCTAAACATCGAAAAATGAGGCAAAAAATAATCAACATATGTCTATGCATCAATTTAGTATGGCTGGCCACGAGTTAGGATTTAATTCTTTACACACAAAAAAAAATACCAAAATAAAGCACCATACATGTTTGCATACATCTTTCAGTTTTCACAGATAAATGTAACAAACTAACATGACAAATAGTGTCCTAGTGGGCAATGGAAGTCTAGCGAAGGAAAAATCAAGGAAGACAATAAATTTTGCTATCTGAACGTGTAATGACTGCATGTTTTCATAGAAAACAAAATGTAGATATACAGAGATTGCTAGGTTTCACACATACACACAAACAAATGAGGGCAACACCAAATGCACGCGCATGTAAATTTCTGTTGTACCACTGCATAGTTTGCGCTACAATTTTTCGTGCTGCTGTCCATTGCATCGGCGACCAGCTAGCAGAGCATTATTTCCACTTGGTCATAATTAGTTACTACGTTTACAGGTAAAACAAATTTGCCGTTGTATCCTGTAGATTTAGATATGGACTTAACTGCGTAGTCGTAGAAGTTAGTACATGAATACTTTTCCATGAACTCTGTTGCTATCAATTGTTCTAAGAGTAATTATAGTCACTAGTAAAGCTCCTTCATGTCCTTCTCATATTCATAATATTTCACCTTTTGTTTTCAAATCTGCTACAAAATAAATGCAACCAGTCAAATAATGTACCATAGTACTACTATGGTACATTATTTGACTGGTTGCATTTATTTTGTAGCAGATCTACTATTAGTAGAGCTATAAACAAGATCGCAGCTTAATTTTTACATAAGCAAACCGAGGTATCTTTGCACTTGGCACACATACACTTTTCAACATAGAACTACCAATCATTATGTTCTACTTGTGATCCTTAGCAGATACCTAGTCAGTGTTCATGTGTTTTCTGGGATGTGTTCTACTACTGTAACAGTTTTAAGTGTTCTGAGACTGTGATTTCTTTATTCTTTCCAGTCGTCGTTTCAGGTCGTCGACGTTTGCGGATATGCTGGCTGGTTGGGGGACGTCCATGGGAGGTCCCGCCAGGATGGACGGGGGGAGGTCCAGCTGGGACTCGGAGGGGGAGGGGACGACGTCGGGGTAGTCTTTAGCAGTCTTGGATCTGTCCACGTGTTGACTAGAAACAGGGGGAGCATGTGGTAGGGGGGCATCACCCTGTGGAATAACAGACACAGGCAATTATCACAAGGAGCAGAAACATACAGGTTTTTAAAACAAAGTAAATTTACCAATCAGTGCTCGTAAGTAACTTTATGCAAACACTAACTGATTGGGGCAGTTAGGTTTGGAATATTTAGTAAACAAGAGTTCCACGACCTCATACCTTTGCCAAATGATGTTAACCTTTATGACTAGCAAATTGTATATGTTTCTCCTCAATTATACAAATAAGATCATCATTTGCATGAATTATATCAGTTGATGATATTTTTCACCCAATGACAGTCTTATCTAAGAAAAGAAGGGTTTTCTAGAATTTTCTCATAAATTAATCAAAGTAGGTCCTCATTAGAATAACTTATGTTTAATGATGTTCCCTTTCACTTAACTTCTAAATGCAGTATATTGTAAGTATGAAATTCCCAGCAATTTCCATTATAAGATTTATAGCATTTTCTCATCAATTATGCATATTAGGTCTTCATTCAACAAGGTCACTCCATACCGCTGAGTTCTCGAGCCCGCAGCGTTGCCGTAGGATCTTGAGTCTCTCTCGGTAGCTGGTGGCAGACGACATCGTTTCCTGGATGACTTTGGATGTGGCGGCGTCCGTTTCCATGGAAACGCGGTTGTCGTGACTACCGGAGGATTCTGCAAGGGGAAGATTGTCTCCTTGTTGGAACTGATTCTCTGTGGAAGAAGTGAGGGGCGAGGGTCAGAGCCTAACTACTGCATGCAAGCCACAGGAAAGGACGTACCACCCACCAGAACAAAACAACATTAAAAGTTCCTTAAACACAAAGCATTTAGTACCCAAACCACCAAGAAGCAGGAAGAAAGGCTGTTCATATACATGTACTGAACTAAGATGTACGAATTGCACAGCGCGAAAGCACATTGCTACACTATGCCAGGGGGATAACAAACATCAAGATCTAAGGATATTCTGGATGATCATGTTGCATGGTCAGTTTGCTTAATAGATAGGCTTTTACAGGGCTCAATATACTTTTTCTGGACACCAGCACTGGTGGATCATACTAAAAGCTGTTCATGTCTTTTAGACTTCATAGCTGGCAACAGTCAATGCAGCAAATAAAATCCACATTCACCTATGGACCATGTACATGGACCAGTGCAGGTAGACATCGGAAATACCTGCACAGCTCCAATTTTACCTGCACTAACCTGCATGTACAGGTGGTATTTTGAGTCCTGTTCAGTTTAGACATGGTCAATGACATTATGTTTTAAACTAACCCATTCCTATTGAACATTCAGTACTAGGTGTTAGCTAGAAGCCAGACCACCAGCATCCCTACCAGTGTGAGAGACAGCAGTACCAGGTTGGATCTTCCCCTCCCGTTCCAGCTCGATGTTCTTCAGACCTCGCTCGATGTAGCTCTGGAAGAACTGGGAGGTCCGCTGCATGAAGGGGGTGATGTCCGCTTCAGGGTGCCTTTTCTTGAAGTCATACAAGTCAGCAAGTCCCTCTTTCGTGTTCTCCTTGTTCCCAATCTTCTTGAAGATCTCTGCTAACATGTCATTGGTTCGTGGATTCATTTTACGAGGAGTTGGCTTTGAGGTCTGCGATGGAGAGAAACATTACAAAATCAACATTCATAGTAAGATCAGAAAACAAAAACACAAGTTGGACAGTGAAGAGATCATTGTAACACGTGCTACATTATACAAAGAGTTTGTGTAGGTAGTTGCATTCCATTTAATGGAAAAGCACTCTCCTATACAAAGCATATCAGTAAAAATAACTGCAATACAGTGTAACACTCTAGGGGGCGCTTCTCACCTCTTGAGGCATGTTCTCAGCCTCCTCCTTTTCTGCTGTCCCGTTCATCTGCTCGTTGTGTTTGGGCTTGTTCTGGCCGGCAGAAGATTTCCCTTTACTCGACTTGAGGACCCGCTTCAGGTAACCCTCCACCTCCGAGTCCTGGGGGTTGTCAATCAGCGTCATGTGGCTGAAGATCTGCAAAGGATGAAACAGTCCATGTCATTGTTCATACGAGTTAAGGTTTACATATGGACATATGGAGATAGTTTCAATCATTTCAAGGGGTGTACCATGGCTACACCTCACCTACCATGTACATGTATTGTAAAAAAAAAACCCTCCAACTTTGGATGTATCTCCTTATACTATAGATGGTAGAACAACTAATGTACATTCTACTACATTTGCCTCTTGCTGAAGAACATTGCATTGTACTGAAGCCCAAGGTATCGTTTTTCTTCAGAACCTCATATGTAAAATTGGACAGTCTTCATAACACTTGTAGGATCAAAATCCTTGCTAGATGTCATTCTACTGGTCACATTTGTTGTACGATCATTTTATGATGGCAAACTAAAGTCATACTTGGGATAGTCGTACATATGTTGTGCAAAATTATGCTGTCTTGTTACAGAAAGGGCTAAGATTCTGTCACAGCATGCTCGAAAATTCAACAACATCAAAATCGTACGACAGCCCATGACAAAAGTGACCGCGCCGGAAGTCCCACCTTGTTGCCCTTGATCATAGCGAGCAGGTGCAGGACAGTTTTGATGGTGCGTAGCGGCATGTCGTAGGGCCGGTCCTTCCAGGTCTCAGTGGGGAAGGCCTTCATGAAGTTGTGCAGGTCCAGCAGCACCTTGTCCATGTTGATGTCTATGCTGGTGTCTGACATCACAGACGGGAACATCTTGGTTGTTTTCCAGATGCACTACAGGGGAGAATATGGATGTAGTCATCAGGACATACAAAGATCTGTTCTACAAGCCCTTTCCTTTGGATTATTTTAGAAGTTTGTGAGAATAATAATCATCCTAACTGTCAGGAAAAATTCAAGCACTACATGTATGTACAACCTACAGTCAACAAATATACATGTAGTTGTTTCAGTAAGGTGGAAGTACAGAATGTAGTCATCAGGCCACATAAAGATCTGTTCCACGGGCACTTTCTTTCACATATCAAGAGGGAAATCTGACTGCTTTCTTTTAAGTTAGTGATAATAATGCTTTCATCATCCTAACTGTTGAAGAGAAATGCAAGCACTATGTACAACCTATGGCCAACAAATATTGCTTCAATAAATTACTGGTACGTGTACAAATATTGGGACTAAAAAGGCTGGATGTTCAAATGCAGGTCTGAAATCAACCTAAGAATACAATTATGATATGAAAAGTTTACAGTCTTTTCTGGACTACTTAAAAAAGGCTGCTTTACAATGTCAACAGTTCTACGTGTCCATGTACCTTCATGGTGAGGTCTGTGAACTTGGGTGTGCTGGTCTCACTGGCCACACAGCTATGCAGTAACTTGATCAGAGCTCTACAGGAAACAGAAATCACAATAGCCTTGGTATTACAATGTAGTTCATTTATTACTAGATACATTTACCCTAGCTGTTATGATGATATAAGAAAGTTGCAGTACTGAAACATATGTAAAGTAAGAGCATTATTGTTCTTACCAGTTGTGTACATGTGTTATTTGTTGTGGAACGCGATATCAGCTATAGCTGCCAGGGTATCCACGGTATTGCGTTGTATGCAATTTTTAATAAATAAAATAAATAAATAGCATTACAATTTATCCTTGCTATGAATGATGGTGCACAATTGAAACAACATCTAAGATCTAGACCAAGACAAGAAACCCACCCGAGACAGTTGGTCAGGTCAGACTTCTGGATGACCTTGACCACCAGGACGTTGACGGAGCGGATGACCTGGGGGCCGTCTCCGTAGTGCGGCAGGTGTTCGTCCAGCAGCAGGGTGATCAGCACGCTGAACAGGTCCCGCAGCACGTCCTTGGACGCCTGGGTGGCCAGCGTCAGGTTCTGGAACAGCTGGGAACGGGAGGAAAATCAGACAAGTTTAATCATGTTTACCTTAAAGTTTGCAGAAGGAAAATATACTGTTTTTGCCATGTTTCTTCTTCTTCTCCTGGACCAGACCTCTGTCACCATGGTAACTGGCACTGTAGCAGACACCCTGTGGTGTTGGATTACATTACATGGCAGGACAGAGCTGGAGGAGCTGCTCACCATATACTATACATGAACGTGTTTGAGTAGTTTATTAGGCTAGACCATGTAAACATTTATGCATTTGCTTTGCAAATGTTACCTTTCTAGTTTGGTCTTGCATTTGATATACTGCCTTGAAGTTGAAGACAGTCTGTTCTCACAGTCTTTAACCTTTTCTAAACATTACAATTGCTATTGGCTTTTAACTAAGACTATCTTAGATGTCAGTACATGAAGTTCTGTAAAGATGTCTTACAGCTATGAGAGTGGCCAGCACACATCTGTAGGTCTTGATGATGTCCTGTGCCTCGGGAGAGTCGTAGTTGTCGCTGTGCTTGCTCATGGCCATACGCAGCTGCAGGAGGGTGGCAATCAGCAACTAGGACGAAAATAAGACTTCTCAATAAATGACAAACAAAAGGAATAATACATATCTGAGAAAATATCTTGGCAATTTTGTTCTGTGCATAAATATGTAGTGTTTCTATGCCAAGCCAAAAGCATACATGTCTGTGTATTCTAGATCTTCAGCCAATGTCAAATGGCTCACCTGATCCACGTGATCCGTGATGGCCTCATACTTCTCCTCGTCTTGAATCACAGCGTCCAGCTGGGCCAACGCCTGCACGCTGGTCAGCACCTCGCTACTGGCCACCTGCGAGATCACGTAGTCCACCGCGGAGGAGGAGCTGGTCGTGTTTCCCAGCAGCGCCATGGACGGCGACGGAGGGCGCATCCTCGTCTCCGGGAGGTTGACGGGATCCTCCAGGAGCTCGCGGACCGTGTTCTCCGTGTCCACCAGGACGGGTTCCGACACGGTGACCTCCTCGCCTTCGATGGTCTCCAGGTCGAGCGTGAATTCCCGTTTGTACTGCGCCGTCTGGGGTCGGCCCTGGTGGGCTTGCCGATGAAGCTGCTTCAGTTGACTGTGTGGAGGAATAAATACACAATTACATTAATCAAGAGGATGAAAATGTGGCTTCAGATTCTAATAAAGGGTATGCTGACTTTAAACTATCCTTGCTGATTTACTTTGTGACCAGCTAACACTACAGCTAACTTTCAATTACAGCAGCTTTCATTGATACTCAGCAGCAGTACTCCCTTGCTTGCATGACGACTGGTATTGCTGATTTTAGTGGTTCTCCTACATGTATTTCTTCCTAGACTAATATTTGTTTGAGTATGAGCCTGAGGTAAGAAGTAACCATTTGACAAGATTGACACAAAGTCTTACTGTAGCCACACATTTTAGTGTACACAAAACAATGCGAGTGTAGTGTGTCTGTGTGTTCTTCACTTAGAGAGAAGTGCTTTCACTTAGACTTTTCAGAGAGAAGTAGACCAACTTACTTCAGATATGTCCTGTAAAAACTGAGAGCATGTAAAGTAGAGGAGAGATAACAGGCCAAGATTAAGTCACAGGAATACAAGATGAAGCTGAAAAGGGGGCTACCCTTCTCAACTAGTATCAAAATCACAAAATGACAATATTTAATGATAGTTATTAACATATATAAGAAAAACACAGAAAAACACACTGTGCAAAACAGTATTCTTGCAGCTCTTTGAGTGAAAAGGAGAAATACATGTAATCATGCAGTAATGGTGAGAGACAGACAGGGGGTGTGTTGTGGGGAGTTATATACAAGTGGGTTACATAATGATTAAGGGTGGGCAAAAGTACCATGGGAAGGGGAGAGGCTGTGTGTAAATGACTGATAAACTGTCAAATTGTGCTGACATTATGCACGGTTTTTCTTGATTTTTCTTGATTTTTCAATAGGTTTACATATGTTCTACTCAACTGAAAGAAAGCTAAAAAACAGACCACGTTAGTGTTAAAATCTAAGTGCAGTACGTATTGATGAGATAAAAATTATCACCTTATTGCCTTTTCTTCTTTAGTGCCAGGTTTGACGTCCCCCTGCCCGTCCTCCATGCCTCCAGGTGAGATTTTGGGCGGTGCTGTGGTTGGTCTGGTGCCTGCTGCCTGCTTTGCCAGGACTCCTGACCGCTTAATTCTCTCCTCCAACATCGACTGGTCTTTTTCTGTAAGCTGAACCCGACAACAAACAAATGCAAAACTATAGCTTGCCTACAAATGGACATGTCTTGAAATACTATCTTATCATTTGTGAAAAATCTGATATTACAGTCAAACCTGTGCCACCTCTACATGAGGACCACCTGGCCAACATGGACTTTTTGGTGGTGGTTCCTTAGATAATATTTCCCATTGACACAAGCATTAAGAATCCTGTCTATAGTTTATATATACCACCTGTCCACATAGACCAGATTTTATTAGTCCGGAGTGGTCTTCTTGGGCAGTTTTGCCTGTAATTCAGGAGGGACTGAAATTCAGATGCATTATGAGAAAAAAATCCTACCTTGCCGACAAATTTGAAGAGTTGCTCTCCACAGATAGCATAGGCCTGCACCAGTGTGTTGAGTGTGGCGCTACGCACACTGTTGTCCCTGTCACCAATCTGTGTGGCTATCTCCTTCAGCGCCTTTGCCGAGGTGGGCTGGCACACGTTCAGGCCATACCCCTCGATCAGACAGCCCAGCTCCTCAATACATTCTGTAGCAATGAATACAAAATTTACCAAATGGTATATTTTGGCTCTTTATTATTAACAACTGTATGTGTTACTAATACTATATACAATTCTGACTAATTTTAAGTTGTAAAACAAATTCTGTGTTTCGGGTCCAGAAATTGTACGAGAGTCGATTATACCTTCCTTGTAAATCAAGAAGTACATGTACACAGAGGCATAATGTCTGTATCTGTATAGCCGTGTACATGTACGCATGATGTAACTGCCCTTTGGTGTAACACACCAGCTTCGCATTGCATGGTGCGTGGCACAGCAGCAGTTGGCCATTACAATGAACAACTTGTCACACCCAACCTTTGCACATCTACATGTAACTGCAAGCATTGTACTACAGTAACTGTACTTGGTGGCAACAGGTTCCACTCTACAAGTTAATCAATAAATGCCTTTTGCGAATCCATACACACATAGCATCTGATAAAGTTTATCAGAAATACATGGGTGATTCAATACATTATAAATGCAAGTTTGAACCTTACCAGCTCGTTGCTTGGCGTTCTTGGAGCGCACCCCGTCCATGAGGAAGGGGAAGATCTTGCTGGCGGGGTACACCTTGGTGATGACCTTCAGGATGGCGCGGACTTCCCTCCGAATCACGTCTTTGGAATCTCCAACCTGTGGTCATCGTCAACAGAAGACATTATCACCTGACAGAAACCACTTGGCTTAGAACTCCAATTCTACAGAGTCCTTCTAGTCTGTGTTTCATTATGCAAACATTCATCATTTACACTTGTTACATAGAGTTCAATCAACAGTTACTTACAGAATTATATTTTTATATTTCACTCCATACCATGGCATGGATGAAATGTATGGTTTTTTCCTCATGTTTCTTCTTCTCCTCCTCATGTCATTTGCTCAAATCGATTCAACTTCTTCATTTCTGCAGTATATTTTTGCAGTAATTTACTGTAAATCCATGGCCAGTTATTTAATGATAACTAAATTTGCGGAAAGGAGGTTTTCAAAGTTTGCAATTAAGACGATTCTGTAGTACAATGCATACGTTAGCAGTGTTATGATTTCATAGTAAGATGTTTCCGCAAGAACTGCAAATATAAAACCATCACAAACATTTTGAAATCTACAGTATGTATGGCATACATACTGACATGCTTACCTTAATAACCAGGTAGGGTAAGAAGGAGTTGGCCTCGATGTCCAGGAGCCGGTATTCGTCCTCTGCCAGGGTGTTGAACAGGATAGTCAGGTACTCCAGGGCCTTCATGTTCACGGTCGTGTTGGTGTCGAAGAATCGCAGGGTGATCCACTTCAGCAGCAGGTCCAGCTGGGCGACGGTCTCCTCATTCTGGTCCTTCACAGCCTGGATGGAGAAAGGAGAAACACAAATGGTGACAATTTAGTACAGAAGACAAACAAGATGTCACAGAAGTGGTGAATTGCTAGTTCCTTCACAAAGACAGCCGAAAATTTGGGTAAGTCCAATTTTTTGTTTTGGTATTTACAGTTTAACCTTGATGCAGGAGACAAACAAAACATTTACCTGGAAAATAGATTAAAATAAGAAATCCCTGGTAACAGAAAAAATCACCTGGGTTACATCAACCTTTCTTTTTAGTCTAAAAAAACATAGGAGAGAATTCCGACTACAGTCCTGAGGACTTTCAAATAAAACATACTTTTTTAAACAGAGCAATTTCACAGTTGAAGTGGAAACAGGTTTCAGTCATCATTTTATGTTATGACATCAACATCTGACTCAGAGTCTGAGTACCTACCGCAATGAGGGTGTCCATGGCTGCCAGGTGTCGCTTGAAGTCAGAGTGGAAGAACTGCGTGTAGATGGTCTTACTGACGCAGCTGGTCAGCTGTTTCTGCAGCTGTTCAATGTGGTCTGACTCTGGACTGCTGAAATTCCACTTCAGCACCTGTTTGAAGGAGGCGATAGAAAGATGTAGAACTGTTCCCATTATAGAAAGACTAACATTGGAGATCTAGACACCTCACAAGCATGTGTAACATTACTTAAATGACGTTTATTGTATCATTATTAGATGGCAAATGTTAGTAACTAAGTAAGACAATATTCTTTTTCAAAGAAGTTAGATTTTAAGGGCCTTACTACATTTATTGTTACTGTCAAACTTACGGTGGTTCAAATTATACTTAACATTACACTCTTAGAGCTCTTGATGCAAAGCAGCGTAGCGAATTTTATTTATTTGTTTTTCCCCAACATACAAAACTTGTCCAATTTTGGATGTGTATACCTTTAGAGTTTTCTCATCCTTGATCCTCTGTTTTTTCTCGTTGTTGAGGATGAGAGGTGGTCCTGTGTCCTCATCAGCAAGGCTCTGGTTACTCCCCTTCTTCTTAGAGCCTGCCATACCACCCTGGGAACAAGAGCAGCCACATGACTCACTGATATATAATTTTGGAGACGGACAGAATAATAAAAACTGCACAATTGGTTGAAATTTCTAAGATTGACAGTATTTGTCACAGAGGACCTTGACTTGTAATGTTGGTGAATTACCAAGAAGTGTTACAACAAATGCTTGAGAATTTGGCATTTCTGTGAATAGTGACTCTTCAGTGAGCACGTAGATTTTTTCTTATGTTTGATATAAAACACTTACAGCCAAATATACGTACACGACTTTCACGAAGCAAAAGAAGGAAGTGGCGAATCCCAACGCATTTTACAAAAATCATCTATTCTGAAAATTGATTGCATCAAAGCAATTTTTATACAAAATTCCAAACATCAGCTTTTTTTTACATTTTACTTACTTTCAAAAAATCACAGACTTCATGTCCTCATACACAATCAATCAATGGTCATGCAGATTAATTATGCAGCATATATTTAATTTGCACATGCTCTTAATATTTCTTTGTAGCAGTCCTGAAAAATGACACTTGTAATAATGTATCAGCCAGACAATTGTTGATCTCAAAGTGTCTGCGTCACATTCCGACAGTTGACACCAAATATCATATTTTTCCATTTGTACTTTTTAAAGACTGCTAGAAAGAAACATCAACTCATAGATTGCATGTTCCCCATCATATACATGTTAATATAACTCAGGCCATGCACATACAGTACAGCTGTGATCACATCACACTGATTCTGTGGGTACGTCTGGTTTTCCCTCTACCTTGTTTGCATTTGGTTTAGCAATGCCAGACTTGGGGCGGCCAGACTTAGCGGCAGGCTCGGCCTGCTTCGCCTCCTTAGCACTCCCAGAATCCTCCTCTCTCTAACGAAGAAGAGGCGAGCAAAAGCAAGAAGTTTGGAAAAAAAAACAAGACAACAAAAGAAATGGATGTATGCAAGAAAACAAAACGGTGAAGCTTGTCAGCCATGAAAGCATGGGAAACAGCATTGTGCAGTAGAAAGTAAAATTCTCAGTATCTACAGTTACTGTAGTACAAATGTGGTGAGAATGCATGTAGAACTAATGCTAACAGATGGAATAAGTTCAAAATATCTTTCACTTTATTGTACACAAAATTTTAAATAAACACAACTGGATGATAACTTTTTTTAATTGCTAAAAAATTTTGTGAACATACATTGTATTTTTAAGAGTTAGGAATATACCACATTGTCAAATTGTATGCTAACTTCTTCATGTCAAATAATCACATTTATATCATACCCGGGCGGCGATACAGTGTTCCCGACTTGGTCGTACTTTACTGTACGACCGGGCTTCCATAGAACGATTCGAACGCGTTTCGCCCCAACCGTATGCGCCGCTTTCGAAAATTCGAATACAGGATTTGGACGTTGGAACTGATGTTGTTGCAGTTTTTTTGTTTAGGGACACCAAATTTTCGCTCATTCCGCATTGAAAGACATGTTTCCTAGGATGTGTATGAATTACGATATAAATAGAATACAACACGGTGTATTCCGCATCGCCCTTGGTCTCGGCCCTCCCGCGAGCTCCGGGTGATCCGACTCGCGGTCAGGCCGATACTTCGGGCGATATGGAATACACCGTGTTGTATTCTATATGTACATTCTGACTGCCAAATACCCAATTTATGACATACTAGCTTCCTTGCTTTTTTTCATCCTTCTTTGTAATCTCTTCCTAAATTTGTTTGAAACCACAAGATGATCAAGTACACACTCAGGTACATGTACTTGATACTTCAACCACCTCCCTACACTTACCTTGGACTTGGCCGGAGCAGTTTTAGGTCTGCGTGTCTCCGTGCTGCCTGCGCTCCCCTCGTCTGACGGAGGAGAGCTGGCTTTTCCCTTCCCCTTCTTACTGGGCTTGGCGGGGACCTCTGCTCGAGCCTTCTCCAGGATAGCAGACACGTTGGTCTTGGAGGAAGCCTAGGGAAGGAACAGATATTCGCCAATGAAAACCCCGGGGTGCGTGAGTGACATTGCCATATTAGATAGCTGATAGAAAAAAATAACATCACAGTCACAAAATCACAGCCACAAAAGTCCACTCACAGCCACAATACAAAAGATGACACCACATCTGTGACCAAAAAAACCCCTCACAGACACAGAGGTTGTAAAAAAGACAGTGTTGTTTATAAACGCCGACGGTGAGAAGCAATAACATGCTTCACTGCTGTCAGTGCAACAATTCATTTTAGTCTGTCAATCAAAAAAATTCTTCAACTCATTATTCAGAGAAGGCTGAACTCAAAGCTGAAGTGTTTGGAACTGGAAAAATTAATCAGAGAAAGATCACAAAAAAAGGAAAAGCTCCTTAAAAAAAGAAAAGTTCAGACACACTGTTGAACTCACATAAGGAAGAATGTCCTGATATTTGCGACAGAAGGGAGAAAAATATGGGTTTAGTGTGTGCAACAATTAGTAAACAGAGTATCAAAAACACTGGAGAAAGCACATTGTATTATTCACTGCAGTCTATAAGCCACAGTTGGCTATAGCTACAGTTATACAGTAATTTTTATAGCACAAGGTTTCTTCTACTGTCAGGCATATCTATGTCGGACACAGCTGTTATGATGAATGATAAACCGCAGAATGAAAATGTGTGCATCGTTCCAGCTATCATTTCATTGACTTCTTGCATTGTTAGTCATGATAGCCTAGTGAGATATATGTACATTTGTACTGTAGTCTTCCAGGGATAAAAACAAATTGACAGTATATCTGCAGGGTGCTAGAATTGGTCTGACTTACGCCGAGTTTCCCAACGGCACGGTTCATCTTCTCGTAACCAAGGTGATACATAAAGGGAACAACCGCGCCCTGGGCGTTCTTGCGGACGTCTGCATTGCGGTCCTCCAGAGAAGCGTACAACATGGGGAGACAGTTGACCAGGTCGGGAGGGCAGGTCTTCACTGTCATCAGTTTCTCTGCCAGCCAACCAAACAACTGCAGGGGGAAACATGGTGTCGTACTTTTACATAGCAGATAGAACAACTACAAATAGCACCACCTAGCAATTCACAGGAATACTGCACAAGGTTCTTCTAAACCAGGTTACACCAATGAGGTATAATCTAATATCCCTGGAGAATGCTAACACTTTACTTTTAGTTTTCACCACTTTTTGACATTGCTAGCTGGATATTACTCTTCATACAATTGTGGTTTGTTATGTCATAAATATTCAGAGAGTAGACAATTTGCAAGTTGCTCTATCAAGGGCATTACCTGCAAGTACAATGCAGACCATTGAATATATTATCCTCGTACAAGACTAAATTGTCTCACCTCGATCTTGAGCATGGGTGAGGTGGAGCGGAGGGCATCAGACATCATCTCATTTTCCATGAACGGGGTGATGCCCGTCTGCTCGACAACGGCGTTCAGGGCAGCCAGTCCTGCCTGGCGCACATGTTCCTGAGAACGCACCAGAAAAACCGTTAACGGTTATGGTCTCAGGTGAGTTAAATTTTTAAAAAGTGGAGCCAAGTCAGAGTGATCAACAAATATTGGTACAATACCTATAAATTATAAATGAAATCATAGTATTTTTTAGACACGAAGAGTATTCACAATGAAATTCATTGGAAATGGAAACACTGGTGAGGGACCTTGCTATCTCCCAACGTCTGTAGGATACCAGGGCCAAAGACATTGATGTGCTGCCGGATGTTGGGTCCCATCGCCGTGGCAATAGTGGTGCAGATAGACAAGGTGTTCATGACCTGTAACATTTCACAGGGTACAGCTTAGTAACATTGAAAATTGCTGAATATGCATAAAATGATATTTTTTAGACATCAACACTAAACTCGAGTCGGTTAAAAAAGAGCTATAATCAAGACTGAAAACTAGCGGCACTAAGAAATAGTCTGGCAAGACTTCAACTCAATCACAGGCAATTCTCACTTTAAAGAGTTTTTCAAAACCTGCAGTTTGAACACAAGTTACGAGGGAGCAGTGCTGCTCACCAGTATTTTGTTAGAGTCTCCAAGTCTGGCCTTCAGTGCACTAGGCAGGTCTCCAAGGCTAGGGGTGATGAACTTGGCTTCCTCCAGAATTGTAGATACCTAACAAAAGATAAAGTATACAAGGTAATAATAAGTACCAATGAATATAGAATTGATAGTTGCTGCATCTTTACCCAGCTTTAAACAAGCTATACTGGTTACATATTGGCAAGGTTTTACTGTTATTTTATGATACATGCACCATAAGGGCGTGAATCGATGCTTTGCTTGTCAATGACAGCTGTAATTTTACAGCCAAGTCTATGAACTGTACATAATCCTTTTCCCGCGGATGAAACCCTCACACTAAAGTTAATGACGTTCGTGTCTCTCTCACCTTTTCCAGAGCTTCTTTTCTGACCTTCCAGTCCTTGTGTCCGAGCTCATTCATGAGTTCAGGTCTCATCTGGTCACTGCAGAGAGGAAAAAAAGTCATCAGTTTTAAAGAAATATATCCCCTCTTTTCAGATCACAGCTCATCCCCCTCTGCAAGTAAGGAAACACATGCAACTTGTGATGGACCAAGAACACTACCACAGTATACAGGGTTGGATGGGCTGAAAGGGAAATAAAGGGGTCACCAGTGTACATACATGTGTAAAGGGCAGGTTACAGACAATCACTGTACTAGTAGTAACGATGTATGTACATTACACTTAGTACTAGTAGTGAAGTGATAGCTAAGACCACAAAGTCACTGCAGTACAATGGCAGCCTGGTTACCAAACCTATTTCAGGTGCCGAGTCTCTTTCGTCAATTGCGGAGAGGACGAAAGAGACTTGGCAGCTAAAATAGGTTTGGTAACCAGGCTAGTACAGTAGGCACTAAGAGTAAGGTACCCTAATCATTTCTGTCTTTCAACAAACAACGCTTCAATGGTATGCTGTGTATGGAAACTGTGCATGTGAGTTGTTTTTATTGTTTAATTCGTGTGTCGTGGGTTAAATTGTTGAACCACACATGATGATACAACCACACAGGTCGTGCTAATGCCAACTAGGTGATCTTTGTCATGTACATGTAGAGTGATGACAACACATGGACAGCACCACTCTAAAACTAGTACAAGAGGAGAAAAAACTGGGTGACTCGGGGAGAGAAGAGAATGCACACCACGTGCACAGGTTTGACATGGTAAACCAACTTACACGAAGGAGCCCGAGCGTGCCATACGCAAGCTACATGGAGAGGCAACATTAGTATTAGTCCTCACACACAAAGGACTGGTGGAGGTGTCAGGGAACAGTCAAGGGGGGAGCACTGAATGAAACCTCAAGTGAACAACTTCACATGACTGTTTCACATTGTAATGAACAGATCTGGGGATGGCTAGGCAGTGAAGAATTGGAATTTTTTTTAACATGATTTTGCTTTGCTTCAACATGAAAAACTATGGACAAAATGACTGTATAGGAGAGTTCCAATCCAAGAAAGGTCCAAAATAAGGGATGCTCTTCAGTGGCAACAGATTGAAGAACATGACTATACAGGGGTCGAAATACCCCTCTGTGTGCAACTTGGTGCAAGTAAATTTGGTGTCGTGCAACTAATTTTTTGCCGGTATGCACTGCGGTGCAAGTTTGCTTTATCCGCCGTTACTACCAGTACCTGTAGAAATACCCAATAAAGAACTGGAAAAGGAACAAAACCAGAATCCATGAAGTTTTTATTAAAGTTACTACATGTACTTTTGGTTGTGTTCGTTTTATTTTTTGGGGCTGCAACTATTTTTCTTCTCAAGTATTTTTTTTCATCTGCACCAGTGCAAGTTGGCCCCAAAATCTATTTCGACCCCTGCTATATCTTGTCCTCATGAACTACTCTCATAGTCTAGGTCAAAAACATAACCAGGCTGAGATTTTTTTTAACTACTGGGGATATAGCAGACACAACCAGTCGTCCATGGTGTCACATAATTATAAAGCTTGTTGCAAATGACAGTGAGTGCAGCATCAATATAGCATTGTCATTAATGTATGAAGGACAATGGATTAAAAGCATGTTATATAATTACTGTTACAGCACTTTCTTACTGTTGCTTACGTGCAGTACTTAAAGCAACAACTTCCAGTTGCATTTCAATTTTGAAGCCCTGTTGAAGGTATACAGCAACTTGTATAATAGCAAAGGTGCATACTGCATATGTATGACATTGTGCAATGCATGTATACAGGCAGTCATGAAGCACTGTATAAAGGGCAACAAAGTTCCAACAAAGCACATTCCCTTTTTCAGATGGAGCCTCAGAACCTAGATATAATAAGCAGCTGAGTGGTACAAAAAGTGTCAATCAAAAATGTACAAATGCCATCACCAATACATGTAGAGCCACACAAAAAGGTGAAAGCATCACAACATTCAGAAAACCATAACAAGGACAATGCAATGTATGCACAGTGAAAGGACATTGCAACAAGACCAGGCAAAGAGAGGTTCTGTTGTACAACATGAGGAGACGTGTCCAGCCCACCTGACATCTGTCCTGGGTACCAGGTCCTCTATGTTGATGGCAGCAGCCTGATCTTCCTTCTCCTCCCCCTCTTCATCTCCGCCTTCCTCCCCCTCCGACTTCTTCCGCAACCCCCTGGTGGGGGCAGGGGGCTTCTCTCCAGACATCTACAGGGGGTGGGGTACAGGGTAAAACGGTAAG
This sequence comes from Branchiostoma floridae x Branchiostoma japonicum, assembly GCA_013266295.2. NCBI lineage: Eukaryota > Metazoa > Chordata > Leptocardii > Amphioxiformes > Branchiostomatidae > Branchiostoma > Branchiostoma floridae x Branchiostoma japonicum. Next base: position 8,654,242 of record CM023824.1, read on the forward strand.
GATGGTGGAATGGAGAATTAATTTACTGTATTCTTACAGTACTGCTTTTAATGAAGTTAGCAAGAAGATTGAAGAGCAACACTATATATATCTGCATTAAAGATTTAAACATTACCTTTTCAATTTCAGCGTCAATCTGCTGTAGAAGAGCGGGTTTCTCGTCCTCGAAGAAAACGCGGAGCTGTGCGCCCATGTACATGGACAACACACCGATCAGGTTGATGCCTGCTGTGCGAATGGCCTGCACAAATGGAACACAGTTTGCAGTTAAAGACAAAGCATCAGCACAAATGCTTTACTAGATGTCCATTGTCTGATAGATAAATATCTAACATACAAAATCCAACACAAAAAGTTGCAAAAGAATTGCCAACAAATTTGTTTTGTCAGCAGGGGTCGAAATACCCCTCTGTGTGCAACTTGGTGCAAGTAAATTTGGTGTCGTGCAACTAATTTTTTGCCGGTATGCACCGCGGTGCAAGTTTGCTTTATCTGCTGTTAGAGTAGTACAGTACCTGTAGAAATACCCAATAAAGAACTGGAAAGGGAACAAAACCAGAATCCATGAAGTTTTTTATCAAAGTTACTACATGTACTTTTGGTTGTGTTCGTTTTATTTTTGGGGGGTGCAACTATTTTTCTTCTGGTGCAAGTATTTTTTTTTCCATCTGCACCAGTGCAAGTTGGCCCCAAAATCTATTTCGACCCCTGGTCAGGCATGCCACCTAGCAAGTGACATGTGGTACTGCATCTAGAAAACTGCAATTTTTGTGTTCTATTTGATCATTATCTATGTGTATTAATCAAGTCACATAACTGTGTAAGTTCTTAAAAAGGAATGACTTTTTGATAATATCCCAAAACTAGACTTACTGGGTTGGTTGCAGCTAGGGCTGTCTTCAGATGTTGGATAAATGGCTTAACAGAAACCCTGGAACAAACAACCATATATTTAATTACTTTTAACATTCTTCATATACATTTGCTGACAAAAATGGAAGTACTGTACATTGTATTAAAGACAAGACTTAGTACATTTCATCACGTTCAGAAACAAAAACAAAAGTCTAAGGCACTGTTTTGACAAAATGGATTTCTTCAAGAAGGCTGGTAGGTACACACTTCTGTGTAACTTACTTTAGACCGAAGTCTTTGATAGCCTCGTTCAGCCAGTTGAGGATCTCGGCCTGGTTCTTTGGGTTCTTCTGCTTGTAGGCCAACTCCACTCCCTGTATGGTGGAGAAATAAACATTCATTATAACAAGCACTAACAATGTGTAGTTTATGTTTTACTCCTGCTGGAAGACAACAGCAATTGTAATACATATGGAAATGAAAGGGTCAAATGCTATTAACACTGATAGATCGTCACACTGAATGTTGAAGGCCAAAACCCACAAGGTCAACCAGGGAAGAGATGGATTGACAACGTGAGGGAGGACTTCCACCCCCTTACGCTACGTGATGTCAACCTACAGGACAGAGGCAAATGGCGGGCTGCCATCAAGCCTCAGCATCAGTGTGCAAGCATGTCTAACCCTCGAAAGACGGGGAACAACAGACGCTAAACCGGATAGTGAGTGTGAGTGAGTGAGTGTAGTGACAGAGTCATTTGGGGGGGAAAAATTAAAGACTAGCTGATTTGTATACATTTTTGTCTCGTGGTTTGGGACATTTTTCCTATTCATTACTGTTGTCAATGCTTAAGAAAACTTTAACATTTCCTTGAAGAACCCCCTCCTTACCCCCTGGCTGACATAGTCCAGAGTCGTGGCCTCGGCGAGTGCCGTCAGCGCCTCCTTGGCGATCGCTCCGCCCTTGATGTCTCCGACCTTCTCCGTCAACCCCGTCAGGCACACCTTGGCCACGCCCTGCGAAATCCTCCCGTTCTCCGTGACATACTTAACCAGCTGGAACTTGGCAATCAGTACCTGGGAACGAGAATTTGTCAACGACTTTAAATACAAGACAGACATTCAATCGCCACATTATATACAACATGAATACAAAGTCATATCAAACAGGAACTGTTAGTGTTAATGCTGAACATTACTGCTGATTCTTTTCTTTTTTGGAAGTAAAATCTAGATTAAGTTTTGACAATTCTTACCTGGAAGTTGTTCTCCTTCCATCCCTTCTTGGCCAAGGTTTTGATGATGACCTGGCAGGGGAGGGTCTTTGGCTCCATGGTCTTTACAGTCTGTGAGAACACATGAGCATGCACTTCAGTCAAACATCAATAGGTGGCGCTTTTCATGCTCCAAAAAGTACACTTAGTCTATATGAAGTTCAATTCATACTAGGACTTTCATACATAAATACAGAAATTGTACTTTGTATTCTTTCTCAATACTCCTTTGGTACACATTAAATCCAATTCATTAATACTGAGATCTTCTGCAATTTCTAGTCCTTTGGATGGAATTGGAATGACACCCGGTACTTGCTCTCAAAGAACTTTGTTGAATTGTTTTCTGCTTAACACTATAACAGCATATTTTGTCACTTATATATACAGACATCCCTTTTAAATCCCTGTAGGTATACCTGTGCGAAGTCTTCCATCCCTGCCAGCCTCTCCTTCCAGTTGGCACTTTCCAGTTGTTTGAGAGTCTCTGCAGAAAACAGCTCAGCAGCTTTCTCTGCAACCTCTTCATCCTGTAGAAAGTACACATGTAGATCAATAGAAATGTCACATATTTTTACAAACACCTAAAACAAGACATACAAACAAATCTTCCCTTAAATGTTTGGACATACATGTTCTGTGTACTTACAGACAACGCGGCCTCCTGGAACTCAGGCTTGTCCGACACAGAAGACGTGGCTCCTTTCTTCCCCTTGCCCTTGCCAGCTGCACCCTTGGCCTTGGCTGGAGCTGTAGAAGGTCTCTGGGAGGCTGCAGCCTGGGGGGAAAAGAAATCACAAAATCTTGAGACATTTTCGTCCATTCAAACTTTACAAGATCGTTGACAAGTAATAATGATAGCCCCATGTGGCCCAAAAATTGCATGGAAAACTTTATTAAACAAAACTACTCTTAGTATTTATTCAACACAAATCAAAACATCAAAGATTATCATATGATGACAATTTGGTGTACCTTTGGTGGCCCACTGGATGACCCCTTTCTCCAGGCACTTGGGGGTCCTCCAGACTTCTTGGGGGGTTCTTTAGCTGCAGCAGGCTCCTTCTCCTTGGGTTTTGTCTTCTTCCCTCCTCCTCCTATAATCTCTGCCTTTTCACTGTAGTCTTTGATCTTCAAGGGAGAAAAACTTTTTTAAGAAAATACTTTGTACAAGTTTCTCCACCAAGCTTTGATTTAAAAGTCACACTACTGGTAAAATGTTGTACATTACTAGAAAAGCTGCTCAATAATATTTTGAAGCCAATTTGAATTCTTAAGCATCAAGAAAAGACTGCATACTTTCCCCATCTTGATCTGGTCCAGTTCTGCCAGGAACGGTGCGATGGGTTTCTCTCCTACAACTCGCATGGCCGTCCCGATGGCTTCAAACGCGGCCTCGCGCACGTCTGGTGCCGTGTCACCTGTTCTCTGTACAAAACATGCAAGAAATCATAAACACCCATCATCAAATGAAAGGAAAGCCTAATTTTCAAATGACTTCAAAATCTAACAATTTGGCCACATCAATGAAGGTTCTTGTTATCCAGGTAATAAAATACCAAAGTAACAGTCACACTGACGTTTCAGCTAGGGAGGTCACTACCTTAGATGTCCGACTGTTCAAAATGTAACCAGTAGCTTGAGTAACTGTTACTTAAATGGTAACAATTTGGCTCTTAAAAATAATATAAGCATTAAACATTGCATATGTGAATTTTAGACATTGCATATGTGAGGTTAGAGTTAATATTTATAAAAGAGTATATGGGAACTGAATCTGTGAGTTTGACTTACAGAGACCAGACTGGCACACATGGGTTTGAGGACGGCCTTGGGAACCTGTGCAGGGGAGCACCGCTTCAGACAGCGAGTCAGGAACAGGGCCGTCTCCGCCTTGATGGACGGGTTCTTGTTATCCAGCGCCGCCAGGTAATCCTCCGAGATGGCTTGGAGAGTCGTCTTCGGTGGAATAAGAATTTGTAAGTAGGGTATTAGGTCATAGTCATGAGAAATAGTCTTAAACAATCAGTGTCACTTGTTGAAGCAACTTGCCAACAAACCTCTAGCAATGGTGTTAGGAAAGTGACTGGTACACAAGCTTTATGGCATTGACAAACGTGTATTCGTACAGCATTTGACTGTGTATTGCGGGAATACAAATTGAGGGAAGAAGCGTATTCTAGATGTTTTAGAGATGTCTCCATAAAGCTTCATGAAGACCACACAATCCTTGAAATAAATTTGCTAAATGTCTTGATTACAGTCTATGTAGAGAACAGCAAGTTTAACTATCACTGAACATTACCTTACGATAAATGCAAGCTATAAAAAGGTTTTTCCTTAGATTTATTTACAACCTACAGGACTCCAAATACCACCTGCATATGCATGTTAGTACAAATTGAGCACTGGTCCATGTGATGGGTAGGTGTAGGTGGATTTTTATTTGCTGCATTGACTGTCACTAGCTATGAAGTATAAAAGAAATAACGGCAATCGTTTCGGAACAATTTTTAGTATGATCCATACTTGATAAATTCTGAGGTATGATTTGTCTGGTGCAGGCAATTTTGAATGTTACCTGCATTGGTGCAGATATGCAGAAAAATGTATGACCTGACCTATCAAAACACATTGTTAGAAGGTCTATTTAAGTATGATGTTTTGATAGTGGAGTTTGACTTACCGTAAGATAGATAGCATCGATGGCTTCTCTCAAGGACATCACCACGTTGACCTTCTTCTCCTTGAACTTCTCCAGGATGACCTTGATACACTGCACAGCGTACGGCGAGAACTTCTTACGCAGACCGTTGGCGAGTCCTGTCATACAGTTTCCTGCTACAGTCACCAGCATCACATTGGAGTCTTTACCTACAGTCTGGTAGGGAAAAGTAAAAAAGTTAAATAGAATCCAGGTTTTGATTTAACCATTCTAGTGACAGCCAAAGAAAAACAGAAACTTATTGCTGAAAAGAAAACAAAAAGTTGTAGTGTGCTTACAGCATCTTATACTGTACATACAGAAACCTTCGCGGTGTTTGTACTTTTGCAGTAGGAGGGAAACAAGGATGTCGCAATGTTTGAAGTTTTCGTTTGAGGATTTTGCAATGTTTGAAGTTCACATTCTGTAGTACTGTAGACTTATAAAAACATGTAATATTATTGTGCGGTGACCGTACATTCTCTCATATAAGACAAACCTTGATGAGTATCCTGACAATGTCTCCGTAGTCCCCAGCCTCCAGTTTGGGGTTGGAAGTCAGCTTATGGAGGGCATCCAGGGCCTCCTTACGGATTTGCCATTTCTTACTCTCCTGAAAACCAAAAGAAAATGTCAAGCGACTGTATACCGCCATGTTTACATGTGTAATATGTAAAATATCAATAGGACATAAGATTATATTTTTGACACCAGGGAAGGCCATTTATAGCAAATACATGTATAAAATACTGACTTTCATAAACATAACTTTATCATGAAATAATATATAAGACAGAAATTGCGATGACTGACCATACTCTCCTGGAAGTCCTTAGGAACCTTGGACAGGATTTCTACTGGATCTAAGAGTTCATAGGGGTCAATCTCAGCTTGGGCCTGGTTGTCATCATCGTCACCTGGAAAACACAGCATTAAAAACATCAGAAATAGATGACAACAAAACAATACATTAGTGAATAATTGAATACTGATAATTTTTCATTGGACATGTAAATATATTAAAAAAGAGAAAAGCCTAATTTAAAGAGGTTGCGAGTCAAATCTATAGAAAAAGAATTCACTTCTTTCCTTAACGTTTCCTGGGTGAATATGAGACTGCTCTGCTCTTCCAAGGACTACTGTTTTAACCATTTCAAAATACCACATCACTTTCCTCATTGACAAGTAACACATATAATGAACAAAGACGGAGCCAACCTTCCTCATCATCCTCCTCCCCATCTTCCTCAGCCTCCATCTTGGCCTTCAGGTCCTGTTGGGAGCGCAGGAACCTAGTCTGGCGAGCAGGCTTCTTAGGCAGCTTCTCCCACTCCTCCTCCAGCTCCTTCATCTGTGAAACAAACAACATGAGTGTGCAGTAATGACACCTAGCAGATTAACTGGGTATTGCAAGCAGATTAATCATTTGTATGCTAACATTTTGGCTTTTGGGGTTTTCGTGACTTTAAATTCACCCCATTTCCTGTGTCTGACCTTTTGTCATTCTGTCAAGCTTCCCCTACCCACATGCTGTCAACCTACTGTCTGGACAAACAGACACACAAAACAAGAGGCTGGAAGTAACTGTCGTGTTGAAAAATGTTTGACAAACAAATAAAATACAGCGGCTGTAGCTAAAATGTACAGAGCTTGAGTACAGATATGTTGTAAGCTTGAAGTATGGGGCGTACCAATACGGGTTTGATCCCCTGCAGAGCAGGGATAAAGGCCGGACCGATCCATCTGTAGATCTCCAGACTCAGCTGTTTGGCCTCCTCTCGTACAGCCTTGTCCTTGTGCTCCAGGAGTGGGGGGAGGGTCTTCACCACAGGTTTGATGGGCATGATCTTGTTACCATAGCATCTGAAATAAACAAGAAGTTGTTGAGCTCCATGATAATCTCTAAACAGTTCCAATATTGGCAAGGCAGTATCCAATCGGCCAGGCAGTGTCCAATAGTCACCGGTGACTTCATGAAAAGTGAGTCCCAAGCAGCTGATCTTTTCTTCTTTTCTTGTCCAAGGATCCAAAATAAAATTGGACCAATCTAATCATAATCTAAAGAAACGTGACCATAGCTTTACTGTATGCTACGATCATAAACAAGCACAAAAAGGTAAAGGAAATTGTCAGCAGCTATGTACAATTTTATCTCTTCCCTTACCTTAGAGCCTCTGTGAGAACTTGTATGCAGGCTGCAACCACCTTGGGCTGTTTGTTGGCAAAACCCTTCATGATCTCTTCCTGTAGGGCAATGCATTCTCACAATTAACACTATACATACAACACAAAGTTTAATGAAAAAAAATTCCTTACTTTATATTTCAGAAAACTTCCTGCTTTCTTCTTAAACAACATGATTGTCATTTTGCAAAAACTGTGGAAGAATTTTTTAACTGGGCTTCTTTGTAGGATATTACGATTTAGACCACAGAATTATTCTATGGCTCTAGTTGAAGAGACCTGAATGCTCAGTGGAATTTTATCTTTATCAAGAGAAATCTAGCTGTGCCCACCTGGACTATGTCTGGTCTCTCTATCTCTATATACATCATGCAGATTTCTACGCCCTTTTCCTTTGTCTTTGGTCGGGCATTTAGGACCTTGGTTACAATGCCAGGGATGACTTCTCCTGCAGTCCTGTAAACAATAACAAAAAAACAAAAACATTCAGCTAGGGAAACGCTAGTGATAAATATAGGCAGAAGTGCCATAAAACATCATTCACAGACCATTTTGGCTCAATTTTATCTACATGTACAACCAGTGTTCGAAATACTTTTTTGAACCAGGTAGCACAGTGTGCACCTTTGAGTTCAGCGGTACATATTTACACATTGCGTGGTGCGCTACCTGAGTCAGGGAGCAACTAGCGCACAAGAAAATCAGGTAGCAATTGCTAGTGTGCTAGTGGGTATTTCGAACACTGACAACACTTGCAAACTTGCCACATTACAAGTAATTCTAATACCTGATATAGATCGACTGATATATGTAACTTTGAATAATTATAATCTTACTTCTTTGCATCAGCAGCATTCTCTACAAAGGCTAGCACAGCATCCAGGCCTTTTTCCTGGGCGATTGCATTGTTGTCTGTCACAAACTTTTTCACCAAACCTGGAACAAAGCAAAGCAAAGCTTGTGTTAGGAACTAGAAGTATAAAATTAGCTTGTTTACCTTCATATCATACATAACTTACATGTACTTTACCTATCTACTTCTACCTGAAGGTAGAAGAAAAAGGCTGAAATGTGATATAACACAAAAAATACCAATACAAGAAGTATATCAATTCACTTGACTTATATAGTGAGACTGAGAGAGGGTCTCACCTAGATATTTGGCGAACTCTGGAGATTTCTCGCTCTTCTGTGTTCTGAAGAGTTTGGTGGCTTCCTCGTACCCAGCCACACGTGCCTTCCATACCTGCAGAAACATGAAAAAAAGTAAAAATAACATCATTGACAACAACACATTTCCAGTACATGTATATCATCATTTTTTTTATATGTACGGAACTATTGATGCTAAACAATCCCCTTTTCCTAATCCTATCATCCATTCTAGCTAGTACTGTGTATAAGTTTGAATCTCATGTTGTTTACTACCTGAGGTAACAGATTGATCCTTACTTTGTGTACACACTTGTCGTCTGTGGGCAGCTTCCTCCATTCCTTCTCATCGTCTGCCATGATTGCAACTTCTCAATATATCACTGTGTAATAAAAGAAGCCAAACATTATCGTCACATATACTTCATGTACATACAGAAAAAATGAAATCTTATAACATTTCAGATTTTCTCTACTGAGCTTGCAGCCATACGCTCTACAAATATCTGTATTCATATCAAGATGCAGTCACTGTTGTAATGTTCAAACAAACATTACCCCCAGTCATCAGTATTCTCTATGAAGAGGTTGTCACGCCAGACCTGTTATTGGAAAAGTCCCCTGTGAATGTGTTTTGCATTTACAAACTGTGACCAGAATTCATATGAAACCCTTATGGCTGTTGACAGCATCATATATCATCTGAGAAAGTGCGTAACAATATAAAGTACCAGGTCTTGGTCATAATGTCATCCTCTTCTCAAAAAAACAAAAATGAGCTGATACGTTTCACTGCCCATTTCAAAATATATACAATGTATATGAACATCACGCACATTAACATCTATTGATATAAGTACAACCTACAGATAGATGAAAGGACTCAAGGAAGGAGTGCAATGTATTTACATTGAAAAACCCACACCACCTATTAGGCTCAGCTAAGAACATCTTGTACCTCCTCAACCCTATAAAAACACATACTGAACTGTCCCACCCCATGATAAGCACCATAGACAGGTGCCTTCTCTCTGGAGTATTCCCAATCAAAAACACATGCTGACTCCCAAGAGTGGCTTTTTTCTTCCATTGTAACATTCCATTTCCAGTTACAGCATGTACTTAGCTCTCCATATATGTCACATCATTACTCACATCACGAATAGCTAAGGATATGGAACAGTATGATTCACATAAAATACTCAAATGGCATATTTGCTGAACTAGACGAATATTCCTCAAAAACGATGACTTAAGCTAGGTTCAATTCTAGCAGAATAATATGTTGTATATATAATTTCTATACCTGCCCATTTGCTTTCAAGAACCCTTGATAGATTCTAAAATATCTCTCAAAAAAAGGACTCAAAGATGATGCTGTCTGAATACAGAATGAGCTATACACAGTTGTATATCATTTAAATAAAAGATTGGTCCCTGTACAGCATACATCATAACTACATGGCTACATTATGCTGTCTGACAGGTATGCAAATCATGAGGGAACAAGATAATCCTACAATCCTGTCACGATATCATCACATGGCCAACATAAGACTAAAGAGGTATGACATGCTACAAAATGAGACTACCGGTACTTGTACTGAGGAGGGGGGAAATTTTGTGGGTTTTTTTCTAAAATCAAAATACAGTGTACAAAATACAGACATACCAAACATACAGAATATCTGCTGAATGTTTAACTTGGCTCAGACTGAGTCACTCTAGATCTGAACTTTAATTAACCTTCAACGGGTGATGAAGCTGGCCTGACGTGATGTGAAGAATAAATAGGGCCAGTGGCACTCAGTATTTGATCGTTCCAATTTGAACAATGTGAATCAGTGGAAAAGAATAAAGAATGTGAATTTGCCTTAGTTTTATACCTAGTGGTATAGTTTGTGGGAATATGCTCCTGCTGTAGATGGAAAATTCTTACAACTAAACAATAGCTCCATCAATGATAGCTGAGTTCTCTAAAAGGCAAACAAATAATTTGGCAGCCTGACGTCTACATTGCACTCCAAGCAGTAGCCCAATACTAAGACCCAGTTTACACACAGGTTTTCCCAATGTCGCCAATATCTGCTGATGTCAGGACGGCTTTATACACATCTCCAGCCAGGATGACAAAACACCCGTGGCACCTGAATTACGAAATTCAACATCTGAATCGGGCCTTAGGAAGGGACCCATATAGTCCGGATAGCTACAGATAGATTATATAACAAAAAAGTAATTTAGCAACCATATTTAGCTACAGATGGTGAGTGCTACTGTGATGATGGCTTCCCTGAATGATGATAAATGGTGTTTATATCACCCCTGTTGTCCACTACAAAAGAGGTTATAACAACCTGATTGGACTTCATTTGCATATGAAAGGACACCTTTCAGGTTTCACAGGTGGCTGTTGGATGTGTTGTAAAAATATAGCACAGTATCCATTATCACCGGGTATAAAAAGGCAATTGTAGACAGGGAATGAGAGATAAATATATGAGCAATTTACAGCTACATAATGGGCATACATGTATATCAACAGGCCTTGGGTGCCCTGGTGGCTGCAAACATATGTATGTATGTAATACTAGTACTGTATACTTACAGTTATAAATTGAACATTCCACTGTAACAACAGCTGTGATGTGATTTGACACCACATGAACAGCTAGTACATCTACAAGACTAATGCAACATTATAACAACCTTAAAAGTTGCATATCTATATTGCTAATTATAAAGGTGCATCACCGTTGGAAAATTTCTTTTTGTATTTTGTTAACTGACTCTTTAGAATAAGTAATGCCACATAAGTGTATCTATAAGGCCACACCAATTTAATTTGTTGGTTCTCGGATTTTTTCAGAAAAAATATGAAGCGACAGGGCGAAAAAAAATAAAAATAAAAACAGGCCTGGGCATCCTATTATAGCCCCAAATGCTAGAATTGGTGCCATGAAGTCAACACAAAAGACTGGGTTAAAATTTGAATAATGAATTTTGAACTTTTAATCAAACCAGTGCATTGGTAGATGTAATAACTGTAACAACTAGGAGTAACAGGTCTTTCTTGAACTGTTGGAGGCAAAATATGGGCATTTTTGCGTTGATTCAGAACCAGAATTTTTTTTTTTTTTTTGCAAATCAGAAAAAAATGAAGAGGCGAATCCGAGAACCAACAAATTAAATTGGTGTGGCCTAAGCTGAGTATAAGACTACTTGAATATAGCAAACAAATGATCTGCAACTAAGCATTGGTGCATCAACATGACAACCTTTTCAATTATACAAGCAAATATTGTATGTGTTCTCAGAGTCGTAGCAGCTATGGCCTGGTCATCCTTAGGTCAACCCATGATGGTGAATAAAGTAGGCCACTGGGTCAGGGTAAATCAACACTACTGTGCAAAATGACTTCAAACGGAGGGGAGTTTTGACATGAAACTCCTCTAACACTGGGTAACAGTAACAGTAAACCAATATTTGTCCAGTCATCAAGGCAGAATTACACCTGACCTCACCATTAGATACACCTGTATGGCATAATGGCAATGTCACAGTGTGGTACTACTAGACTAGTATACTGATCATCGAAAATTCCAGTCCAATCCTTGTGTCAGAAAATAGTTGAACCTTTACCACAATGTCCTATATACAAACACAGACAAATTTTTTTGTGCCAGTGCAAATCTTGTTGATGGAAGCCAACAGTTATCCGATGATGTTACTACACAGATGTCACATTACAATGTTGATCAGTATTCCCTAAGGGCTTTTGAAATATTTTACAAGCACAAAAAGGCAATTGATTTTTCTCTATTCTTCTGTGTTTTTGTTAAAACTACGAGAAACCAGTTGGAGAGCAAATGAAAATTATGTGATTACTGTATAAAAAGTAATTTTTGCACACCTTTTTTACATCCAAATAGGAAGTCTTTACGTACAGCATGCAAGGTTTCCTTCAGTATCTAGAGCACAACTATAGTTGGTCAGCAGGTACTGAGGCATACTCTCATAGGTATATTTGGGTCTGAGTCAGCTTTGTTCAGTGTACAGATCGATATATGTGTTTTAACTAGCAATAAATTTATCAAGCATAATTTGGATACTGAGTCAAATTCAACATACATGGGTCTAGTCCCACGTCAGAGCAGTGCAACTTTCCTCCTAAATGTTAGGGTCTACCAAATTCTATACACAAGAAACCACATGCTCACCTAAAACGTATCCCTGTGGGTCCTGGCAGGGATGTCCACAACTGAAAAACCTTCACACCAAAATTATGTTTTGAATCACTTACTGCCGTGCCCCCCTCCCCCACCCTTCAAAACCAACGGCGCGAGCCGCTAGCCGGTTGGCAAAATATTTCTCACTAAACTGCAACGTACCAAGTCCAACATTTCCAAACACTTCCAAAACACCCTATGACTATCTGTAAAACTTACCCGTTAATGTCGTTTACGTTGTGAGTCGGTAAACTATCGAAAATGTCTTCTGAATATCGACACCACAACAACAGTCTCCTCCGCAGACGTGCGGAACTAACCGACTTTGAAATTTTAAAACTAAGTAGGTCACGTGGTACAATACGGCTCTGCTGATTGGTCAGTTTGAATGTCATGACGTCATTTTTATGCTGCCCTCGGCTGTTCTCGCGAGATATTGCGAGATTTATCCATACTTGATCAAGGCAAGATGGCGGCGCTTGTGGTCGCGGGATCCGTCGAAATCCCCTTGCGGGATACAGACGAGGTTTGTGCACTATTTCAAACTTTTTAGCGAATCATTTTACTCCAGAATTCATAAACAAGACCTGATGACACTTTGCGGTCAGATTTGTTGAGCTAAAGGATCTCTATTCCTGTTGTTTCAGTCGTTGTTGATTGTGTTCTGTCGCACCTCATGCTGTAGTCTCTTTCTCCTGTCTTCCTTTCTTCTTCTGAACTTAATTTTATAATACAGTGAGATCGAAGAACTTACACCTTAAACCAAGCTCAGACTGATTATGTGGTTTCTTAAGGAAAGAATAAAGCCACCCTACAATGCCGTGAAAAAAAAGTAAAAGATCGGTACATGATCTTTGTTTGTTCATGATCTAGTTTTTTGTCATCTACTGTAGCCTGTTGATGATGTATGATGACTCTCGAAATCAGTCCTTTTTATTTTCCAACAGCAAAAATGGAAGTTTTGATCAGATCATGTTATCCAGTGCATAAACTGAAGAAAATTGATACTAGTTTTATTTCCATTGTTAATTTTATAACACTCCTTACTCGTCCTAGGTACCTTCTCCTACCTGATGGGTCCTGTCAGGTTCCATGTGTGTAAACTCTGTACCAATAAAAGAGAACCGAAGTACAAGTTTTGCTCTTTAATATTTCTTGAAAAGTCTTTACTAATAGTAGTACAGACTTGATGAACTTGTTTGTTTGTACCTATTCCAGGTGATTGAACTTGACCTTGATCAGCTGCCTGATGGAGAGGAGGTGTTGAACATCCTACGTCAGGAGAATGTGGTCCTTACAGTATGGATCACTCTGGCTGTACGTATGCACATAAACTGTGCTTCCTAGTCTTTATAGGATCTTCTAGGTGTGACTGTGATACATGTAGCATACGTTGTACACTGTCATGCGGGTTCAACTGAGGGTCAGAATTAAATGTTACAAGATATCTGCAAATTTTCTCATACTGTAAATTGTGAAATGTTCACAGTGGCTTTATTCAGTGATTTTCATGATGGTGTCTTCTGAACACGAAATCATGATGCCGCAAATATGTGTTTTGTATTTCTGTCTATTGTACTACAGAATCAATTCAATCGTGAACTTCAAACACAGCAAAAACCTCCTTTTCCCTCGTAGTAACAAAGCGAAATGAAACCACATTACATTTACAGTAGTTTGATAATATGTATATACATGATGGATTATATCAATCTCTGTTCTCTTGCAGCTGGAGTATTACAAACAGGGTAAGGCTCAAGACTTTGTGAAGATTCTGGAGGCGGCACGGACAGACGCCAACCATGACTACCGGAACCATGAGATCGACCAGATGAAGTCCCTGGACACCCTGGCCGCGTACTACGTACAGCAGGCACGGAAAGAGAAGAACAAGGACCGCAAGAAGGAGCTGTTCACACAGGCCACGCTGCTATACACCATGGCCGACAAAATCATCATGTACGATCAGGTCAGAGGGCACAACTTCTTACCACCTTTGCCTGAAACGAAACACTTTTGATGTCATTGGCACAGTCCACCTTATTGTAGGGGTGTAAATTTGAATCGACCTGTCTGTAAAATCTCGCAAAAGAGAAGAAAGTGGTACATGTAAAAAAAAATCTCCCAGAATTGTAGAAAATCTCATTACAAAATAAAGAAAACAGTTACTCAAGCAACTGCATAGATTTTGAAATCTATCCATTTGCTTGTTTTCTTGTTTATCTCATTATTTGGATGTCTAATCTTCATCAACATAGTTAAAGTTATTATACCAATGTATGTATGTAGTTGGGAACATATGTTTTTGTGTTCCTGTAGAACCATCTCCTTGGGCGTGCCTGTTTCTGTCTGCTGGAAGGAGACAAGATGGACCAGGCTGACGCACAGTTCAACTTTGTACTCAACCAGTCTCCAAACAACATCCCTGCACTATTGGGTAGGTTTATATACATGTCAGTTTTAACTACTTTCAGATTATTATAATGAAGCCTTAAAGTAAAATTGATATGTAGCTTAAACTTCTTGTTTTTTTCTCAAACAGGAAAAGCCTGTATCTCTTTTAACAAGAAGGACTACAGAGGAGCCCTGGCCTACTACAAGAAGGCTTTAAGGACGAATCCAAACTGTCCAGGTAAGTCTGATTCCACAACATATTAACATTGTTTTACTGTATGATATGTATTCATCCACTGTTGTCAGCCTTCAACACGTGCTGCAGTTCTCATCAGAATAGCCAGGGAGCGTTAGTGACAATCCTTGGGTGATACATGGCAGCTGTAGACATCTCTCTCCAGGATGTTCCTCTGTTATTGACAGGTTGACTAACACTGAATATATCTGTATGCCATAGCTGAAGTAAGACTGGGTATGGGACACTGCTTCATGAAACTCAGCAAGGCAGATAAAGCAAGGTACAGGCACATTTTCTATATTCAAATATTTTAGATTATATCAGGAAACAAGTAAGTAGTATGTAAAATGAGGGACCTAAATAGCTCTGTAACAATGTATTTTGATTTCTTCTAGAATGTGGCAATGAAAATTATGTCTTTATTTTCTCCTATTGTACATGTAATATTGCCTTTTAAAGGTAATGCATACCTTTACTGATATTCTTTATGTGAAACAATTAAAAAATGTTCAACTACATCATATCTCCACAGGCTTGCCTTCCAGAGAGCCCTGGAGTTGAACCCCAAGTGTGTGGGAGCCCTGGTGGGCCTGGCTATCTTGGAGCTCAACAGCAAAGAAGTAGGTAAACTTTTATTAACTCCTCAAAAACAACAACATAAGATCCAGATATGTCAAGAACAATTTGTTTGTCAAATTTTGCCCAATAGATTCTTGTGATGCCTTTACAAATGTATGGCTTGTTTGTTTTTTCTTCTTAGGACAAGGAATCCATCAAGCGAGGTGTACAGTACCTGTCGAAGGCCTACACCATTGACTCCACAAACCCCATGGTGCTCAACCACCTTGCCAACCATTTCTTCTTCAAGAAGGTCAGTATGTATCACTCATGTCCTACTGTCAACATTTATTGAGGAAAAGGGGTTGAATTGACAACAAAACAGTCTGCCAACGTAGGCTACAATTTCTACTAGAAATGTGCTGTGTATGCAGTTTTCTGACTGTGGACAAAATGTTTAGAAGTGTTCCCATTTTCTATGGAAAATATTTTTGTGTAGTTATTCTGAGTGTACACTTTTTTAATTGTCTTAAACATAGGTACACGAAGGGTACTATATAGGGAGAAATTTTCAACTGTTTCTCTGTGTATGTCTAAATGCAGGACTACAACAAGGTACAACACCTGGCCCTACATGCCTTCCATGGGACAGAGGTGGAGGCCATCCAGGCTGAGTCCTGCTATCAGCTGGCCAGGTCCTTCCACGTGCAGGTATGTGTTTTAACGTTAAAACAGTTTCAGAAAGGTGTTTGTTATACCACTGATGTTCTGTGCTAAAAGCACATGGACAAAGCTTAACAGTTACTTTGGCTGTGTTTTAGTGTTAATTTGTAAGGATGATGTCTTAAACCGAAGAATCAGTTTTAAAATAAGCCTTTGCATGAAAAGTTAGTCCCTATAGTCTACTTTTACTGTATACTAGATAAAACATGGTCCTTAGATTTTTATCACTGTGTATGGAGGTTTTGTTTATGGTATGTTTGTCAGCTCGTTTGCTTGTGTGTCCATAGCTTTTTTAATACAGTACAGTTCCAGAAAGTGAGAGGGGGAAATGGTGTAACTGCCAACTGACAGGAAGGTCAAAATGGTCTTCCCACAGGGTAAAAGGAAGTGACAGTGGAATATGCACAGAATCAGTGAGAAATTCACAATAATGAATGAAACAAGAAATTTACAATGACCCTAAATACTTCACGAAGGTATAAAATTTTCGGTTTCATGTTGTGAATGTTGTTTTTATCTGACAGGGTGACTATGACCAGGCGTTCCAGTACTACTACCAGGCAACACAGTTTGCCTCCACACAGTTTGTCCTGCCACAGTTTGGACTGGGACAGATGTACATCTACAGGGGAGACAACGAAAATGTGAGTGGAAATTGTTTATCCTAGCCTTTTGAAAGTTCATCAGGCTTTATCATCCATGTATAACTTTGATTTTTTTTTTTCAACAAAATGTGTTGCTTGGATGGCTCCACAGGCAGCCCAGTGCTTTGAGAAAGTTCTGAAACACTTCCCCAACAACTATGAGACTATGAAGATCCTGGGCTCTCTGTATGCACAGTCTTCGGACCAGGAAAAGAGAGACATTGCCAAGGTACAAACTTTTGCAAACACTGTCCTGTTCTTCACACCATTACTATTTTGTACTTATCATGACTTTTTAGGCATCTATACTTCAACGAAACCAAGGCCTGAGTCTGATAATTATTTTTAAGTGAATTCTTTTCAAATGTAAGTTAACTGTGCACCTTTTTGTGGTATCATTGAACGTAAACATTTGAATGTTCTGTCATATTAAAACTATGCCTATTCTCCTGTAGCAACACCTGAAGAAGGTGACAGAACAGTTTCCTGATGACGTAGAAGCGTGGATTGAGCTGGCACAGATCTTGGAGCAGTCCGATATCCAGGTAAGAAACCTGACCACGAAGTTTATCCCTCTCACTTCAGAGCTTCAACCTAAGATGTGTTTCTATTCCCGCCTTATTTTGCCTCCATTTGCTGTGATTAAACATGCCGTGATATTCTTCAAGACTGCAGTTCTTGTTTCTGCTGCTAGGGGGCTCTTCAAGCCTATGGCACTGCTACACGTATCCTGAAGGAGAAGGTACAGGCTGATGTGCCACCGGAGATCCTGAACAACGTGGGAGCCCTGCACTTCAGACTGGGAAACTTACAGGAGGCCAAGGTCAGGAACACTAACTACAAAACCGAAGTGTATTCTGGTATATCCAGAAGTATGTTTTACTAACTGGATAACAAATTTACTTTACTTTGCTGCATGCCATCAAGTTAAAAAAACTTCCTGCTGTAAGGTTAAACCGTTTATTTATTTTATTGTATTTTGTAATAAACTTTTCGATAAATTTTGTTACTCACACAGAAGTAAATGCACAAAAATGTCAGAAATGAAGAAGTAGTGCAACAATTTGAGCAGACATAACAGCATATGATGAGGTAAAATATGAGCCGACATGGCCTGAGCTGTAATTTCTGGTTAAATAAATAAAGTGAAGTGAAAGTGAAGCCAATTTCTTTCATTTCCCAGAAATATTACGTGGCTTCGCTGGACCGCTCCAAACAGGAGGCGCAGCACGACGAGACGTACTACAGCGCCATCTCCGTCACCACGTCCTACAACCTGGCGCGGCTGTTCGAGGCGCTGTGTATGTACCAGGACGCTGAGAAGCTGTACAAGGAGGTGCTGAGGGAACATCCCAACTACGTGGACTGTTACCTCCGGCTGGGCTGTATGGCCAGGGACAGGGGACAGATCTACGAGGCCTCTGATTGGTTCAAAGAAGCTCTCCAGATTAATCAGGTGGGTGGGGTCCGTTTTTCCACCAGGTACGGAAGTATCATTTTGGATGGCTCAGAGCTGTGGGTTTGTGTATCTATTTGTCCAAACAGAGTAGGTTGACAGCACATGGGTGGGGAAGATTGACTGGCAGAATGACAGGAGGTCAAAGGTCTCAGAATCTGGCAGGGGAGCCAGCAGGTAGTAGAGGTGGACCTGGGGGAATTCAGGAAGCAGAGGATTGCATACTTCCCAGAAGTCTGAAATCTCTTGTTTGTTCTATTGTCCTATTATGTGTTCAAATACATTGAGGTCTTGTCTGTGTAGTTTTTTAACTGACTGTCTCTGATTGGTTATCCTGTACCTAGCAATCTTCTGATCATAACCTACTTTCTCCTTAACTTGCAGGACCACCCCGATGCCTGGTCCCTGATTGGTAACCTCCACTTGGCTAAGCAGGAGTGGGGACCGGGGCAGAAGAAGTTTGAGCGGATCCTGAAGCACCCAGACACGGCCAGCGATGCCTACTCCATGTTGGCTCTCGGTAACGTGTGGCTACAGACACTCCATCAACCACAGAGGGACAAGGAAAAGGTAAGGATCCAACAAAACATCTCCTGTTGTCACATTAAGAACCATCTTTTTTTATCCCATCTGTATGATAAATGTATAAGGTTTTGATATCTTGAAAAATTGGAAATGTGTGCTGTTGTAGCATTGGTGCTTTAAGCTCTAGTATGCATGATCTATGAGTAACAGTAATGATTGTGAGACCAATTACATAAACCTTCAAAGTCGTCGCATTTGACAATTTTTTCTAGAATTTCCCATCTACTACTTCTGTTGTTTTCCTTCCATTCACAGGAAAAGCGACACCAGGACCGTGCCCTAGCTATGTACAAGCAAGTTCTGAGGAACGACCCCAAGAACTTGTATGCTGCCAATGGCATTGGTAAGACATCTGTTTTGTACTCAACAAATATTTAGTATTGTTGTGAAAGCTTTATTTCTTCAGCTTTTCATCGTGTAGCATGTGGAATTTGTAGACTAACAAAAGTAATATGGAGGGTTTTTGTTGTTTAATTTCAGGTGCAGTTCTGGCTCAGAAAAACTGTATCCGAGAAGCCAGAGATGTGTTTGCACAGGTATGTCTTTGTTTTAATTGTTTTGGTTGTTTTGATATGCTTTAGATTTTTCTTTGTTTCAAACTGTAGCGGTATTTTATATGGTACATGTAGTATTGTAGTTGAGGCCACCACAATATTTGGTTTACATAGGCATACATCCATGAGTTTCCCAATCCCAGACCCAGGGAAAGACAACCAAGAGTTGGAAAGACCAGATCATGAAAGACGCAGGACTTAGTTTAAAGATAGCTAGTCATCTAAGGCCCTGGACTGTGCAACATGGAGGATCCTAACAAAGGGGAGCAAGAGGCCTGCTCCTAGTCTAGGCATTTAGGTAGGTCAGTACTGTTGACTACGGAAGTGTTGAATTGCTATCCTATCTTACTTACAGGTCCGTGAGGCCACAGCAGACATGCGTGATGTGTGGCTGAACCTGGCACATATCTATGTGGAGCAGCGCCAATACGTCAGTGCCATTCAGATGGTGAGGAAAGTTTCTTTTTTTGGCGACGCCTCAGGAGCGAGCCTAACAGTATATACTAGTAGCATGTAATTAGTCATTCTAGTTAATGCTATGTAGTAATATGTAGTCTGGAATATATATCCCTAACATTCACCCTGCTCTAAGAAAATAATTTGTCAGGACTGTTGAAGTTAATTGGATTTTAAACCTTAAAAACAACATGATCCCAGTTGTGACCCGACCTTTAGCCTAACCTTTGACCTGACCTTTCCCCCCACAGTATGAGAACTGTCTGAAGAAGTTCTACAAGTGCCAGGACACAGACGTGCTGCTGTACCTGGCTCGGGCGTACTACAAGCTGGGCAAGCACAAGGAGTGTCGACAAATCCTGCTCAAGGTAGATTCAACATGGGTTCGATTCCCACTGTGGGGAGGTCGTGAGCTCTACATATAGCATTTCCTTATATTTATATGATGTTTTTAAGGTCTTTAATTCCTTGTTACTTGTTAGTAGAAATTCAGTTCAGTTGTGGGCTTGAAGTTGATTATAATTTTTATAAATCTCGCAAAATTGCTTTGTGTTTTACCATGATTAATAGTTTTTTGTACGGAAATATTATTTTCGGTGGCTGTACTGTGGGTTTGTGTATCTGCCTGGACAGAGTAGATCAACAGCATGAGGGTGGTGGGAAGAGTGACTGGCCAAATGACGGTAGGTCAAAGGTCTCAGAAACTGCTCAGAAGCCAGCAGGAGCCAGACATTGGGGAATTCAGAAAGCCAAGAATTAGATACTTTCCATAAGTTTCTTGTTATGATCATCTGACGCCATTCCTGATTGTTGACTCTCCAGGCCCGCCATGTGTCGCCCCACGACACTGTCCTGCTGTACAACATGTCCCTGGTGATGCAGAAAATGGCCACGTCTGTCCTGAAGGACGAGAAGAGTAACCTGAAGACTGTGCTGGGGGCTGTCAGGGAGCTGGAACTGGCACACAGGTACTGTCACATCGTCGTACAATTCTCATAAGACCATAAACGGATGGCGTTCTTGGGTGAGTTGTGCAGGTGTCATTCAAAATTCAGCTTTTTACTGAAAAAACTGTCATAGATCCTTGTCGGTGGTTGTTTTGTCACAGCCTGAAATTTGCTGAGCTACCATTGTTTCATACCTTTTGTATCTGTATCTGTATAGCCGGTATAACGTCCCTTTGGCGTAACACACCAGCTTTTTTGTGACCATCATGTGTTTGTTTCTCCCAGGTATTTCAACTACCTGAGCCGAGAGGGTGACCGTATGAGGTTTGACCTGAAACAGGCAGAGGTTGAAGCCAGGTAAATGAAAACAAATTGTATTAATGAGAAAAGTTGTTCCCAAGTATCCCTAGCAAGGAAAAGATTTGTGTATAGTTTGAATTGTGTATTGATGTTCCTTGATTTTAACTCTTCTTGTAGTGTGTCATGATGTAGAAATGCTAACATGTCCTTTATGATATTTCCGCTTCCAGGCAGTGCTCTGATTTGCTGAGCCAGGCTCAGTACCACGTGGCACGCGCCCGTCGCCAGGACGAGGAGGAGCGGGAGGTGCGGATGAGACAGGAGCAGGAACGGGAGGCCCTCCGGCAGAAACAGCTGGAAGAGCAGCGTAAGAAGACGGAGGAGCGGGAGCAGCAGGCGCGAGAGCTGCAGGAGAAGAGACGTCAGTACCTGGACAAGACCAAGAACCTCCTGGTCCTGCCAGACGAACCACCGGATGAGCCCAAAGCCAGGAAGAAGGGGGGTGGTGGACGGGTGAGTTTGGTATTATGTACAACATCTGCAGCACTTTACCAAATAGTGAACATGCTGTTAGCCTTCTAGTCATATATAGGGGAAAGCCTATAGCTGCAAGAACATCTGACAACTTAAAGTTTGCTTCTCTTCTTGACTTATCATTACCCCTAATCTTAACCACTTCTTTTGATCCTCTGTTCTTGTCATCCTGTTTTACTCCATTCTTTGTCCACATGCCATTTTTGTAAAGTCTACTCGGTCATATTCAGTTTCAGTTTATTTGTTTCACCTTTCATATCCTTTGTTGTTGTCTCTATTTTTATCTTCTTCCCCCTTTGTACATCCCCCTTTCGTCTAGTATAATTTGTACCTTTCCTTTATTTCTTTCTGTACATTTTCTGTTCTTCCTTTGATGTTTTGTTTCAATCTTTGTACACTGTGCTAAAGTTCTCTGTCTTCTCTTCTGTCTTTGCTATTGTGTGTGTTCCTTGTGACATTCTAACCCAAAGAAAGTGCACTACTCAGAGACCGTCGATGATGATGGTATGCCTGTCAGGAAGAAGTCCAGGTCAAAGGGCAGACTGGTAAGCTCTGGGAGTGTTCCAGAGTTAGGTCATGTTACTCAAGACAACAAGTAGCAACAAGAAGATGATATGTCTCGTACACAATGAAGGGCTATGTATTTTCAGTACATGTACATGTATGTGTAACATTTCTGTTTGTGTTGTGTGGTAGCATGTTCTTGCACTGTTGTGTATGAAATTGTACAGAACTTGTTTAACCATTAGCCACTGAAGTAGCCATTAAGCTACTTATTCTCTATTGATTACGAGGTTAGGCAATATTGACAAGGTTAAAAAGAGTCATGTGGGTTACACCAATCTCATTTTTACTTAATGTATATTGTGCATTAGGAATGTTTTTTGTCGGAGTTTCTGTTAAAATGCTTGTTTCAGTACATAATGATTTACTCTTAACCCTCTAACACAGTTGAGGTATTTCTTTTGCTTATGATCATTTAGATTCATTACAATATTACATCTGTCTATAGGAGAAATGATTCACTCACATCTGTGACACTGTAAACGATTATTTCAACACAATCTCTTTTCTTTCTGTGTGTGTTCTCTCTACTGTGTCCTGTCCACACCTGTCCCCAGTTTATACATGACCCCAGCATAAAGAACTCCCAAAGGGTGAGTTGGTAGGTTCACTACCCAAGGGTGTGCATGGAGTATGCCAGTATGCTGCTGGAATAACGGGCTGTCATTGGGCAACAGCTTAACCCTCTTCATACCCTCCACTGGTAGAAGCTTTGCACTTTAGTATTAGAAAAGAATAGGCTTGAAATGCATTATGGCTGACTAGTTATAGGCAGTACAACTCTGATGTTATACTATTTGGACAATGCCTTTTTTGATGGAATTACTAACTTGCCATGTGATATGTTAGCATAGGTATGCATACCACAGCTGCTATCACCTATTTCTTAACTCCTGGTACATGAATGGATAAATGTTCTATTGATAGACATGGAATTTTGCTTCAGTTTAGGACGAGCTTAGAAGCAATGATACGGACTCATTGGCAGAAAATTTCCCCACATGTTGTTGTTGAAATGCTGATTTCTTCCTTTCAGCGTAAGCGCGAGATTGACGACATCATCGATGACGGCAGCGGCAGCAGCATGAGCGGTGGGGAGGGGGGCGCCGAGGGAGGCGTGCCCAAGAAGAAGAAACGGGTGGAAGGGGAGAAGAAGAAGAGAAAGAGGGAAAGGTTCGATCTATCTGTGATTGAATTGCAGTTACCTCAGATTGTGATCAACTACTATAAATTGTGAAATATTCACTGTGGTTTTATTTCCATGATCATCTTACCACCGCAAGTTCGTAATGCCCCAAATATGTCTTCCTTGTGACTTCTCAGTGTACGAAATACTTTTTTGAGCCAGGTTGCCCAGTGGCAACCTTGGATGAAAGCTAGGTTGCCCATCAAAATTCCAGGTTGTCCTGAATTTAAACTCTTCTACATTATGATTAACTTTGTTAGAATGCAATGTGAATTTATACATTTCTGACACAGAGTTGTTTCCCCTTACCTGAAGTGATGAGCTCTTCCATGGGAACTTCTCAATAAACAATTATGTTCAGATGGTTGTTACCATATGAGAGAATTGGCCACGAGAAGTCAAGAACTCTCGCAAGACCGCACGAGTCGCCCACACGTGACACAGACGAGAGCGTGTCGGGACATGTACAGACTCACTTCATTCTACAGTTTGTCACGCAGTGCTGCAGACATGTCAAGAAACTCAATAAACAATTCCCAATGGAAGAAAGGGGCATCCTTACCACAAAATTTAGGTAGTGCACTGAGCTACCTGGATGTAGAAATAGGTTGCACCAAGCAAAATATGGTTGCACGGTGCAACTGGGCAACCTAGTATTTCGCACGCTGCTCCTGTACTACAGATTTGTTCCAACTGCAAATTTAAAACACAGTGAAAACTTCCCTTCCTTTTCTACCTCGCAATAAAACCACCGCAAAAGTTTCACAATTTACAGTAACTTGTAATGTCACACTGACAGGATCACAGGAAAACTCCTATAATTTTAGTACTGTTAGTACTGTTAGTTCTTACTTCTTGCACACTTACCTGATTTACTATTGTATTCAATAAAACATCATAGAATATCCAATGTTAAGAAATGCATGAACCATTCCACAGAAAACCAGCCCGCGAAGCTGCCGACAGCGACGACGAAGAAGGGCAGTCTGGGAAGCGCCCGCGGAAACGCAAGCCTAAAGAGCCGAAGTCTCGCCGCGTCACCTCGCTGGAGCCGCAGCTGTCAGCCAAACAGATGAGCAAGGTCAAGTCCAAGGCCATCATTTCCTCCAGCGACTCCAGCTCTGATGACGAGAAACTGAAGATTGCAGAGCCTGAGAGGTAAGAGGGCTAGCTATTATTATAGCCGTATGGCAGGGTAGATGAGCCGTATGGTAAACTTAATCTCCAAGCAGATCTTTTGGTGGCTACAACTTACAAGACAGTATCAAATTGGCAGGACAGTATCCAACATGCCACCGGAGTTTGGCTGGTGAAAAAAAAATTCCGGTACAGAAAAGAAAGCTTGAAAAAATGCCTAAAAACATGTCAAAAATAAGCTGAAGCCTAAACCCCTGCTTGGAGAGTATGATAAATTAGGCTCTTCTTTGTACCAATCTGATTTTCTTATGTTTGTGTATAAAATTTAGTGTGGTCAAGATCTGTTGATGACAAAAGTTTGCATTATTGTGTATTTCAGTGGCAAAGACAGCGATAAGGCTTCCAACAAGAGTGGTAGTTCCAGCGACAGCGGCAGTCAGCGTATACAAGAACGCAAGCCAGGAGGCGTACGTGGACGGGCGAGGGTTCTCTCCGATAGCGAAAACTCGGAGTCTGAGAAATCAGCTAGTGGGGGTGGCTCTGACAATGAGAAGTCTGACGGGTCAGCAAAATCAGGCAGTGGAAATGAGTCAGGACGGTCTCGCTCTGGTAGTGACAACGAATCAGCCAATGAGAAGTCAGGCAGTGCCAGTGGGAATGAATCAGCCAATGAGAGATCAGGCAGTGGGAATGAATCAGCCAATGAGAAATCAGGCAGTGGGAATGAGTCAGGCAATGAGGGCTCTGGGAAAGAGTCGGGTGGGGCTAAGAGCTCCGGGAATGAGAGCTCAGCTAGTGGGGGTGCCAAGTCAGCATCAGAGAACAGTGACTCAGATTAGCCTACTCATCATAACAATGTGATACACCTACCACTGTAAACCCCAAAGGGGCAAGCAGAATGGGGAAAAGGCATCCTTCAAGGAGCCCAACAATACTGTTCATAGAATTTGTCTTTATTTGTAGAACATGACAATTATTCTTCCCTTTTATGTCATTTATTAATCACCAGATATGTTTTAGCACTATATCACACAAATCATGCAGAATGTTGAATTATGTGCCCTGGTAGGAGTAACTAGAAAACATATTAAAAAGCATTGTATTGTAAATTGCTGCAAACTCAGACTCTGCCAACTATTTACTGTCACCACTTGAAATAAAGATATCATGTGGTATTAGTCATTGTTACACTTATATTGTAAGGATATTTCAATGTAACATGCCTCCAGTTTTTCTGTCACAGTGGTTTCAAGTGCAAAGCTTTTGACTGTTAGTTCATTTTGACCAATGTACCTGACACTTTGCTAATTACATCAAGTGTATCTGTATCTGTATAGCCGGTATAACCGCCCTTTGGCGTAACACACCAGCTTCGAATTTGACATTTGTGTCACAATGTCATAAAAAGCATGTATGTCACCAAGGAGGTTAACGTTAGTCCCCTCTAACCTCCTTGATGTCACCATTTAGACAGAATATACTCTGTATTGTATAAGATAGTATTTTTCGCTCAACATCAGAAACTGACGTAAGTCTATAGGAAACTGATTAAAAGATGATTGAAAAATCACATCTCTGAAGAAGTCGTTATTTTTAATCTATTAGAGGTTATTGAAAATGTTTCTCTTTTGAAGGTAAAGGCTTTAGGTAGCACAAGTCAAAATCTGATTAGGCCACACCAATTTATTTTGTTGCTTCTCGGAATCGCCGCTCCTATTTTTTGCATTTTGAAAAAAAAAAAAAAATCCGGAGTAGAAAAGTCGCAGACCTCCCCAGACGATGGTGCAAAGCATGGCACAGCACTAGAGCTTCACGCTACACGGCTTTCCGAATTTAGGGAGTTTCTTCCCTATTTTTCTGGACCATAATTTTTGCTACACATATATCAGCACCTAGTGTATGAGGTTCCCTATCAAAAAAGCCAGGAAATTAGCGGAAACACCCAAATTTAGCGAGATAAACAAGGTCATGATCAGGAAACACCGCCCTCCCACCCTCCCACCCTGCGTGTCGGCACGTTTGATAGACGCCGGTGTAAACAAACCTGCAATCCCAGGCCAACTGCCAATTTTACACGCCAATCAGCCAACTTGGTGAAGTATACATGCTTTATTGTTCTCCAAACTTGTCCATGTAAAATCTAATCCGCTGTGGAGAATCTTGTTGTAGAAGTTTACGGAGTCCGACACAGATGACATCCAAGCAGGCCTCGGTCATTGACCGGAAGAGTTCATTTCAAGGGACAACTTCTGAAATATCATTATATATCTAACCATTCAATGTATGTTGATACGGATTGAAGTGGAAGATGTAAGTATTATAATGTAGTTTTGTCATGTTAATACTGTACAAAGTCATATCTCTATTTATTTGATATGGGTTTGAAGTATTTCAAAGAAACTTTTCCCCTACACACAGAATAGACTCGCCCGTACGCGTGTTACTGGAATTGCCACAGAAGGCAATTTTTACCGGGTTTTCCTCAGAATGTCCCTGATTTTACCGGTAATATAGGCACTATAGCTCCTTATATATAATTCTACCGTTCAATTTACAATTTACCAAAACCATCGGCATGGGCGAAAGCACAGCGTGTTTACAAACCAAACCTGTGTTGGCTGCCGATGAACTTATGTTACACCATTGACAGATGAAAGAAACCCTTTGATCATGAACTGTGCCAAATCTTGTGCTGATTTTGATGTTGCAAATTATCATAACATTTTCTTAAACATATACACAATGTATTCCTGCATCTCATTTTTTAAATATTTATAAACATCCATGTCAATTTAGATTTATAATCATTTGAAAATAATTCCAAAATATTACCCCCCAAAAAAGCAACCCAACACTGCAGTGACTAAAATGGAATGTGCCTCTGAGTCTGTTATGAGTTACACCATTTATCATGACCCTTCATGTCAATTCTAAAATAAATTTACTTTAAAACAAAGCTGTGACAAAGATGAAAAACTTTATCTCTACTTTAAAAAAATGAGCAAATTGGCCGTCAAAATGCTGAGGAAATGGTGTTTCACAGGGTTAAAAATTTCACTGCACTACATTTGTAGGTCTCCCTATGCTGTGAAAAAAATCCTGGTGAGAACCCTGAAAGGAATCAATGCACAATACTTTGCCATGAAAAGCTGACAACTTGCATACAGTGTAATCCTGCTTTTCTGTATTTTATGTAAGCCCTATATCTCCACCCCAAACTTTTTTGGGAATTTTTTTTTTTTTTTTTTTCGCCCTGTCGCTCCAATTTTTTTCTGAAAAAATCCGAGAAGCAACAAATTAAATTGGTGTGGCCTTACCAGTGACTAACTCCCTTTTGGCACCTAATAGCAAACTTTCCTTATTAAAATTCTAGCTACTACTTACCACTACGATGGTCACAGCCTGACCTATTTGCATTTCATGAATTGCATAATTGGTGTAAGGAGGAGCAAAAAATGATTTGCTTGAGATGCTCTGAACATGGAGTTAAAATATAATATTATATTTTAACTCCATGCTCTGAATGATGCCTTCTATCCTTAAAATTTGATTTGATTTCATTTTTTTGATCAAAAATTGTCCATAGGACTGTAAAAACCCTACAATGTCATGCCAGTTGATTGTGGTATATGGCAGCATATATAGTTGGCATACAAGTATCTCATCCCTGGTAGAATGGGACCTATTGCTGCAACCCTCCCAGCACTGACTGGTGCATGATTGCGTCATCACAATCGGCAGGTCTTTGAACTTGTTTGACCTCGTGACCTTACCCCACTATAAACATCCAATATGGCGTCCGCTCGGCGAGGTCGATCGGGTTCCTCCGAAAATAGGAGCACTCTGCACAACATGCTGTCTTCCATCAAGAGGGAAAGGAGCCGAGTCCTGAGGGGAGACACTGCAGAAGGTATGGTTTTAATATCCTTGGAATATCTGTATTTTTTCTCACAGAAACTACGGTTTTCTAAGTTGGCGGTTGGCAAATTTTCTTGGCTACAGGCCGCTTGCCACTTCCAGTGTTCACACTTTGTTGTGGCGTCGCTTTGTTATTGAAATCTTGGAAAAGGAGTTAGAGGGGAAGCTGGACAAAAGGAGAGGCACAGAACCCCGCTGGGGAGTCAAAGCTCCGCTGAGCAGCCATACAGATGTTATTGTTGGTTAGGAGCAAAAGAATTTCAATTAGCTGGCCGGGGCTTTCACATTCTGATGAATAGTGCCCCTCCCCCTTCTCGCATTGTCGCAAATTTTAACCCAAAACAAGAATATTCATACCCCACTTTGGAGGTAAACAAACATAAATCCCAGTACGAAGGATTCCAGAAAGCTTATTTCTTCTGATGTGGTACACCGTAAAAAGTGTCAGATGTTAAAATGTGTGTAGAAGGGAACATTTGAAGAGGCGTAAATAATTTGTAGACAAACGACAAAAGGCGGTGGATAATTTGAGGCAGTGGGGGTCGGGAAGACGCTTGCTGCTGACGGCTGGATGCCGGGGAAGCAATGCCTAATTAACTGGACACAGCCTGCTACTGTTGGAATGAACAAAGTACAGAATACAAGCTTTAGTGACCCTTTTCTGAATTGAAGGACGAACGTACAGTACCTGAATATTTGAGCCTGTAAACTGTCACTGATATAAACTTGTACACAAAATCTGCAGTAGGAAAACTGGGATACCGTTATCGTTTTCTGGGATCATGTGCAAATCAAGTGGAATACCATCCTCGTAAATTACTAGTAGTAACATAGAATTTAAAGTGGCCTCAAAGTAGGAGAAATGGCTGCCTAATAAAACAGCAGAGACACACTAATCTCCAACTCCAAGCAGATCTTTTGGTGGCAAAGTCGTAACCAACTCAGTCTACTGTCTTGTCAGTCTAGCAAGACAGTACCCAGTTGGCAAGACAGTGTCACACTATCCAATCGGATACTGTACGTCTTGCTATTCTACAAGCAGAGGTTTAGGCTTCGGCTTATTTTTGGCTTGTTTTTTCATTTTTTAGCAGGCTTTGTTTTTGTAAGTTGCCAGCCAAACAGATATACTCTCCAAGCAGAGGTAGGGTTTTGGGCTTATTTTTGGCGTGTTTTTAGGCTTTTTTATCGGGCTTTTTTTTTTCACTGAAATTTGGGTTTGGCGGAAACAGATACTGCCCAGCCAACTTGATACTATCTTGCAGCCACCGAAAGATCTGCTTGGAGATTAATGACTTGCTAGTAGGTTATGACTTTGCTAGCCTCCTGTGCAGGCCTCCGGGCGGGTGGGAGTTTTGATACTGCGTTTTGTAGCATTTTGTAAAAACCCACTCTGGCCGGCTGGTTGTACGATGGCTGGCAAAAGAACGTGTTAAAAATTCTACAAATTCTATCAAAACTCCCACCCGCCCGGAGGCCTGCATAGGAGGCTAAGAGAGAGACAGTATTCTGAGGTGAAACTGTAACAGCATGACCCTACTAGCTCTCAATTGTAATCTATTTCTGTGCACTAGAAGGATTTGTGGTGCTGGCCATCAACACGTTCTGGACTAAGGTGTTCTCAGAGTACCTGGTGGACAGTGGGTCTGATGACCTGAGGGACGACATGCTCTTCTTCATCAGGAAAATTTCACATGCCAGGGACCAGCAACCAGTGGTACGTAGGCTGGAATTATACCTGATGCAAGGAGTGTGTTTTAGCCTGGATGCCAGGCTGTTTCCAGGGCCTAAACAGGCCAGCTTCTCAGCTCCAAGGCCTATCCTGGAAACCTATTTCAGCTGCTGAGTCTCTTTTCAGTTTGGATACCTAGCTACCAGGGCCAAAATGCCAGGGTGCCATGGACATTCTACCACAGCAAGGGTCTAACTCAGGGGGGCTGTAATCAAATTTCCTCGGGGCATGTTGGCCTTGGAGCTGAGGAGCTGTCCTGTGTAGTCCCTGGAAACTGTCTGACATCCAGGCTAAGTGTGTTAACAAAAACTGTTTCTTCATGGTCACTCAAAGCAAAAATAAAGTCATGTTATGCCACTCCTTTTCTTTGACAGACTGAGGTAGATGTGTACAGAAGGGACTCCAAAAGGCTGCCCAGTCCAGGTGACCCCAGTATAGATTGGGAGGAGACAGTGTACCTCAACCTCATATTACAGCAGGTAAGATTAACTAATAAGCTGTGATATATATATATAGATGCTAAGTTGCCTATCCGTAACGGTATGTCTGAAAGTCTGTATGTCTTCAATCAATATCATATTGTGAACAATGTACCATCCTGGCTTCTATACAATTACGTTTTCTGATCACCACAGTTTGAATATCAACTGACATGTGCAGTATGTACCAAGGAAGGGAAGGAACTCACAGTGCACAAAAGATACTCCTCTGTAAGTATATCACACTTTTTATCAGAGCTTGTTCAACCTACTAAAAATGTTACCTTGTTTTCATGGCTTGGAACAAATATGTGACGTGTATAAGTTCATTAAAAAAAACTTGTGAAATTTCAAAAAAAGCATAAAATTATTGTTGTGTTGGGGAAGTGTTTTTTGAGCTTGCCAATTTTGAAGTCTTTCTTGTTCTTTGTTTTCCAGAGAGTCTATGCTTCTCCCAACAAACACAGGATGGACAGGAAGGACACAGAGTCGGAAGTCTCCTACCCAAACATCTTCTTCATGATTGATAACTTTGATGAGGTGAGAAGACTACTATTCAGTCTGAGTTCTGGATGTGAGGGACCAACCATTTTTCATTGGGAGCAGTCCCTATATATTTCTGGTGTAAAGATGGACCATTGCATTTAGGGACAGTGTGACGTTTTTCTTAGGGACTAATCATTGTTGTTTCAGGTGTTTGGAGACATCTCTGTTCAAGAAGGAGAAATGGTGTGTGTGGAGCTGCTGGCTCGGTACAGACAAGACTCCTTCAAGAGTGTCATCTTCCTGGGCTCCATCAGATATGAGGCTCTTAAGAAAGTCTATGATGGGCGGGTCAGTTTTTTAATTGTGCTTGGGGATTGGGGAATACTAACATTAACATGATAGAAAACTACTTGTTCATTGAGTCAAATTCCAAGCTAAGCAACCTCTAAAAGCTGTATGTCAGACCTGAGCGTTGCTTGGATACAAAGCAAGGCCCAACTTTTTCTCACATTTTGTCTAGGTTTACCACAGTCTAATTGACCGTAATGTGTAAAGAATTCACTGGTACCATTTTAGTATAATGTCAAAAAGAAAGAAAAAAATGCTCCACTTGTTGGCTCGTGCCAAAAATATAAGAAAGGTAGTGAGCTCATCACATCCATGCAATGATTATATTAACCAAATGTAAACTACATGATTGTACATGTCATACAAAGTCAAACTGTTCTGCACAACCCCCCCAGGCCAGTGTAACCAGTAAGGTGGCCCAGCGGATGTCCCTGGGACTGTACCACGGGAAGGAGAGGGTGGAGTTTGTACGTATGAAGGGTCCGCAGGGGAAAG
Organism: Branchiostoma floridae x Branchiostoma japonicum; assembly: GCA_013266295.2. Taxonomy (NCBI): domain Eukaryota; kingdom Metazoa; phylum Chordata; class Leptocardii; order Amphioxiformes; family Branchiostomatidae; genus Branchiostoma; species Branchiostoma floridae x Branchiostoma japonicum. The sequence continues at coordinate 8,686,370 of CM023824.1, forward strand.
GGTACGCAGAGATGGCGGTCAGCAGGCTGACAGACGGGATGCCCACCAGCAGGAGCGAGGACGACTTGAGATTCAGCAGGGTCAGTATCAAACTGGACATACGTACTATGCACCAGAATTTTTCCACAGTGTAGGGGTCAGGTATAGAAGGCCAACTTTGAGCGGGTTCCCAAAAACATGACCACAGTAGGGAGTACAGCATCCTCTCTCAAAAAATTTTAAATTTCTTTTTGAGGGACAAATTTTGTGAAGTTTTCCTGTGTTACAGCCTTACCCTGAAGCTAGATTTTATTTATTTTAAGATCAAAAAGGGTCACAGGGTTCTTCCAGAAAGAAACAGCCCATGCTGGTTAAAAGGGGCCTAAATCGCAGCATAGGGGTCAAAATCCCAGCGTAGGGGTCAAAATCCCAGCATAGAGGACCCCTGTAACTATGGTAGCTAGAATACTGCTATGAATATTTTATTCAGCTGTATGTAAAGCCATAGTCTTCTGTTATAATCTTTCAAATTAAAAGAGATTTTGACCCCACCATAGTAGATTTTTTTAGGAAATTTTGTTTAGTTTTTCTTGCATGTTGATGTCATTTGTACTGAGAGTCATATCTCACCTGTCTGTGTAACATTTTCCTATAGGAATCTAGAAGACATGGTAGAAATACCAATGGTGCCATGAGCCACTCCCTCAGCCAGCCGACCGACATGAAGAAGTCAACATCCCTGAACGACCGAGCAGACTTCGATAGAATACAGGGAAGGGACAGGAGGCAAGGTACACAGGACTTAGATACATGTTTATCATTTGAGCAATTGCAACATTTTGGAAAATCATCTGCAAAATTTGTCAAAGCAGGGGTAGACTTGCTACTTTGTAAATTGAGAACCATGGTTTTCAGAAATGATTGAAGAAATTACTAAATAGATTATTGCGATGTACGTGACATTTCATTACATGTATCAGCAAAATGGTTTGCTTATAGTATCTTAACTACCATTATATTTTTCTTTTGATTTCATAAATGTGTAGTTCATCCTTGTGAGTTACGTTAAATCTATATCCAAGATTTTTGTTTACAAATTACTTGACCGTGTATTTGGAACTCCCATTGCTGTCTGTCCACAGGCTCTAAAGAAGGGTCCAGTCGGGGTGCGGCCAGGTTAGGTGGAGCCTTCAGCTGGCTGAAGGGAAGACAGCGCTCCTCTGGTGGTGTCTTCATTCTCAATGCCCACCTGACATACGTTACCTTACCTTGGCAGAGAATCATCGCAGGTGAAAATTTTGCCAGTATTGTCATTGTCCTTGGTGCTGAATGACTTTCAGTGGTTTTGCTGGAGTCCCTATCATCTTTCCTGTGTCATATTTTCACTCCATTCATATCCATCAAGTAGCGTGCGTAGTCCAGTGGTTAGCGACTCTGCCTCTGGACTAAGAGGTTGGGAGTTCGAGTCCCAGCTGTTGTCGCTCAGTCAACATGCACGCTACTGTAAAGGGTCACAGTCCTTAGGACGGGACGTGAAGCTGTGGTCTACTGTTCATTATGCTTGTCGAAAAGAGCTGGGGGAATTTCGAACCTGTAAATGCTGTACATACATGTAGCATCTGTCTTCTCTGTTATGACCAGTGGGAGATTATCTCTTCAGTGAGTTAAACTGGTTCAAGATCACTTTCCTTTTCTTTTCAGTAGTAATAACTGACAGTAGTACACAAAAATTGTACGTGATAGTCACAGTGTGAGAAGTCCCTGTTCTAATGTTGGTGTAGTGGTAGGCTTAACATCAAAATTTATAATTTCAGATATTCTGGAAAACCGCCAGCCTCCAGTGCTGTCAACATAAGTGTGATTCTTGCCTGTTTGATGTACAAGCAACTCCTGAGGGGGCACACCCCAGTTTTTTTCGGGCTTCCTTTCCAGTCTGCACACCCTCGAGTCTAGCGACCGTCTCTTCCAGGGAATAATTCGGAAGCCAAATAACTGTATATAGGATAGAAGGATATCCCTTCAGCTACAAGACTGACTGAGTTTTGTTTCTTCAAACTCTTAAATTTTTGTGAAATTAACAGAAAAATCATGATTTTTATGCCAAAATTAATGCACAAAATTGGGACTTTTCGCGTAAGATAAACCAGGACAAAAAGAATTTTCCGGCAGAAACGACTGGTGTTGGCAGAAAGATACAAACCTCGAGTATACTTGATTCAATTATAAAGAAAATCCTAGTACTGCAGTTTTTGTAATCATCCTCGGCGCGAGGGGTCCCAAATCCGCCCACACCACGCATAACTGAAGAATCTGGGTCAAATGGGCGGATCACGCTCGGGGCGCAAGAATACCCGGAAGTGAGGATCCAGGCCGAAATCATTCTTTACCCCAAAAACACCACTTCTTATACTTTTCAGCCATATTAGTATCTGGTATCATTTCACAGCAGATTAGGAAAAATGTGAACTCAAACTTGACCACTCAAAACCCTTTCGTCACTTTTTTACCGCGGACTACCACGGACCCCGGTCGCGGAAGAACTGGGGTGTGCACCGTTAATTGGGTCAAATTTTAATTAACATTGGTTTTTAATTTACCCCGTCATATTCTATCACCCTGCCAAGTTTGAGTTGCCTGCGACTTTTCCTTCACGAGTAACAGGTGGTTGAAAGTTACCATGTCGGGAGGCTCTTTTTGCGCCTCCACGAGCGCGTTCCATTCACACACATAATGGGAATTACGTCACAAAGCCCTTATTCTTTTGAAGAGGTTTTACTCCATGAAACTATGTCCAATGATCAAGTATAGCCTTGTAAAGGAATGGCAGGGTAGTGTTCTTGCGATGGAGTAGCCATTTCTTTTAATTCTGACTACAGTAAACGGTGTAAACCACCTAAAACGCAGTTTAGCTGATGACGTCACAATGCCCACCTCTAGCCGATCTCTTTAAGTGGGAACGACATGGTTTTAAGTTCCGTACGTCGGTAGGAAACAGTTAGATTTTAATTTTTTGGTCATATCTGGTAGAGAATAAACCTAGCTATCTCACCCAAGCGTTTCTGCTGCCAAGATTCATTTTGTTTTGCAGGAAAATGAAGCTAAATGTTGTATATGTGGTCAGGATGGAATCCTGCTCTGTCCTTCTAGCGGCTAGGACGGTGTAAATGTGCATCTTTTGGGACAAGCCTGTGCAGTTTGGTGTCGGTCTCGATGTGATATACAAGCCTTGGGATGTATCATCTGATTGCTAGGATTTATTTGTCTGAAAGTTGAATTCTAGTGCGAGGCCGAACTCGAAACGTGCTTTGGAAGGAAAGTGCGACAGTGACGTCATCAAGGACATTTTTTCACCAAAAAACGTCTCCTGTGCAGTATAGGACTCACTGTCAAGCCCACGTATATCATTTCCAATTCCCCCGGGAATAGGAGGAAACAAATAACGGCGTCTCGGTAAATATGACGTCATCGGTGTTTAGTGCAGACGCTTCGAAGGTTGTATGACCGTGTTCGGAGGGGGGGGGGGGCGTGGGGAGGGGGGCAAATGAGCGCATTATATGACATTCTATAATCATTTTAAAACTTGCGAAATCCGAATTTTTTTGGCTCGGGCTGGGTAGAGTATATACACTTTGCTGGATAAAATGCAATTTGTTGGCTGTTTGAGCTAATATTTTTTGCAGGATGGGTCCGATTAAGGGGGCACACCCCAGTTTTTTTCGGGCTTCCTTTCCAGTCTGCACACCCTCGAGTCTAGCGACCGTCTCTTCCAGGGAATAATTCGGAAGCCAAATAACTGTATATAGGATAGAAGGATATCCCTTCAGCTACAAGACTGACTGAGTTTTGTTTCTTCAAACTCTTAAATTTTTGTGAAATTAACAGAAAAATCATGATTTTTATGCCAAAATTAATGCACAAAATTGGGACTTTTCGCGTAAGATAAACCAGGACAAAAAGAATTTTCCGGCAGAAACGACTGGTGTTGGCAGAAAGATACAAACCTCGAGTATACTTGATTCAATTATAAAGAAAATCCTAGTACTGCAGTTTTTGTAATCATCCTCGGCGCGAGGGGTCCCAAATCCGCCCACACCACGCATAACTGAAGAATCTGGGTCAAATGGGCGGATCACGCTCGGGGCGCAAGAATACCCGGAAGTGAGGATCCAGGCCGAAATCATTCTTTACCCCAAAAACACCACTTCTTATACTTTTCAGCCATATTAGTATCTGGTATCATTTCACAGCAGATTAGGAAAAATGTGAACTCAAACTTGACCACTCAAAACCCTTTCGTCACTTTTTTACCGCGGACTACCACGGACCCCGGTCGCGGAAGAACTGGGGTGTGCACCGCTGAAGGATGACCCTATAGGACAGTAGGTACAATAGAGAGGGTAATCATGACCTCAGGTAATACAACATCCAGCCATGTTTAATTGTTGAGGAAAGTAGCAAACTGACTTGAGACCAAAACACTTCCAATATCACCGGTCTGCATTGATAATGTGTCAGAAATACAGATCATAAACAATGTCTGTATTATATCATGCCTCAGAGGCTTGGACGTAGAGCCTAGCCCTTGGTATAAGTTGTGTTTTTTTTACATTGTCCTATAGGAGTTACATGTACTGTACAGTGAACTAATCAGCAATGATAATTGTATGCCTTTATCTCGTACGCAAGTATACAGAAGTTAACTGTAGAAATGATATTATAGCTAACCTGTAAAAACTATTTTAGTGCTGTTGTTTTCCCCTTTTTACTGGCTTTAAATTTTGTAATTTTTGTTGGAAGTCAACTGTTTCATTCTGATTCCTTCATTTTCTAGCTATTATGAATACGATAATTCATGTAAGATATGGCATCTCTTGCAGTAATGTAATAGGCATGTTGTACAGCAACAGCCAACTTAAGTGTCTGGCAATTTCATCATGTAAATTTATCATCATAGGTATGCAGTTTACCTACGATATTTGTAAAGACAAGACTCTGTAAGTCATAGCGTCTGAAGTGCCAAATGTCAACGCTGTCACGTAAAATCTGACATATAACAAGGTGTTCAAATGCAATCTTAGGTCAGTATCATGATGAATGAAGCAAATTATTTTTGTAGGAAACCTAAGTTTTATTCTAATGTCCTTCTACGGACTACCTTTCTTGTCTTCCTTCGTTCAAGTTTAATATAAGTTTAAAATATGTAGTCAAAATTTAGTTTTAAATGCAGTTCATGATATATTTTTTCCTCAGGCACGTTTTGTCTTTTCTGCTAGAATATTGAAAATTCCACTAACCATATCAGGGCAATGTAGTGGGTAGAAGTTTATACTGTATATTGTGGTAGTATTGTAGCAAGTGATACAATACAAGTAATAGTATTGTAGCATGTACCAAATAGTCTACTTGGATTTATAGTAGATATAAATGCGAGCCGTAATTGCCTCATTTTGTAAATGTGCAGGAAACTCTTCAAACACTGCACACTTTTTGAACAGCAAAGTGAGTGATAATGGTGCATGTAGCAGTGGTCTTTTAATAAGAAAACTTTCAGCATGAAGCACCAGAATTTTCTTTATTTACATGTATATCAAATGACAAACCCTGAGTTCTTCCAGCATGTTCTTAATTTTGACTGCTAACTTAATGCTATATTCCAGCAAATTCACCGTGTTACATGGAATGTGGTCAAATAGAGTCTTTAGATAATTGTGGCAATTCAACTATAACCTCAAAAGCGAAACCGATGTATGCTACCTTTTGGCTAAATTTGACGATTGGCTTTAAAGTATTGCTTTTAACTGGCTCAATAGCAAATGTATATCATGCAACAATAAATAAATAGACACATGTATGTCTTCTTGCCCCAATATGTACTTACAGTACATATCTGTTAAAATTGTGGAAATCAGTGATATTACCATAAGGTGCCTATATTAAGTTTTCCAATGTGTTACAAATGTGGACTGGAAAAATTCTTTAGCAAAGGACATTGTCAAATCTGTAATTATTAAATATTTATAACATACATGTACCCACCAACACGTTTTTGTCATTATTGTAATACCTTTGTATCATTTTAACATCATTTCTCTAAATGACAGAATACTTTGAATCACAACAAATTCAACATCTAACCAGTACCAACATTACACTTTGTTATATATTTTGAATGACCTTTACTTCTTGAAAAGCGGCCTGCAGGCCAATTTGAGCATGTCAAGAATTTAAAAAATGGTTCAAACAAACAAACTTCTATTCAACAACTGGGAACGTTAATGAATGAAAGTCCAACAGTCTCCGAAGTTGAAGAGATTGTTGTGTAAGAGAATCACATGTCATCATCGTCCAGGTCCCTGGAGTCCTCCTCACACTCCAAACTGTGGCTGGTGTTGGACAGGTCCATCTCAGACAGCTCGGGGTCCATGGACTTCTCCAGGCTGAACAGGCTCTGGAGGGTTACAAGTGCAAGCGATCAACCCTTACAATGATACAAACTAGGCTTCTGCATGGTTGGCCTACAATATGGGGAGGGTTAATTTAAAAATGAAAATAAGATATGATGCCCTAATAGATATACATATATCTACATATATTTGCTGACTTTATGTTTGCTTGAGAATTTGTCTCCAAATATGTCTTCAAAACTTTCGTCGAACTGATAATGTTCACCTGGTGGTTTTATTTTGCAGTATGAGGGAAAAGGAGGTTTTCAAAGTGTAGCTCAGAATGTCTTCTTTCTTGCATAGTATTTACAATGTATATGTAGTAGAATGTTCCTTTTCATACAGATAAAATGGCAACTAGCATGTCCTGTCGGATATGAATAGAAAACATACAATTAATTGTTTTAATTTTGATTGTGCAACCAGACAACTGTCAACATGCTACGTCACACTAACCTCCTCTGGGGACCAGAATTCCCCGTAGCCGTCCCTATCTGCAAGCATGTCATGGGGAGAACCTAGGTCTGGTACCACCTGGTGGAAGGAGTCAGGAGTGGTGGGAGGGCGGGGCAGGAACCCTGAGCTCAGGAGGGACTGGTAGGTAGGACTACGCAGGAAGTCCTCCTGTTGGGGCAGCTGGGAGGAACAAACAAATAGAAAACAACTGCTATCTCACAGAAAGGAGGCAGGAACACGACATATGAATGATAAAAACTACATTGTTTTTCCAGTTGTAAATAGAGCATCAGAAATGGTTGACTGAAGTGTCACACAAAATGAACTACAAGTAACACTGAAAATTTCTCCCTGTTTGTCAACAAATTAAATGTTTGAAGCATGTCTGGCTTTGTATGCAGAAAACAAACAGTAGGTTGATACACCATATAAAGACTGTAGATGTACTGTTACTGTACCATGGCTGTTTTGCCTTTTCCTCCATTTGTGAAGATTTTGTCCAGATCCAATGAGCGTTCGTCCACATCTACAGTCCAAATGTAAGTCCCATCAGCTGTTACGGAACAGTTACAGTTTCAAACCATTTATATACAATGTAATACAAGAAGACAAGAGTACCACTCAGAATTAGGCACATTGTGCCATGTAAGCAAAGAGAACACTGCATTTTTGTCACATACTGTTATGGAAGCCTAGTTCAGCACCAAGGACAGACACTGTCTATAGCTAAAATATAAAAGTTACTAGCAAGTCCTTTCAAAATTATGTTGTTTTTTTAGGAAGATTGAATGTTGTTAATGATACATGTACCACAGTTGTATATTATTTTACCTGCTGTGAATCAATATCATTATTAAACAGTCCTATTTCCACTTTCTTTCGAAAAGAAAATCATTCAGAGCATTTTAAACACTTCAAGAGACACATGTATAAACAATACTACACTTATATAGAAATCTTCAGAATGACACAGAACAAACCTGGTAGTTTGGCCAGAGACCTGTCCTTTAACACTGGGGACCTAAACCCTGTAGCAGGGGACACTTCTCCAAACACAGGTGTGACTGGACAGTTCCTTTTGTCAGGTAAGCCATCTGCGAGTCAATAGTGAAATTGATAATGATGAAAAAAAACATAAATAAGTTGAAACTGTGTACTTCATCCTCCCAAAGGATTGAAATGTCAACTATTGGTTAATCATTGACAGCAAAGGAAGTTCTGACAATGAGGGATGTTCTGCAAAAGGATCTGTTGCCACTGTCTGAGTGTTCTGATTTCCTTGCACCATTCAACATTTTAAATACTGCAGTTAGATGACAGGACTTTGTGTGCATCACATACACTACTGACTGAGAAAGGAAATTATGCAATGGCTATCTTCTTTTTTATCAATGTCAAAGGTAAACATATACCTTCCCTATCACTGTTTCCATTCCACATTGGTTCTTTTTTTACGTTCCTGACACTCAGAAGCCTTGCTGAATCAGTTTTTTCTTGACTTGCTACTGGAACATGTGGACTTGTTGATAGAGTTCCATCATCAAAGACAGCTGGCTCTTGCTTGATGCTGGTATCTGCACTGGGCACAACTTGGGTGGAATGCTCCTTCTTCTCCTGTACATCTGAAATAACAAAGACAAAGCATCCTAAGTTTCATGACCCATTTACAAACAGTACAGGCTCTTTTCTTTCACTGGGCATTACCTATCCAACTTAACAATGTTTCCAATGGTATGATTTGCAGTTTGGGCTGCTGAGTGCTTGCTTGTTTCCATAACACATAAGATGTACTCACCAATTTTTATCTTGAAATAGGCAAACAACTTTGCTCCTGATTCTTTGTAAATCATCTTAGAAGAACTCTAAAGACAGGTCTATCACTGGAGTCAAAAGATTAAGATTATCAATTACAGCATCTGTACATAAAAGATATATCTGAGTCAAAGTAACTTTATATAATTTTTTTTCTGACCTGGTATCTGAAGAGTTGGCACCTCTGCATCACACTGCATGGGACGGGTCTGGGGATCCTTTGGCTTTCCAAATCCCATTTCATCATTCAGGAAAACCACATATTCATCCTCCTCCTCCTCATCACTCCAGTCCAGGTAGTGTGCAGGTGAGGTGTCCTTCACAATCTGGGCCAGCTCAATCCCCTGCTGCTCCAGGAACTTGTGGAAGTCAGCCTCACAGGGCAGGGGGCTGGCCAGCTTAACTGTCAATCATTTTAAACATACAGAAACAGTGGATGTAATGAACCAAGAGGGATGGTGTTTGGGGAAGGGGGGTTCAGGAGAAAACGATCTGCATCAAGGTGCAGAAGGAGAACTGTTCAAAGTTTTTTTTTCAGATTTTTCAACACAATGCAGGGATAGCAACTAATAAATGTTTTCAGTATCCAGTGCTGTGCATTTCCACATATTGGTAAACCATACATACAAGCGGAACTGACATTCATAGAAACCTAATGAGTACGTGTCAATAATTTTACTAATACAATGTACTAACTTAACTAACACTCCTAGGCCTACGGAAAAAATGTTGTGTTTCCTGTTTCAGTCCTGAAAAAAAAAGGGTCGGTAGGTGAACGTTAGGGATTATCTTTTTTTTCTCTCTTTTAGACTTTGGCGATCTCTAGTGATCCAACTTATACAATACAGTATTTTAACACAGGAAAAATTGCATGAGGACACATATTTTCAATGTCAATGTTGGAAAACCAATCATTGTACAACGTTTCATCACTTGGGTGTCAGATCATGGAGTTCTAATAGGTCGATCAGCTCAAAAAATTTATGTTCCTTGCAGGGGTCCACCCAAAAGAAAAGGCTAGGGTTGGCAGTTTTTGCTAGGGTCAGTCGGGAAACAGGAAGCATAACATTTTTTCCTAGGCCCTACCACTTACATGCTGTTTCTTTTGAACATGTCTTTCCTCTAGAAGTAGACATCTTCTCTCCACAGGTATCGTGCATGGATTTCGTCCTCTGTAGAGATGCCCTGTCCATACTGACAGACACCACAGCCTTCATCCTGGACAGCTTGGCTGACTTCGGGACCTCAGACGTCGCTGTAGCAGTGATGGCTCGGCGACATCCGACAGGTAATTCACTCCAGATTGCCTGAAGGATGGACACATAAACTGAATTAGGAAAGGAAGGTTTTTGCTTCTAAATTAAAAAACAATCTGTATAATACCGGTACCACGAGCAGCATGCTACATAAGTTTGAAGATTTCAAGTACAAGTTAGTTTTGTTAATCAATATACCAGGAATATACCAACTGAGATGGTTTGGACACCTACATAGGATGCTGGAAGACAGAGATGTGACAAGAATCTTTAACTGGAAACCCAAGAAGAAAAGACCAGCTGGCAGGCCAAGAAAAAGATGGTTGGACCAGATTATTGAAATTATAACAAGACTAGAGGAGCCAGACTTCCAAGTAGTTAAGGAGATTATAAGCTGAAGACAGAACAGAGTGAAAAAGACTGACAAAGAGGCTGACAACTTACAGGCCTTAAGGCCTAAAGGCGTCAGGGTGAGAAGGTGAGAATATACCAGGAACACAGTTGCAGTGTTCAGAAGTAATTTGCCATACATTGTAGAAAGTGTCACGCAGTAGAATTCCTCTACTTTAACAAATTTACTTGATACAAATCCCAGCCCACCTGTATAGTGGTGGACATCTGCATGCTGTGTAGGTGCTGGGTAGGCAGCAGCAGCTGTTCTTGCAGCTGGTTCACCATGTGCTCATAGAACAGCAGGTACCTGTGACAAAGAGGAGTTTGTACTACATTGTATCAGAAACAGTCTGGTACATTTTGTATGCTGTGAATATGAAAGAACTCAAGTGTTGGTGAAACTCTACCTGCTCCTTACTAAACGTTTCCCACAGATATCAATGTCTCTGATCATTCATCAACATATTTGAGGTCAGCAGATAGCAGTTCAGCACCAAGGGCACAACCAATAAAAAAATTGTGATGCTGTTGCTGATCACTGTTGCTCCCTACTTTTGCAACAAAAATTGAGTTGAGAAAACAGGTAGCAGATATGATAAAGACATTCAATTTGGTAAGTATAAGAGCTTCAAGAATGGGTGCTACTAGAAGACATACCCTTCAAATTCCTTGTATGACCTGACAGGATCAGGACTTGAGAAAGCTGCAGGCCTCACGAGCATCTTGGGTGTAGAAGTGACAAACTGATGATTCATTGGGACTGTCTTAGGACTAGTGGCATCTTCAACTGCTGGTGATTCACAGGGCTTTATTTCAGCAACTTTCTGGTGGCTCTGTTCAGTTGTACATGTGCCTATTGACATGCTTGTACTTTTGACTATGTCTGACAGCGATGTGCTAGCAACAGTTGGTTCTGCTGGAAGATTTGCTGCATGGTTCAGGATCTTTGGCCCCTCTTTTCCAGAGCTGTGGGATCTGACTTCACTGTTGCACCCGACTTGGTTTGGTGTTGAAGAACTGCAGTAAGGAATTGTAAGCCACCTCATTTTCAAGTTGCTTACATTAAAATCCATTCGGTGTCTAAACTTCTTATAAGTATTTGACATTTGCCTATTTAATACCAAACACAGAAATACTTATTGTGAAATAGTCTATTTATGCATTACTGTACAGCATATGTTATCTTAGCTCCTTTTTATATTTCAGCCATACCATAGGTATGGATGAAATGTATTGTATTCCCTCATGTTTCTTCTTCTTCTTCTTCTTCTCCTTCTCCTTCTCCTGTCATTTCTTTAAATGGATTCAACTCTGTCATTTTTCAGTCAAATGACTTGAAATTTGGCATGATGGTAGAGTGACTAAATACCCCCAGACGTTTTTTTCATTTTTTTGATACAGGCTTTGAAAAATGTTTTATTTGGGTTTTTTGGTCATTTTCAGGCAATAAATGTACATTTTGGGATCTGGAGCCCTGGTACTACATCCGAATGACGCGAAATTCAGTATGTGGATAACTTGGACACATGGCCACAGAAAGACATTCACGCTTTTGACATACAACACTTTAAAATTGTGTAAAATAGGGCTTTTTCGCTATTTTTTGGCAAAAAATGTACATTTTTGGCTCCTGTGCCCTAATATTAAAACCAAATGACTTGGAATTTGGCATAGGGGATCCTTGGATACATGCCCACAGAACTTCATTCAGGCTTTTGACATACACCACTTTGAAATGATGTAAAATTGGGCTTTTTGGCTATTTTTGGACAAAAAATGTACATTTTTGGCTCCTGTGTCCGAATAATAAAACCAAATGATCTGAAATTTGGTATGAAGGTGCCTTGGGCACATGCCCACAGACCATAAATCACACTTTTATCATATGCTACTTTGAAATTATAAAAATGGGACTTTTTTTGCTATTTTCAGACAAAAAATGTACATTTTTGGCTCCTGTGTCCTGATAGTAAAACCAAATGACCTGGAATTTGGTATGAAGGATCATTGGGCACACGCCCAAAGAATGTTATTCACACTGTTGGCATGCACCACTTAAAATTGTGTAAAATGGGACTTTTTTGCTATTTTTAGACAAAAAATGTATATTTTTGGCTCCTGTGCCCTGATATTAAATCCGAATGACCAGAAATTTGGTATACGGATACCTTGGACATATGCCCACAGAACATCATTCACACTTTGACATACACCACTTGAAAATTGTGTAAAATAGGGCGTTTTTGCTATTTTCAGCCAAAAAAAGGACATTTTTGGCTCCTGTGCCCTGATATCAAAACCAAATAACCTGGGATTTGCTATGGTGGTACCTTGGACACATGCCCACTGAACATTGTTCAAAAGTTTAGCATACACCATTTTAAAATTAAGTAAAATGGCACTTTTTTGCTATTTTCAGACAAAAAATGTAAATTTTTGGCTCCTATATGACCTGATATTAAAACCAAATAACCTGATATTTGGTACGGGATCCTTGGACACATGCAAACAGAGTGCTATTCACCTTGCTGGTATACACAGCTTTCAAATTGCGTAAAATGGGACTTTAAAATGGGAAGGAAATGGCTGAAATATGCTGTATTTGCTCCGGAGCAAATGTCGGCCTTTCTAGTTGCATATTCATTTACAAAGAGAAAAGCAGCAAACCTGAGATGAGGAGGTAATGCAACCCCCTTATCCTCCAAATGGACCATTCCAGTTGAGGTACTTGTCATGGGGTGCACTTTGGAAGGGACTTTCAGTGGGGAGGGACTTTCTGCGACTGACAGGCAAGTTGGAAGTTCAGCAACACTGACCAATTTCTTCTTCCTCTGGTACACTCTCTTTTTTGTCGTCTTTTCCCTGCTGAGAATATGCAGTATGGATTATGCAGAACTAGGTATTTTTAAGCCGTATCAAATTATCTGCGAATAATGAATAAAAGTTTGTCAACTAGTATACAAAATGAAACCATGTGAAAGTCATTTTGAATCCTTAAGATACATACAAAATATTGTTACTTTGGTTATTGCATAAAAACTATTTACCTTTGTGCTTGAATGGCTTCACTGTGGAGGAACTGTTCTCTGAACTGTCTCCTGACCATGTACAGGGTCTTACTGTATCCAGTCTTGTCTCCAAATTTGTATGCTAAAAAAAAGATGAAACCTTTCCTGTTAGATAAGAACAACACAGGGGACTTAAACAGCATTCACTCATCCATATGTGTGTGTGGGTGTGTGTGTGTGTGTGTGTGCGTGTGGGTGTGCGTGTGCGTGTGCGTGTGTGTGTGTGTGTGTGTGTGTGTGTGTGTGTGTGTGTGTGTTCTAGCTCAGATAACAGTTAACGTTATAATGTTAACGTTATACACAGTGAAGCATTTCAGTGCCATCAGGTTTAACACAGTAACACATGTCTGCTGATAATGTTTTCCCTCACCTCTGAGCTTCAAGATTTTGTCCAGCGTTTCCTCCAGTTTGTTGATGTGACTCACAGCTGCCCGTACTATCTTAGTTTGCTGATGGGTAAAATATAAAAAATCGTTCAATTCATGCCATTCAAGAGATCATAACCGATATATGATTATGTTAAACTTGAACTTGATCCACATCTTATATCATTAATGCAAGAGCTCTGTTTGTAAACCTTATGTAGAACTTACCCTAGATATTTCTTTGACTCCGTGGTAGTCGTATGAACTGGGGAGAACCCTCTGCAGTTGTTTGTAGCTGGCGGCCACACTAGCGCGGTGCTTGGCGTCCGACATCCGCCGCCGCTGCTTCTGCTGTCTCGGCGACAACCCGATTGCAGGCATCGCCGAAGAGCTAGCGATGAAGATTCCAACAAAAATATTTCAAACTCTGAGGAGAAGTTAACCTCAATAGATAAAACTGTTTGAAATGCCCTACCGGCCAACTCACCGTTCAAGGTTTGACCTTCCACAACTGAACTCTTGACAGAAATGAAAATGTCGTCTGAAATATCAAGTTGCAGCAATGGCGGACCCTGATTGGCCAGAAAGGCTGCTCATTTGCATGTTGTAGTGAGTGCTGTTGTAGTGACACCTGTTATGCATCCATCGATGTAAACCGCTAAGGGGGCCAGGCATAGACGGCACAATGCACAGCTACAGCGCAAGCACACATTACGAAAACATGCCACTACCCATCGTCAAAGACAGGCGGTCTGTGCGCCTGTCTTTCTGTGCGCTTCTGCCAATGTGGTGGAATAACGTTAGAGGGCATATCGACAATTCACAATGCTATCATTTCTGGTCCAACCGTCATTATAACAATTTTTAGTTGTCTCGTCTTCAAATAAGAAAGCAAACTTTCTTTTCAAAGTTTGACTTTTCCACCAATCAGGTCCTTGCGAACACCTGTTAGCGTGCCGGGTGGGTCACTCCAGGTCATTCACCTACCGGCCAACATGGCGGTGTGCAGGCTCCTGACACGAGAGAGGGCAACTCAGCTTCTTTCCAACATCGACACCGTTCTCACGGACTGTGACGGTAAGGCAGTAGCTCAAGAAGTATCTCTATAATTGTAGATCTTAAACCTGTGTACACCATGCCCAGATTGAACTCCAACTTTTTGTTGGAACCTAGGTTGTATCTTGAAGTTTGAACGCGGAAGTGATGATGTAACATCCTTTACACTACAGTACAATTTTAGTCAGCGCAATTGCTAGAAGGACATGCCAGAATGACAGGGCTTGGCTGCCCTTTTATTTTAGAAAAACCTAAAGCTTTTTCTTTCTAGCTCTGAATTCAAATTTCCCTACAGTGGGAAGGGGGTCGGGTGCAAAAACTGACAAGTAAAAATTTGTAGCCGCCCCCCTCCCCCATACTTTATTTCACTTCATCATGCTTCATGTTGTGAAACCACACATTGCCTTTGCCTTTTTTTTAACGGTGTGAAACAGATGACAACAGCAGCTCGAGTTTTTTTTAAAGGTTTTAACAAAAGATTTTTTACCATCCATGTATATAGGTGTATTATGGCAGGGGACAGAAGCCCTTCCTGGTGCTGCAAAAACTATTGCCAAACTCAGGGAAATGGTGAGTTTTCTTGCAGATATCTTTGAGAAAAGATTTTGTAATGACAATGATGTTAGAAATTTGAAAAATTTGTCCTATTATCAATGTTTTATGGCGAATGGTTTGTTCCTGCATGTTCTATCTTAAAGTATTAAATTTCAATCTAATTCTTGCAGGGGAAACGCATCTTCTTTGTGACCAATAACAGTACGAAGTCTCGTCTGTCTTACGTGGAGAAGTTAAAAAACCTGGGGTTTGAAGCTAATGAGGTGAGACCATCAGTTTTTTTATATGCATTTTTTTTATATGGAAATCTATTATCATCTATGTAACATTTTTCTCCCGGTTGTCTCACAAGTCCATTATCCTCACCAAGTCTTTGCTTTTACGCAAGTTGTTTGTCATGTTCCAGGAAGAAGTGTATGGCACTGCTTACATCGCTGCTCTGTACCTGAAGAACATTGCTAAGGTGACAGGGAAGGTTTATGTGGTAGGAAACAAGGAAATGGCCAAGGAGCTGGACTTACAAGGGATCTCTTACACTGGGATCGGAGTAAGTATGCTACACTTCCTTATTGTGTCCTTGCCCCCAAAATTCTATATATTAGTGAATGGAAAAATCAAATCTAAAGAATCAGTTTTCTACCCCAATTTGTTGCAACCATGTAACAAAAGGGTGTAATAGAATAATACTGGTTTGTAGCATAAGCATTTTTTGGCTGCTAACTAATAAATATCTGTACTTCAAGGATTTAAATGGCCTTTAATACAGCAATTAGCATTGATTTTTTTTCTTCTTTTTTTGTCAACAAACTCCCAGCCTGATCCAATAGAAGGAACTGTTACAGATTGGAAGACTTTGCCCTTGGACCCAGAGGTGAGTGACACCTGTCAACAAAGATCTTACAAGTTTTTATACTTAATATCTTTTACAGTCATTTCCTCTTTTCAACTAGCTATCGTCCATATTTAGCTATTTACTGCCAGCGACAAGAGAGAGCTGGTGGTAACTATGGAGGATGGCACCCAGGCTACTTTCAACAACCATGTGTGGCCATTATAGTCTTTCCTTCCTTCTGCAGGTGACTACAGTGCTGATTGGTTTTGATGAACACCTGAGTTACATGAAGATGATCAAAGCTGCCAGTTACCTGAGCAATGAGAACGTCCAGTTTGTGGCCACCAACACTGATGAAAGGCTGCCTGTGGGAAATGGACGAGTCATCCCTGGTAAATGAGGCCTCTGTCTTTTGTATGGATTGGAACGTTTAGTCACTCTTAACGACTAGTAGTCAGCGCCTTTTTTTTAGTGGTAATGATTTTGTTTTTTAAAGACTCTTGTATGAAATTTCTGACTAAAAGACTTGAAGATACTCCTAGATTGGATCATAGGCAGTTGGCCCAGGAGATTTTGGTGAATTGAACAAATTTCCACAGGTGCTGAAGTCACCCGAAAATTGGGTTCTTTGTTTCCTTCCCAAAAAGAATAATTTCCTTAGCTGCCCGCCCATGATTGGATATGCAATCATTATGAAGTGCTAAATAAGTTGAATATTAAGGGTGTCACCTTTCCCAACTCCACTTTTATATGAAATATATATTATATAAAGATAATAATCATTTTGATACCCATTCTGTTTCCCACTAGGTACTGGTTGTATCCTGGCTGCTGTCCATACGGCTGCAGATCGAGACCCCGTCATTCTGGGAAAACCATCCAAGTTCATGTTCGAAGTCATAAAAGAAAGGTTGGTGTAGGATCAACATCATATCTTTAACAATGCCTGTCTTGGTGAAATGGGGCCACCACTTATGGGATTTTCAGCTTCTTTCCTAGTATGGCTAACTGTTTCATCAACAGTGAAAGATAAGCTTCACTCTAGCAGTGTAAGAAGAAAGTGTTGAAGGCTTTGACCAGAGTCAGCTGCATTTTGTAGAGGAGTAGTGGTTATGTATCAGTACTCATGCAACAGTCACAATATACCTAGTTTTACAAGGGTATGTTGCCCCTAGCTCCCTTCACCCATCTCATGTTCTTGTACTTCAGGTATGACCTTGACCCCAACCGTACCCTGATGATTGGTGACAAGTAAGGAACTTCCTTTTTTTTCATAATGAGAAAGAAATACTTTGCTCATAGCAGTAGTGAACACCTCAGTCTAATATGCATAAGAGATTGAAATGCAAATACATTGTATATCTTATTATTTTTGACAGTTAAATTTTAAGATAACCTTGATAGCGTAATTTTTTCACCTTTCTGCTGGGTATCAGTATGTCTAAATGAAGCCGTGAAATTTCTGTGAAGTATCACAGCAAATCACCAACACCATTTTAACCTTCTCCCTGCTGCCTAATGCTGTAGCCAATAGAGAATTGTTAGCCAAATGGCTCCTTCGGTGTGCTAAAGGTTAAATCACAATCCTTCTCCCCCAGGTTGACTACAGACATCATGCTGGGTCACAACTGCGGCCTGACCACACTGCTGGTGTTGTCTGGGATATCTTCGGTGGAGGAGGCACGGCAGATGCAGGCCAGCAACAGCATAGAACACCAGAAGTGTGTGCCCCACTACTACCTGCCTAATATGGGTGAACTAGGGGACATTTTATAGCAAAAAACATGTATACCGTAAATGCATTTACTTTCATGGTGGTTTTATTTTCGGGGTAGGAGGGAAAAGGAGGTTTTCAGTTCATGGGTAAAATTCTTTAGTACAATGGAAATACAAAACACGTATTTGTGGTGTCATGATTTCTTGTTAAGAGGACACCGCGAAAACGGAGAAAATGAAATCAGTGCAAACATTTAATGATTTAGTGTCCTAACATGTCCTGGGTGATGTCTTCTTGTCTGTTGGTCTGGTTCTGTTAGTCATTAGTTAATTACTGATGGAGTGCACAAAAGCTGGAAAGATTATATTCAGGCTGTTAGAAAATACTGCTTCAGGAAATTCCAAAATTTAGGATAGATAAAATAGAGGTGAGGAAGATCTAGTAACAAAGATGTATTTTAGTACAGAGATACTGGTGTAGGGTTACATGATATATATAATTATATTATACTCCTTTTTATGTACATCTAAGTGTTTTATACTTATGATGTACTTAATCCAAATATGGTTGAATTATTACAACATTGTATAAGAATTAATGTTACAGATAACCGTTAGAGTTTCACAGTTATTTGAGCAATTTCAGTGCAATTTATGATTGTCACATACATATAATACTACAAAATAACATGTTTTGGGGATATCTATCTAATAGTATTTACTATATATAGATAGATAGATAGATAGATATAGCCCACATCCCTCTGCACAAGTCTTAAAGCACTATCCTGAATAAGTTACACCAAATGAAAAGTATTAAATTGAAAGATCCCATCAAACATCTCTGTTGTCTTGGTCTGTTGACATGTCTACCAAAGATGGAATATGTTATTTTCCTTGTAGAATTAGTTGGACTTTGAGAGTGCAGAGGCTTAAAAATTTGAGAGACTGCTAAGAACACCATGTCCTCCACCCACACTAAGACGATCAAACCTCAGTTATGATAAATGCAAATATTTGACGGATATGCAGTCACTCATTGGTCAAACGTATACCGCTATTTGCCATTTTCTCATTGAACTGCTAATTGTAACTAAGGGACAGCCAGGGTCGGTCTTGTTTTGCACGGTTTTCACTCACGTTTCAAGCCATACATTCTTCCCTGTACATTTATACGGGTAGATTAATGCTTAGTCAACCAAAGATCCAATCTCACTAATTACCTCCGCTAAATATGCCCAGTTCCGCTTGTTTTGCACTATTTTCCATCTTGTTTTGCACATTTCACACAGGTAAACATGCCTGTCCTTGGTGCTGAACACCACCCACCCACAGGTAAAACATGCCTGTCCTTGGTGCTGAACACCACCCACCCACAGGTAAACATGCCTGTCCTTGGTGCTGAACACCACCCACCCACAGGTAAACATGCCTGTCCTTGATGCTGAACACTATCCACACACAGGTAAACATGCCTGTCCTTGGTGCTGAACACCATCCACACACAGGTAAACATGCCTGTCCTTGGTGCTGAACACCATCAACACACATGTAAACATGCCTGTCCTTGGTGCTGAACACCATCCACACACAGGTAAACATGCCTGTCCTTGGTGCCGAACACCACCTACACACAGGAATATATGTGAACATGACTAAGATGAAGTCAGCCGATCTCATTCTGCACATTCTATGCTAACACACAGCATAAAATGTGATAAACAAGACAACAGATATATCTTTGAATTTGTCATGTATTCTTTTATTTTAACTTGGCTGAGCATATAAGGAATGCTGTACTCGCTACGTCTTTTTCAACGTTTTATCTATTACATTTTTCCTCTCGTATAGGAGTCCTCAAAACCAGACAAATACAATAAATATATACATTACAATGATATAGATAAGGCTCACAATTGTGCTGACTTACAAAGAAATCACAAAATATGTTTTGTTTCCATAAAAGACAACAATAAATACTACTCGTTACACATTGTATACCAAGGTATAACTGGACATATAGCTAGTATTCCTATACAACTGTACACAAACGTACCGTGCATTTGCACCGGAGTCGGGTGAGGAAATAGGTGTCAAGTGCCTTTCCCACAGGCATAGCACTAGAGCCTGCCAGGGATTCGAACCCAGAACCTTTAAATTCTAGGTCTAATCCTGATCACCAATTAAATATATGTGAATGAATAAATAATCCTGATCACAAGACCAAGACTTTGTATGATGCAAACTATCGTAGAATCGACTAGAATTTCTTGCAGTTATGCATATAGTCTGAGAGTTCATATTTATCAAGAGTCATGGCTTTAATCCAAAGACACTTCCACTTTTACTAAGGCTGAATTTGGGATGTTTTGATAATCAAAATGTTACCTTTTGGATGCTTTGTCTGCTTCCTGAAACGGCAACGTAAGAAGTCGGAGATTTCAGACTTTCGTGAAGTATACAATCCTCGGGTTCCTGAATTCCACCATGAAGACTGGCTCCGCATCCGGCAGCCAGTTTCTGAGACCATTCACCTCCCTTCACATCAACCTTCTACCCATATGCTTTCAACCAACTCTGTCTGAACGCGAAACAATCCTACTCATCAGTCAGCCACCCAAAACAATACTTCCGTACCTAGAAGTAATGGGTTTTTGCTCTGTTGAGTTTAAGGGCCAAGATTGACGTTGCCGTTGCCGTTGCCGTTGCCACAACCGAAGAGCCGTGCCACAGCGCGCCGGACTTCCTGCAGGCGAAGCCCGTAGATCAAGGGGTTGATAGCGGAGTTCAAGATGACGAAGACAAACATCTGAGAGAGCGACACGCGATCTTGAGTAAGCGTGGCCATCTTGACAGAAATTGGCAGCCATCCGACCAGGAACACGATGGTGATGATGATGATAGTGATAGCGGATTTCCGGTTGATGCTGGACTGGGCACCCACCGCGGCTTCTTGGGCAGCGATGGCGTTCACGTGCTTCAAGAGACACCAGAAGATACTCAGGTTGAAATAGACGACTGCTGCCATCGGGATGAAAATGAACACAAGGATGAACACCACGTAGCTAAGGGGCAGTCCTCCACCTATGGACAGGCATCCTTCCGCGCTGCGACTTTCGCAAAGCCAGCCGAAGTGCGGCAGCATCGCCAGCAGCAGAGACCACGCCCAGACGATGATGATCACGACCTTGCACTTGTCGTTGGTGACGTTGTTGACGTAGGTCATCCCATGAACGATAAACCAGTAGCGTTCAGCCGTCAAAGCCAGCAAGCTGTAGGCTGAGGACAGCCCGGGGAGCAAGATCAACGTGAAGCGGAGTCGTGACATGGCCATAGACGCGGTCGTCTCAGCGTATGCGTAGTACAAAACCGAACTACCTGCACACAGAAAGTCTATGCCGGTTAGGACGTCGCTTGCTGCCAGGTTAGCCATGAGGATGTAGGCGGGCGTGTGGAGATGTTCGTGCTTGATGATCGCCGCTAGCGGGAGACTGTTTGCCACGACTGACCAGACGCACAGACCTAGGATACCGTACATGGGATAAACCCACGGCTGGGAATGCGATGAAGCTACTGGATCATTCTGCAAACATCTGGAGAAGTTGGAAGTTTCTGCCTCTCCGGTATCGATGACGAATGCCGCGTGTGTACATGTGTTACAGTTCTCAAGTGAACAGTTCCACACAGTTGAGTTCATAGAAAAGCCCGTTTTGTTGACGTCGCCATTTGTTAAGTTGCCTCCTGATTCAGAAGCCGATGTTATCCCAGTGTAGCGAATCGTAGCGATGAAAACAAGGAACGTCAGCCTAATATAGCCTTCTTTGTAAGCCATCATTCACGAATTCAAGAAGTAAGATGTGTAAATAGGGAGAGAGAGAGAGAGGTTGAAATCTCTCAAGCTCTCATAGAACAGGGAGCAAAACGCAACCAGCCTCCATAAGATGGTGTCTTTGCGGTAGCTAACCTCACCGTCAGTGTAATCAGCTATCTTATGTGGGTTGAAGTCTTGGTCCGTAAACACATTAGTGTAACAGGTAGAATGGACACCATTAAGTGGCGTGTGTAACCTAAAAAGCCGCACATGTCGCTAGCACGTGTTACACAATCTCTTGCTGTCAGGGGCTGGTTGGGCCTCCTCCCTGAGAGCTTGTGGCCAATCACCTCAAACGTTAAACTCGGGAGAACCATTCCCATTCCCAGAACTACAAATAGATGTTCAGGTCTGTCACACATGCATAAATCAAAGGACTAGATGTTCCCGATTCTCCTGAATAAGAGGTACCGGTGTTAGCCATTAAGCTTATACGGGCCTGACCAGGGGAAAGGCTGCTAGAAGCGTGATGTAGTCAGGCTACAGCTATGTATGTAAGGTAGAATAGTCTCATAGTATGTTTGATATATAGCAGTAGATGCCATGCGTTGTACCTTGTACAATTGTCGTGCAATAAAGTTTTATTATAATGCTATCACTCATTATGGTACATACGTAAAGCCCTTTCCAGTGTCTTCTCAGGCCAAAATAATTGCTGATTATTCTCTTATGGTAGTTGCACCAAATCAACGTAAACACATTCACTGTCAAGAATTGTCGCGCTTGATCTGAGATCAAACTAAAACCGCCCACCCCTACGTCCATGTGTTTCACAGACTGAAGTGATTAGCTAATCCACTGGGAATGTGGGACACGTCACTACCGTCAAGATATATTAGCACCCAGCAGAATAACTCTATTCCGATTTCCTTCAAAAGGAAGTTGTTTTCTTCAATCTGTTTCTTTTAATATGTTTCTTTCAAGCAACATGTGCCTACATAGCAAAAATCACGACGATCCATCAACCAGTTCTTGAGTTATTCTCCTTCAAATTGAAATATGTTTAAACGAACCCCACTGCAGTTCCAGAACATACTCTAGGGGGCCCAAACGTACACCACTTACTCCCAGCTCCAAGAGCTTCCACTACCTGGTGCTTCCAGAAAAATTTGACTTCAAAACTATGAAGCCCGCTGCAGTATCGTAGGTATCCACTACGGGAGGCCCATTATCAAACTTGACTCCCCTACCCATCCATGCACTAAATATCATGCGCAACCATCCACAGCTTCTTGAGTTATGTTGTTGACGTACATACAGACCCAGGCAACAGCCACTCTACCATTAAACAACTAAAAACACAACCTTCTTGGCGAAGGTAATAAAGTTTCAGAGGACAAGTTAATTTTTCTTGTATTAATCTTGTATGTTTTCGATGAAAATTCCGGCATTTTCACTAGCATAAACATCGTCCGTTCCATCTGCGTACAGATGACTGAAACGAGGTCTGTTCTGCAACGAGGTACAATAGCGACAATCAACAATGCGGTTCTAGAACGTCACAAACCAATCGATACGACGTTACCGTTGTGTACGGTCGTGTTTTTTCTTCCTGCGCGAAAATTTGTCATTTTCAGTGAGAGAATGAAAAACCCCAAATAATAAGATGTTGTTTCGGCTATTGTGGCGACTCTACCTGCTTGCCTGTGGAGCAAGTTTGTTCCGTGCCTCGTGGGAGCATGCGCTTGAGAAGCAGTGGGTCCCTCGCGATGCCCTCGCACGCGGATATCTGGATGATCTCAGTGTGCACGATACAACACCAGATCAGCTGCTAAGCTACCCGGTAACGACTCTCATCAGAGAACAAGAAATGTTTTCAGCCGAGCTTATCCGTACTATTTCGGACGGGTATAAGGAAATTCCGTAGTGATGACTGCATTACTTGATAGAGAACTTTGATTGTGGTATTACTGCTTCGATGCATAAAGCCATCATGTCGATCCCACATTCAAACACACGGCCGACGCGTTGACGATTCAATGTTTACGTATTGTCATTTGAAGTAGACACTTATCTTAACGACAGTGTAATTTTGTGTACGTATGTACTCAAGACATTTTTTTTCTGATCATCTCTTCAGAGTAGCTCAATATCATGTTACACCTACGTGAAGTTTTATGTCAAATTGTCACTAATTGTCGTCTCGGCAGTTTTTACTCAGTGTTTGGTCTTCACCATGTCTTTATTACGTCTATCAATACAGGTAGCCAATGAGGAGATATTTGTGCGGGCTTACGTACGTCCCGGCAATGAAACCCACTACAGTCGCCTCACTCATTGCGAGCTGTACAAAGGTGTCCATAGGGACACTATGGTGAGGAGGGTGACGTCTGGGGGGAGAGACCCAGGACGGGTCAACATGGCCGAGGATTCACACTGGTCATGGTTAGTGTTTTTTCCCGATCTCTTACTTTTTCTTCACATTTTTCTTTGTTTATCCTGCGTTCAAGGCAACTCAGCAATTCTCATCAAAGTTCGTCCGTTGCGTCCTTGTATCTTTCATGTTAGTTTCTCCTCGGCTGCATGCTTATGAAATTCTCTTAGCGGCTGCACTTTTTCTAAAACCACAACATCAATTTCATCTTATACATTAAATCAGCAGACTAAACGTTAAATATACTTGAATATCTTTGTTGTTATCATTTCTATACGTCTCCTAGCTGTTGATGACTTACAAGGTATCATTCTATATATACATCGTACTAATTACGGCAACACTGGTGGTGTTGCTCGTTCACGGTGTAAGGATCTGCTGTTTTGGTAACGAACAGTGCCACAGCATTTCAAGAGATTCCATAAATATCGAAACGAGATTTTCCCTCTTTCTCCCCTAGGAGGTTTTCCTACCTAGTACAGTCCTGTTTCCGCCTGAGAAGGCCGAGTACAGACTTCGACGTGCCGCCAGAGGAGCCGCCGCCTCCCTACATCCCCATCACCTGGTTTCAGTTGGCCAGGAATATCCGGGATTGGACCAAGGACTACCTTCGAGAGGCTTTCTCTGAGGATCCGACTGGTGAGGGGAAATGTTAACGTTTAGTTTAGTTCTTTCTTTCTTACGACGTCTTCCCCATTCAAACTTTTGAAAACAGCTGTCTCTATACGCCATGAACTGGTATGCCCACAACCGTGCTCTTGTGCGTACGGAAAGCATGAGTCACACAGGGAACACTTGTGTTGCACGACCCTTAGTTCAAGTCAGCATATATTTTGTTTTCCGTAAAGTAACGCTCACTACGTAAAGATGTGGCTAACTAACTGATGATGTATGGGAGAGAACTGATCAAAGTTGTGTCGTTGTTTCTGTTTCCCTCTGCAGATTCCTACACCGGTCCAGGACCACGTCCCAAAAAATGGACCGAGTTCTTCCAAGAAACCTACAAAAGCCTGACGTCGACGGCATGGATCTCACCAGACGGTGAGAACAAACCTGGTTAGTACACAACTGTCAACAAAATTTATGTTACCAATAATTTCATCGAAAAAGTAGTAACGTTATTGTCTCCAAATCTTGTGTTTTCTCTCCAACTTTGGTCTTTGTCAGATTCGAAGTTTTAGGTTTTCTTGTCTTTGACTGTTGATTCATACTAACAGAATACTTTTTGAGGGTCGTCAAGTTTATACGTAACGTTATTTATATTATCTGGGCTGGATGACACGTTCTAGATCTACCTGTTTGTTTCTGCGCTATGTTACCGCAGACAACACCCCGCCCCGCCCAGTCACCAATACAGACCCTGCTGAGGTCACGTGGTCTCACCTGTGGAGTGAGATATGCCAGAAGGCGGCTTCTGACGTCAGAGCGATCTTCTGGTCAGACACACCTGGTGACGTGGTGGCAACTCAAGATGAAGCACCCAAGACTGGTACGTATACGAATTCGAACACAGAATCCATTTTAATGATGTGTCCAGAAATATGTTGTGGGTAAGGAAGATGTAGATCTCATATGTCTTTCTCCTGTCACTCTTCTTCCTACAAGATTAAGGCGTTTGTAGGTCCCCAGTTTTCCTCCTGTAAAACGCAGGTCTCTTTCTTGATGATAAAATGTCGCTCATGATGACTGTTCTAGACCCTGCCGACCCTGAGCCCACTGGAGGTGTTTGGGCTGCACTGATGAACCGCCTGTCGTCTTTCCCGTCTGCCAATGCGGACAGGCCTGATGCCAATGTGGCCATGACCACACATGATGAGACACCGGACCCTGGTGTTCAGGAAGGTGAGCTGTCTAGTGATCAAGTAATCCAGCTTTCTAGCTGTGTAGTGAACCTGTAATCTAGCTGTGTAATGATCTAGTAATCTGTGTAGTGATCTAGTAATTTACCTTTCTAGTGATCTAGTAATTTACCTTTCTAGTGATCTAGTAATCTAGCTTCCTAGTAATGTAGTTATCTATCTGTCGGTAATCCAGTGTTAGAAAGAAAAAAGAAATGACACTTTAATTATCTGTTTTTTTCTTCTTTTCTGTCGCTTCAGACTCTGCCGATCCCGGATGGATCGTGCCCGCCTGGATTGGTCGCATTTTCCAGGCTAAGAAGCCAATGACAGCCCAGATTCGGGCCGACGCCCCTGTGATCGTTGACGACCCTCCCTAATAGCGCCTCCCTGCGAACCAGAAAATCCTCCTCAGTTATCAAGCAGCTGAGATGATAGTACTACCCTATCTTCGTAGTTTTGAGGATAGGGGAAATGTTTTTCTTGTTAAAATATACATGTACTGCAGATTGTTTCGGACGTCCATTGGACATTAACAGCTGCTAGCTACATTTGACAAAATTTATTGTAGATCACAAGTCCCCCATTTTATACATATAAGTACAACACATCTGATATTCTCTAAATATGTTCATTTTCGATTTTACGGAGGTTCACTTTATTCTTTAGGATTTACTTTGCGCAAAGGAATCAATGCGCTGTAATACCATTTTGAATTTTCAAGAAGGTTCTCTTAAGCTAGTTGTATCATTAGAATTTATATGCATCATATTTCGTGTTCTAAGCGTTTATGGCATTATCGAAGCGACAAAAGCACAGGTAGAGACTTTCCTAAGGTCATGTAAGTCACCAAGTTTTACGGATAGCAAATATTAACAACAACAAAAAATGGATTAGAGGAAGTTTGCGATCTACATGTACTGCTTGGTACAAAGATAACGTCAGACTATTTAGTACATTTCTAACACTGACCTAACTATTTGGCACTCCTGTCATACGTCGATCATTGATAATTACTATCAGTCCTTTCTTTGCATAGTCTATACCTAGACTGTAGTAGGACATTATAACATCACGATATATGAAGTTGGATTTAACATATTATTCCGTTGTAAACAAACTCAATGAAGTCGTTGTCACTGAGTCTTCTGACACGTATACATGTTCTGTTCAGAGTTCACAGTATAGAAATAAAATGTTTGATGTGAGACATTAGCTTCTATCATTTTTCTTTAATACCATGATAGGTCATCATAACATAGACATAGGGATTACACAGAGGTTGAATAGTGAGATATTTTTCCTCTGATTGCACTAGATTATAGATACATGTATCTATTTGCGTAACTGGGGGCTGTGATTTATGAATGTATGTCTGACTGACACACACCCCTTACAAAGGAATTTTAAAAGGAATATGCTGATTCATTTTTGTGGAGTAGTTTATTTAGATAAGACGATATGATCCTCTTGTGCCTACCGACCCTGCACGTGTAAAAACGGGTGGATATACCAGGCTCCCAAGGCGTAGATAAAACGATTTGGACGACTTTTGAATTGCACTAATTAAGTTTCGCTAGCTGTTGCAAAATCACCAGAGGACACGTTGATTGTATTTTTTATTATACGTTTATGTTTTTGCCTTCGTCAAGAAGGGTATGTTTTCGGAGGCGTTCGTGTGTTTGTGTGTGTGTCTGTAAACAGTATAACTCGAGAAGGCTTAAATGGATTGTCTTCATATTTGGTAGGTCGGTAGGTCTTGATGAGACCTTGAAGTGATAGGAATATGCCAACGGTAGCCAACGGTAGCCAACGGTAGCCAACGGTAGCCAACGGTAGCCAACGGTAGCCAACGGTAGCCAACGGTAGCCAACGGTAGCCAACGGTAGCCAACGGTAGCCAACGGTAGCCAACGGTAGCCAACGGTAGCCAACGGTAGCCAACGGTAGCCAACGGTAGCCAACGGTAGCCAACGGTAGCCAACGGTAGCCAACGGTAGCCAACGGTAGCCAACGGTAGCCAACGGTAGCCAACGGTAGCCAACCAAGTTCAATGTGGTACTGGATGATCCACTGTGTACTGGCAACTACTGAAAGATCCCATTCCCATCTTTCCACTGCCTTTCACCTCCTGAAGCCTATTCAGATACCTGTTTTACACCTCAACAGGTGAGGAAAAGACACACCGTCTTGCTGGGAATCGAACCCGCGATCTCTTGATCTCCCGTCAGTTACCGTAACCACTCTACCATATGCCCCCACCTCCACCCCTGGTCTTCAAGAAGGTACAATACCTTCGTCTTTAAACCGTTCGACGTCTTTAAACGTGATCAAAGCCACTGATGGTATGTCAATTTGGAACGATATCAAGCTTATTTGTTTGGAGAGAAAAAACGCAGCCTTTTGTGTTTGTTTGCCTGTCGTAAGTTTTTACTATTCACTATACAGGATTTACTATTTACTATACAGGATTTGCATATCACTGGTGGACAGTGGACACGTATCCAGATAGCTCCGGCATTTAGACCTCCAAAGTTGTGTTTCTGAAACTTTTTTGATGCCACAACTTGTGGTTTATACTGTCTGATCAGCTGGAGAACCTCTGAGCGAGATCTGGCTCTGTATTTTCGGTTCTACTCTGGAATATTGGGGGATCCCTAGAGCGACGTCGGCAGCACAGCTCCCCTCCCCACATCTGGACAATGTCGTCCTGTGAAGATTGCCATGCCCCGGGAGCACAACTCGGCCAGGGAGACCTGAATCTTTGCAAACGCTGCTCCGACAAGCGATCCCCACCGGTAGATTCTACTCAGGGTGAGCCAAACAAAATCTTTATTAACGACCTGTTATGCTTCGTCGCCAATAAGATGGACAAGATGCTCGGCGATATTGTCACGAAACTGTGCTTGGAGACCTACTCCGAGGAGGAGATTAAAGACGCCAAGAAACTGGCATTTGACACTTGCAAGCCCAGCGAGCGCTTCAAGAAACGCCAAGGCGCCAACAAGTCCGTCACAAATATGTCGGACATCTTGCGGGTTCTACATTCCGCCGACCCGCTGACGCTTCCTACCTTTGGGTCCGCATCCCTCCGTCTTCCTGTCGTTGAGCTCAGGAACACCCGGATTTCAGCTTGTGCTTCCAGGAGATTCAAGTGATACGACAGGAAATTGGGCCACTACCGTTGCTAATGTGAAAGTGCAAGCCGAAATTGAGGCCCTTCGCAGAGAAATCGCCGACCTGAAGGACGTGATGAAGGCGTCAGCATCATGGCGCAAACTGTGCCGGCGCCTTGCCCTACCACCTTCGCTGATGTGGTGTCTGCAAACCACCCCCAGTCGATCGTGCATCCCCAGTCGATCGTGCATCCCCCGTCAGCGAGGCGAGCCTCAGGATCCACTCAAGCACACGTCCTAGGTCAGGGTGTCGCTACCAAACCCAAGTCCCTTGTCTCGAAGGACCCTGCCCAGGCTTCTCGCTCATCGCCCCCCTCCTCCCGACGCAACAGATCGGGTGTCCTCGCAGCCCCCGACGAGGAAGGGTTCAACTTGGTCAAAAGGAGAAAAAACAGATCCAGAGCAGTGGTTGGCACTGCTAAGTCTTCTACACTGTCTGCGATCAAGGCCAAGCCAGTCGAGATATTTGTCACGCGCCTGGGCCCCGACACCATGTCGGAAGACGTCGAACGGTATCTGCACGACAACTTGGCGCATGATCGGACGCTCTCCTGTATGAACCTTCCGACTAAGTTTGACTCCTACTCTTCTTTCCGGGTGTCAATAGACAGCGACGCTGTAGCTGAAATCCTGTCCCCGTCTTTCTGGCCGTGTGGTGTACTCGTTAGGCGATTCCACGGTAGACGTGCCTCCTCCACCTCGCAACCGAGACCATGAAGACTGGCTCAGACACGCTAAATGTGGCATCCTTTAACTGTCGTTCCGTTAAGAACGCTGCCCAAGCTGTCAAGGACCTGTGCCAGATTTCTGACATTATCCTCTTACAGGAGCACTGGCTCCTGCCGAACGATTTAGACTTTCTCTCTAGTCTGGATAAGGACTTCTTAACGTATGGCACTTCGGCTGTAGACTTGGGTAAAGGCATATTACATGGTCGCCCTTATGGTGGCGTAGCGGTCCTTTGGCGGAAGTCTCTCGGAATAACTGTGAGTATTGCGAGCGAGGATGATGATCGAATTTTAGCCTTACGAATCAATAATGATTTGAGCTGTGAACTCTTTCTGATTTGTGTGTATCTACCAGTAGAATCCACTAACAACATGGATATTTTCATTGACAAATCAGGTAAAATCGAGTCTATAATACAACAGACCAATGTGACGTGTGACCAACGTCTGTATCATGGGAGACTTTAATACGCGCCCGGACGGTATATTCTCCCCACTGTTGTACAATTTATGTCATGATAATCATAATAACCTCCATGTAAGGGACACCGACCTTCTTCCTGGGTATACTTTTACGTACCTTAGCGAAGCTCATGGGTCGACGTCGTGGCTTGATCATTGCGTCTGCTCCGATACTATGTCTGCTAGTATCTCAGAAATGTGTGTTCTGTATGATATTGCCCCATCCGATCATTTCCCTCTCTGGGTTTCATTCGACTGGACATCGGCTCCTGTGTTTACAAACACAGCTGGTGACGGAATTTTACCCCCAAAGAGATTCAATTGGGAACGTGCATCCCCCTCTGACTTGGCACGGTACCACACTTGTGCCGATGCCGGCCCTCTTATCTGAAATCCAATTGCCAATCAACGCTCTTTTATGTCTAAATCCTAACTGTAAGAACAATGACCACAGAACTTCTCTTGACAATTTTATCTCAGCTATAGTCTTAAAAGTGCAGCTACGACATCCCTCCCCACAGGAAAATGTGGCACCTCCCACGCGATACCTGTTTGGAATTCTGTCGTCAAAGAGTACCATATTGCAGCCCGAGATGC
This sequence comes from Branchiostoma floridae x Branchiostoma japonicum, assembly GCA_013266295.2. NCBI lineage: Eukaryota > Metazoa > Chordata > Leptocardii > Amphioxiformes > Branchiostomatidae > Branchiostoma > Branchiostoma floridae x Branchiostoma japonicum. Next base: position 8,717,346 of record CM023824.1, read on the forward strand.
ATTTTCTCTCTGGCGCGGATTTAATCGACCGAGGCATGGGGCCATTTGGGACCTAATGAGATCAACTCGGGCAAAATTTAAACTAGCTTTAAGAGAGTGTCGACGTGCGGAGGCCCTGCACAGGGCAGATGCGCTCGCCTCTAGTCTGGTCAAGTCGGCTTCTGGTCTACGCTGCGGTCTCAAAATGGCTCCAAGCCAAACCTCCCATGTAACATCGACGGCCACAGCGGTGCGTCTGATATCACTAGCATGTGGAGGCGTTACTACGACTCTCTGCTGAACTCTGTTGCTCCCAATGACTGTAAACAATCTGTAGATGACACAATCTATTCTGAGGTCAGCTATGACCCGGGAATGTCGGCACCTGCACCTGAGGTATGCGCAGCAATCAACAGACTTCAGAACGGGAAGTCTCCTGTGATTCTGACGGTCTTTCAGCTGAGCATCTAAAGCATGCGGGACCTCGGCTTACCATTTTGTTCTCTCTTTTGTTTTCCGCTATGCTAGTGCGTTAAGGGTAACTCTCATTCCAATAATCGAGAAACAAAACCTGAATCCTTCCCTTAAGAATAATTATCGTCCTATTGCTATTTCCAGCCCCATTTTCAAATTATTTAAATCCCTGTTTGGAATTCCGTCGCCTTTCATCGCACCTTCTCTAATTACATTTTGCAACACTGTTGAGACACTTTGATCATAATACAGTAAGCAAAATTTCTTGTAACAGTACTCATTCCCCAGTAACAGTCCAAAATCAAATAGCTAACACAGATGACAGTGAGTCTGTAAATCTGTGTCGAACCATTTCACAGTGTTCCATAGAATAAAAAGGAGTACAGAGATTCTTTTGTATTCTAGACCAAATTGATTATTTAAAAAAATAAAGAATACACATGTTCATTTCTCTAGAACAATGTCCCTCTGACGAAGGCATGAGATCTCCGACCTCTAGTTTAGAACTGAACTTAACTGTTTTCAGAACAGTAGAATGATGCGTTATTGTTCCTTGTTCCAAATTATCTGAACGTAAACTTTCTTTTCACTGATGAAGTTCGCTGCATGGCGGTCCAAATGTCTGTAACTCTGCTCTATTCTATTCTGAACCAAGATTTATAAACACTCGATACGACGTTACGCGTTGTGAACGGTTGTGTTTTTCTTCATTCCATGCGAAAATCATTTTCAGCGAAAGACTCTAGTGGAAGACCCAAATCGATACGATGTTAAAATATATGTTCCATCTCTACCTGCTTGCCTGTGGAGCAAGTTTGTTCCGTGCCTCGTGGGAGCATGCGCTTGAGAAGCAGTGGGTTCCTCGCGATGCCCTCGCACGCGGATATCTGGATGATCTCAGGGTGCACGATACAACACCTGATCAGCTGCTAAGCTACCCGGTAAGGACTCTCATCAGAGAACAAGAAATGTTTTCATTGAATTTTATCCGTACTATTTCGGAGGGCGTATACGAATATTTTGTAATTGTAACTGCAGTACTTGATACAATTATTTTGGCATCACCGCTTTCTTGCATGAAGACATCATTCATTCAAACATATGACCAACTCATTGACGATTCGATGCTTACGTAAATAATTACGTGTTGTGAACTTTCAAAGTAGAATTTTCACTTGTCTTAACGACATTGTAATCTTGTGTGTTCAGGAGTGATGCTACTTTTCTGATAATTTTATGATCAGAGTAACTCCCTAATTATGTAATAAGGCATTACCGTGTCAAATTGTCACAGATTCTCGTCTCGGCAGTTTTTACTCAGTGTTTGGTCTTCACCATGTCTTTACTACGTCTATCAATACAGGTAGCCAATGAGGAGATATTTGTGCGGGCTTACGTACGTCCCGGCAACGAAACCCACTACAGTCGCCTCACTCATTGCGAGCTGGACAAAGGTGTCCATAGGGACACTATGGTGAGGAGGTTGACGTCTGGGGGGAGAGACCCAGGACGGGTCAACATGGCCGAGGATTCACACTGGTCATGGTTAGTGTTTTTTCCCGATCTTTTACAGTTTCTACACATTTTCCTTTGTTCTACACATTTTCCATGGGTTCAATGCAGCTCAGCAATCCTCAAAGTTCGTCCGTTGCGTCCTTCTTGCATATTAGTTTCTCCCTGGCTTCATCCTTATCAAAATTTTAGTGGCTGTATCTTTTTTTTTATAAAAATGGTATTCTGAAGATATTACGCACCAGTTTCATCTTATATATATTACATCAGCAAACTAAACGTTGACTTGTTTTTATTGTCTTTATACACGTCTATTGTTGATGACTTACAAGGTTACGTATCTATACATCGTGCTGATAATGGTAACACTGATACTGTTACTCATTGTATGTTGTGTAAGGAGATGACGTTTTTGGAACGAATATTGTCCACATATAATAAATAACATTTGGAGATTCCAAGCCTTAGCGAAACGAACTTTTCCCTCTTTCCCCCTTAGGAGGTTTTCCTACCTAGTACAGTCCTGTTTCCGCCTGAGAAGGCCGAGTACAGACTTCGACGTGCCGGATAGCAAATATGAAGAACAAAGTAATAAATGGAAACTCTAGATGTATTTCTGAGTGCAAAAGATGACGTCTGACTATGGGTATAATTTCTAACATCTAATCATTCGACTTTTCCATTGATCATTGGTGACAACTACCTGTCCTTCTTTCGTATAACATTATATGTACGCTGTAGCCATCTCAAAATATGATGTTGAATCTGACATATTATTCCATATTAAGGAAACTAAACAAATTCCCGTTGTCACCGCCTTCTGACCGTTTGCTAAGTTCCGTGACTGTGTAGATATGAGAGTAGAGTGTAGAAATGAGTAAATGTAGAAATAAAATGTTGTACAAGACATTGGATTCTGTTATCATTTTTTTCAATCAAACATACCAATGAGGAATCATTTTTGTGAAGTAGTTTAGTTAGATAAGACGATATGATCCTCTTGTGCCTACCGACCCTGCACGTGTAAAAACGGGTGGATATACCAGGCTCCCAAGGCGTAGGTAAAACGATTTGGACGACTTTTGAATTGCACGAATTAATTTCGCTAGCTGTTGCAAAACCACTAGAGGACACGTTTATTTTTTTGTATTATCCTTCTATGATTTCTGTACAAATATGAGGTGTTTTCAAAATCATAAACATATCCATTCCATTTGCGTACATCTGACGAAAACGAGGTACAATAGCGACAATCAACAATGCGGTTCTAGAACGTCACAAACCAATCGATACGACGTTACCGTTGTGTACGGTCGTGTTTTTTCTTCCTGCGCGAAAATTTGTCATTTTCAGTGAGAGAAAGAAAAACCCCAAATAATAAGATGTTGTTTCGGCTATTGTGGCGACTCTACCTGCTTGCCTGTGGAGCAAGTTTGTTCCGTGCCTCGTGGGAGCATGCGCTTGAGAAGCAGTGGGTTCCTCGCGATGCCCTCGCACGCGGATATCTGGATGATCTCAGTGTTCACGATACAACACCAGATCAGCTACTGAACTACCCGGTAAGGACTCTCATCAGAGAACAAGAAATGTTTTCAGCTGAGCTTATCCGTACTATTTCGGAGGAGTATGAGGAAATTTCATGGTGATGGGTGCATTACTTGAGAAAACTTTGATGTGGTATCACCAAACCATCATGTCGATCCCATATTCAAACATACGGCCGACGATTCGACGATTCAATGTTTACGTATTGTCATTTAAAGTCGAATATTCAAGTGAGGATGTGTAATGTTACTTTTATGATCATCTCATCAGAGTAGCTCAATATGATGTCACACCGTATATATGTGAAGTATTACGTCAAATTGTCACTGATTCTCGTCTCGGCAGTTTTCTACTCAGTGTTTCCCGATGTGTTTGGTCTTTATTACCATTTCTTTACTACGTCTATCAATACAGGTAGCCAATGAGGAGATATTTGTGCGGGCTTACGTACGTCCGGGCAACGAAACCCACTACAGTCGCCTCACTCATTGCGAGCTGTACAAAGGTGTCAATAGGGACACTATGGTGAGGAGGTTGACGTCTGGGGGGAGAGACCCAGGACGGGTCAACATGGCCGAGGATTCACACTGGTCATGGTTAGTGTTTTTCTGATCTCTTTCAATTTATACACCTTTTCCTTTGTTTAGCCTGCGTTCAAGGCAACTCAGCAATTCTCACCAAAGTTCGTCCGTTGCGTCCTTGTATCTTTCATGTTACTTAGTTTCTCCTCGGCTACATGCTTATCAAATTCTCTTAGCGGCTGCACCTTTTCTAAAACCACAATTCTACAGACAGTATACATCAGTTTCCTCTAAATACATTAAATCAGCAGGCTAAACGTTGAATATACGTGAATGTCTTTTCTATACGTCTCCTGTGGATGACTTACAGACTGTACAAGGTATCTTACATATCGTGCTACTTACGATGGTTCACGATGTAAGGAGCTGCTATTTTGGGAACGAACAGTGCCACAGCATTTCAAGAGATTCCAGGCCTTATGGAAACGAAATTTCCCCTCTTTCTCCCCTAGGAGGTTTTCCTACCTAGTACAGTCCTGTTTCCGCCTGAGAAGGCCGAGTACAGACTTCGACGTGCCGCCAGAGGAGCCGCCGCCTCCCTACATCCCCATCACCTGGTTTCAGTTGGCCAGGAATATCCGGGATTGGACCAAGGACTACCTTCGAGAGGCTTTCTCTGAGGATCCGACTGGTAAGGGGAAACGTTAACGTTTAGTTTAGTACATTGTTACGACGTCTGACCCATTCAAACTTTTGAAAATAACTGTCTCTACACGCCATGAACTGGTCCACAACCGTGCTCTTGTGCATACGGAAAGCATGAGTCACACAGGGAAGACTTGTGTTGTACGACCCTTAGTTCAAGTCAACATATATTTTGTTTTCCGTACAGTAACGCTCACTACGTAAAGATGTGGCTTAACTAACTGATGATGTATGACAGAGAACTGATCAAAGTTGTGTCGTTGTTTCTGTTTTCCCTCTGCAGATCCCTACACCGGTCCAGGACCACGTCCCAAAAAATGGACCGAGTTCTTCCAAGAAACCTACAAAAGCCTGACGTCGACGGCATGGATCTCACCGGACGGTGAGAACAAACCTGGTTAGTACACAACTGTCAACAAAATTTATGTTACCAATGATTTCATCGAAAAAGTAGTAACGTTATCGTCTCAAAATCTTGTGTTTTCTCTCCAACTTTGGTCTTTGTCAGATTCGAAGTTTTAGGTTTTCTTGTCTTTGACTGTTGATTCATACTAACAGAATACTTCTGACGTTTTTGAGGGTCGTCAAGTTTATACGTATACATATTATCTGGGCTGGATGACACGTTCTAGATCTACCTGTCTATTTCTGCGCTATGTTACCGCAGACAACACCCCGCCCCGCCCAGTCACCAATACAGGCCCTGCTGAGGTCACGTGGTCTCACCTGTGGAGTGAGATATGCCAGAAGGCGGCTTCTGACGTCAGAGCGATCTTCTGGTCAGACACACCTGGTGACGTGGTGGCAACTCAAGATGAAGCACCCAAGACTGGTACGTATACGAATTCGAACACAGAATCCATTTTAATGATGTGTCCAGAAATATGTTGTGGGTAAAGGACGATGTAGATCTCATATGTCTTTCTCCTGTCACTCTTCTTCCTACAAGATTAAGGCGTTTGTAGGTCCACCGTTTTCCTCCTGTAAAACGCAGGTCTCTTTCTTGATGATAAAATGTCGCTCATGATGACTGTTCTAGACCCTGCCGATCCTGAGCCCACTGGAGGTGTTTGGGCTGCACTGATGAACCGCCTGTCGTCTTTCCCGCCTGCCAATGCGGACAGGCCTGATGCCAATGTGGTCATGACCACACATGATGAGACACCGGACCCTGGTGTTCAGGAAGGTGAGCTGTCTAATGATCAAGTATACGTAATCTAGATCTCCCGTGAGTAACTTGTAGCTGTGTAGTGAACTTGTAATCTAGCTGTGTAATATGATCTAGTAATCTAGCTGTGTAGCGATCTAGTAATCTGTGTAGTGTTTTGGTAATCAACCTGTGTCGTGATCTAGTAATTTACCTTTCTAGTGATCTAGTAATCTAGCTTCCTAGTCAGTTATCTAGCTGTCAGTAATCTAGTGTTAGAAAATAACAAAAATGACACTTCATTATCTTTTTTCGTCTTTCTGTCGCTTCAGACTCTCATCCCGGTTGGAGCATGCCCGCCTGGATTGGTCGCATTTTCCAGGCTAAGAAGCCAATGACAGCCCAGATTCGGACCGGCGCCCCTGTGATCGTTGACGACCCTCCCTAATAGCGCCTCCCTGGGAACCAGAAAATCCTCAGTTATCAAGCAGCTGAGATGATAGTACCCTATCTTCGTAGTTTTGAGGATAGGATAAATGTTTTTCTTGTTAGAATATACATGTACTGCAGATTGTTTCGGACGTCCATTGGATATTTACAGCTCTAGTATCTACAGTTGACAAAATTTATTATAGATCGCCAAATCCTGCGTTCTATAAGTACAACGCACATCAACATCTGATATTCGCTATATACATATATATTCAACTTCATTTTCGATTATACGAAGGATCACTTTGAAGGATTTGCTTTGCGCAAAGGAATACTATAGTTGGTGCACTGTAATATGAAAATTTATTTTATAATATCAATTTTGCATTACGAGGGTTAGGATTCATATTTCGTGTTCTGAGCTTTGAAAGTGTGGCATTATCGAAATGACGAAAACATCGTTAGAGACTTTCCTAAGGTCATGTAAATCATTAAGTTCTAAGGATAGCAAATATTAACAACAAAACAAGAAATAAAAACTCAAAATGTAACGTTATCAAGTTCTGGGTTAAAAAATCGGATAACGTCAGACTGTTTAGTTTCTAATATCAAGGAGCTAATATCTAACCATTCGACTTTTCCATCAATAATTTGTAATTATATCAGTCCTTCTTTCGTACACTGTACATGTGTAAATGTAGCCGGGGATTATGACATCTCAATATATGAAGTTGAATTTAACATATCACTCTGTAGTAATGAAACTCAACGAAGTCACGTTGCTTGTCACAGGCTTCTGACATGTGTAACGTTACATGTTCTGCTTACAGCGTAGACATTAAATTCTATGTGAGAAATTGGATTCTGTCATTTTCTTTAATTAAAAGTACTAATGAAGAAACCATAGGTCATCATAACATAGACATATTAAAGCAGAGGTGGAAGGGTGAGGTCACGTTAACATTCTGTATACATGTAATAGCCATTGTGGAAAGGACGAAAGAGACTCGGCAACCGCAGGTTTGGATACCGGCCAGAATGGCACTGCTTTCAGCCGTCCGCCAACCTCGGGTCAGAATCAAAAGGTGACCATTGACCCTTTTTGAAGGTCAACCTCTGCTTGAAGAGTGGGAAGTGGCCTTGCCAGGCAACCATGGGAGACGCTGATATTATAGACACCAGATGTAGCCCAGGCTTCTGTATCAGTTCTGAACACCGATTACGTCTGGTCACTGTTGCTGGGCATGTTCCTGTGATGTCCTCAATTTAGCCAAGCACTCTCAATAAGTTATTTTATTCAACATGCGAGGGTTTGACGCTTGAGGCTGACCCACATAAACCGGACTTTCCTCTACAAGGATTTGCTGCACCGATAGGTGGCGCTGTAGAGTAAGGTTAATGACCCCGACGGCCATGTTGTTGTAGCAGCCGCTGCCAAGATGTGCTCCTGTCTCACGATGGCTGTCTGGTAAGAAAAGCGGCCTGGAGGACAACAGGGACGCCTTCTTGGGTGAAGGTAAGTACAGAAGTGTTGTCCTACGATGTGATGATCCCAAATCGGAGGTTCGTTGATGCAGAAATGTCTTTGAAAATGCTGTCCCTCCCCTCTCGACACAGCTGTATAACCCGCTCACCAGGCTTACATAAGATCTCTGTTGTCCTTGAGTGTTTTTTGGAGCATAAAGACGCGGATGTTCTATTTTTATCACACAGCTGCGATATCAAGACTGTAGCGAAGGATTCCACATATTTTCAACGATTGTCGTGATGTCTTTGAGGGTAAAACGGAAAGAAATCGTTGCAACTTGCAACTAGGTCAAGCCGCATTCTGGGCGGTTTATTCTGTTGGGTCACGGTGACCTCAACATACCCCAGACTTTCGTGACACCCTGTAGCGTTGTTTACTATCTCCTTTCAAACATAGGAAAGATACACATTGATTGAAATGTAGCATCTGAAATGTACGCCATTCTGTAGTTTTAAAACCATTTCACCTCTAAACGAGGGGCCGGGTTTTGGTGACCTTTTGCCAAGTGGTCAGACTGCGGACGCGTACTGTTTGCGTAGTGACCAGTGACATGCATTAGTTAATTATTAGGCCACCGAACTGACCAGATCGCCATATATATCGCGACCTTCACATTTGTCTGCGTTCTTTATTTTCTAACTTACAACATGATATTCGAAGTACATAGACAATAAAAATGAGAAACCCTATAATGTTTTTACCACGCCCCCAGGACAAATTGTTATTGCCATCATTGTTCAGGTGAATTTGTAATTTACTCTATACTATACTATACTGTCTATTAGCACGTGGTGTAACTCTAAGGATGACTTTCTATTTGGATGAGCATTGAATTGGAATTATAAATGCAAGTTTCGAACACATCCGTACACCAGCCCCTGGCATTGTACTAATTTGTAGAATCTAGACTATAGCATTGATTTGATGAGTCTCATGTTCGAGTCTAGACTGCTTGCTACACGTCCTATACTGTCCCTGTCTCTGTGTTGATCTTTGCTTTACATGAACACAGTTTCATCGGCGGCGCAAGATTACTTTCGGCAGAACACCCACGTACAATATTTGATTGCTTTACGCTGTTAGAAAGTTACGTAAACAAACGGCACGCCATAGTAAAGGACTTTGACCTAAATACATTCCACTCTTAGGCCCACAATCATTTGTACTACTCTCAAAGCAAAGCTGTTTTTTCCCAGCTTTTTCTACAATTCTATATGTTTCTGTAGTATTGGCCGTGATTTTCTTTCATTTTCCTTGCTAGATACCAAGGATGAATGAAATTGCAGCCACTAGTACTATGGAAAGACTGAAAAAAAACCCCCAGAAAATAACCCCTGACTAAAATCTCTGCTTGGACATTGGAGGGTACACTTGTAGTTGTACACAACATTCTTGTGTTATCTTAACAGAACCATACTGCTATTTTAGGAGAAAGGATAAGAAAGACATGCAGAGATGTGACACATGAATTATGTATGTTGAAAGCAGACAAATAAGACATTGCATTTTTTCCACAGATAACATATTATAAAACTGGTACTTGCATTTGGGGGGGGGGGGGAGAACAATAAAAAAAAAGCAGAGGCATTATGGATTAAAAAAAAGGATAATTATGGAATGAAAAATCATACTTCTCGGGGGGGGGAGGGGATTCTCCCTAATACTATAGTACCGTGATGATGATGTAAGAAAAAAATAATTGTCATACTGGTTTTATTCACAAAAAAACAGCCACTTTTGAATCTTTTTTTTTGGACACTTCTAAATCTATTTTGGCCACCTTCAAAGTTGAGGTACAATATCAAGTGGCAGAAATGCATTGTCTACATGTACCGTAAATAATTTGGGCCAGATCAAACCCACATCATTGGTTCACAATGACTAATGTGCATTTTCCTAGCCTGGTTTAGTACGCTCTCTTGGTTGCTTCCCTGCATTCGAGATGGTGTACTGAAGCATAAAACTTAAAAGGCTGGCATCCAGGCATCACAATTTCATCTTCCCAGAGTGTGTACTGACATCTAGCAGCAGGCAGTGTTGATAGAATCATAGATACGTAATGTTTACAAGAAAAAGGAATGTAAGATGATAAGTCAGACATTTCAGTTAGGTCTACATGTATGTTGTACAGGCTATCCTCGGTTTCAACCAGTAGCTGAATTGCAACATCTGGTCTAACACTGAAACACCTGCTTAGAGTTAACTTTGTGTCAGTCATGCAGTCATGACCCAATATATCATGGAACTTGCCTGGCACAATATAGTAACTGCAGTTGTTGTCTTTTAATGCCTATACCTCCTAACACCCCAAGCAGTCCTGAACAATTCTGGTCTCATGTTAAAATTCATATGTACTAACAGGAAGGCGATTGTATTTGATGATTGCAGACCGATTTTATATACACTAGATGATTTGATGGCAATCATTTTAAGCCTTTGACCTAGTGTTGTTCCTAGTATAGCCGATAGGGGGCAGGGTTCGTTCCAGTCCTAATATGTACATTGTGAATAACAGGAAAATGGTGGATGTTTCATGCAACAAATTTGATAATTCTGGCCCATATTACTTTATTAGTATCGGATACACAATATAAACTCATGATCATCAAGTGTAAATACATGTAAGCGAAATAAACTCCAAATGTGCTAGTGTATTACATGTACATGTATTATTATTACTGCTACATCAGCCTTGCAAATGTCTGAGTGGGTTAGATTAGCTCAGAGACCATCATTCAGATGTTCTAGGCTAGGTGTGACCACATGATAATGATATAATGATCTCTTCGATTGCATTGTGCAAATTACCTTACATTTTATCATGAGAGTATTATCACTTTAGGTGTGACAGCTGGCTATATAACCAGCTGCCGCTGTGCGGCATGCCTGCAAAGCTACTGTGTTACACCAAAGGGTGGTTACACTGGCTATACAGAAACAGACACTTGGAGAGGTGAAGCTTTTTGCAAATTACAAAGGTCTACAACTTAGAAGTCATTATATCATGCCTATTTGTTGTTACAAAAATGTTTAATGAAACTTTTGGCTTATATAGATTCTTAATCTATTTTTCTTCATGTAACCTGCAAGTCCTTCAATAAAACTGACAGTGACTCAGTGAGCATAAATGAAGATCATCTGAGGATGAAAACCCAAACTCAAAGCAATGTTGACCTTTTTCATGTACTAGTATGGTATGAATGAGAGAGTGGCTGCATGTCAGTCAGATATTTGCATTTGTATGTTTTGACTGAGGTAGGTGGGACTACATTGTATATATATAAGAAAAGGCTTCTATTTGACTTGTTCTTGGTTCCAGCGAACTGTTTAACCCAATTATCCTGATTGACTTATTATACATGTATGTGATGAATTACATGATCAACGGATAACGAGACACGAGTACCCCCGAGCGGTTTGATGTGACCTCAGAAGCATATCAGTGGCAAAGATACATATCCAACCTGTAGACTTAAGTAGTTGAACAAGTTGTCTTCCCCCAGGGTGTGTGTGTGGGTATTGTGTTTCAATCTTTGTGTATACATGTATGATCCCAGTTTATCTGTGAATTTGAGAATAAAAAGAAGAGAACTTTGCACAATTTTTGACGCTCATTTAAAACATTCAATTAAATTAGATTAAGACTAATGGCATATATGAGGCAATATACTTCTGATTTATATAAAATTTGCATTTTTAAAGCATCTTTGTTACGCATGACAAACATGATGTTACATCATGTACTTGACTTGAAATCAAATTTGCTCTAAAATCTCTGTTGATTATTAGTGATATGAATTATCATAATTCAATGGAGCCAACATCTGTTGCACTAAGGGTATTGATATAGATTACTCGTACTTTGCAGTCTTTTCTTGTAGTTGATCTGCAGTGCACTGTTGAAATGACTGTGGTACCGGATCTGTAGTATACGTAGGACATGCACGTGTAGCGAAGGTTTTACACTACTGGATTGTCCCAAGCCAGCTTCTGATGGACAAGCCTAATTATGAGTGACCTTGACTTCAAGGACGCTGCTATAATTTACTGCATCAAACCCCCAAGCAGGGTTTAACATGCATTTCGTTCATCCCAAAAGAATTCTTGACCACATTTATGACCAAATGAAAAAAAAGAGTTAACAAGAACAGCGAGCAGATTAATTTTGGACTGAGCAGAGCACTTTGGACTAGGGCTTCTAGCCTTTTAATACTTAAACCTACACATCTGATATTTTGTGGAGAGGTTCTCTGTTACCCAATGGATCATAATACCCCCCAGTGAGAAACTTCATGCTTCATTGAAAATGAAAAAATCTCAAAATAAATCTCGAGATTTTTTTTCATCTCGAGATTTTTCCAAAAAATCTCAAAGTTTTCCAAAAAAATTTCGAAATTTTTCTAAAAAATTTCGAGATTTTTCTAAAAAATTTCGAAATTTTTTTTAAATCTCGAGATTTTTCAGTACCTGATGTAAAAAATCTCGAAATTATTTTCAAAATATTTGTTTTAAAAGAGTTAAAAACGAGTTTCAAATGAGCTATAGCCTTCCTTTCGTGTTACAAAGATTACCTACCACCAATAACTCACAACAAAAGTGAGTTACATGTACCTTTACCAACAGTTGAGTAGATCGATAATCCCATTGAATATGACACAAATATGACTAATTTTTCGAAATAAAGTGCGAAATTAAAATTAAAGACACAAAAAAAATTATAAGTGCCAACCATCGCTTTACGCCCGTCCCCTTGGCGGAAAAAAATCATCTAAAAAAGTGCCGACGGAGGTAGGGGCCGCAACTGACTACTAGTATGCTGCGCCGCGCGTCCGGACGAAAGGACCCGATAGAAAATACCATTCTTGTGCAAGTTGGTCACGTGCGACTTTCGGCGTTTTGTGGTTCTTTTGGCGTCCGAAGACAATAAAATGCTCGCCCTGTGGCCTAGCTTTGATTTCGTTGAGTTGTTAGGGACTGCTACTTTTCAGGGCAAAACCAACCACCGCGCGTTGGACGTTGGTCACCGCGCGTCCCGACCAGAAGACGCCGCAATCTTTGTGCAAGTTGGTGACATTTTTGGCGTTTTGTGGCTCTATAAATTGTGTCCGAAAAAAAGGCCGAGACGCACCTTCTCTACCCTAGCTTTGATTTATTTGCGTTGCTAGTGGCTCCAACTTGGTAGGGTAAAACCGGCTACCGCGCGTCGTGCGTTAGTCACCTCGCGTCGCGACCAGAAGACGCAATTTTTGTGCAAGTTGGTCACGTGTTTTGCATTTTTCTGGCGTTATCTAGTGTCGAAAAACGCCCAAACGCCCCCGTGACCTCACTTTGATTTCTTTACATGCAGTGGAATATGAAATGTCAGGCCTCCCAGAGGAAAAGAGGGTAGGTTGATTTTGGTTGCAGTAACTGTTGACTTTGTTTTTATTTTAATTTCTATCTTGCAAAAATCTCGAGATTTGTCCATAAAGAATAAAACGAGGCTCCCATATTCATTTAGACATACATAAAACTACAAGGATTTTCAAATAACATCAACATAAATCTTAAATAATATTGTTTCTTTTGATTGATATCAACTTTCTGAAAAAATCTCGAGATTTTTCAACAGCTTGACATATAATGTATAAAAATTCGATTTTTTAAAGATTTGTTGAAGAATAATTTAACAAGAGTTTGAAGGGAGATATCAACTTCGTTTTCATTGTGTTAGAGAAATTGGCACCTGCCGTACTAACAGTACCTGTTACGTCTATACGTTACGTTACTACTAACTTACTAACTTAACTATGAATATTGACAGAAACTGCGTCGCAGCCGTGTTACACCGGCAAAGAGCATTTTTTCAATGTATTCTGTCATGTAAGAAACTTTGACAAAGACAAAACAATCAACAACTGTGCACAACAAAGGTAAGATATTCACTAACAGTCGAGTCAACCACCGAGGCCGGAGCTGCAACATCGAACCTGATAAACTACCATCCTTTGCTTTGGAACTGCGGCTTCAGCTATGTTACACTGGTAGAAAGTTTCTTATGTAAGAACAACCACTGAGTCAACCACAGAGCTACAGCACCGGCCGCTCAGAGGAAATGAGGGTAGGAAAAACTTAGATGAGATATTTTAAAATTGTTTTCATTTTCTTGTTTTATTGGTTGTAGAAATGTAGATGTTATTGGTTACTTTTTATGTGGAAAATTTGCTATACTCTGTCACTTTGCCATCATGAAAGATCGCCATGCAGAATTACCGTGCCGGTGTTCTAAAATTTACCCAAATTTGCCCACGGTTTATGTGTCTCCGCCCCTCCTATTATCTTGTTTGTTTTTCTGGGGCAAGGGAATCCACCAGATACGGCCGGCCACACGTACATCCCAGGGGGTGGGGAAAATCACACGCTAAGGATAAACGGCTGGGGGAAGCCACACGCCCCCATCCCAGAGTTACCACTCGGGCGGGGAACGGGGCGTGCTGGGTGAGAGCCTGTTGAAGGCACCCAGGCAAGAGACTGAGTAGCTATAATGGGTTTAGAAACTTTAGATACCAGGCTAAGGCAACGATCTTTGCACAAGTTCATGAAGAGAGGAAATAGCCCAATTATGTAATATTTTACGCAAAAATTGAAATATTGTCGGTGTTTTAAACATTTACTACAACATTTCAACATGTTTGCGTCTTCATTTCACATGCCTGACGTATATTTTGTACACATCAACAGTTTGAGTTGGCAGGTCAACACTACAGCTTACAGTGGTAGGCTCCCACTAGGGGGCTAATTAGTTTGGTATGCCCTGTATATAGGTCAGGCAACTTTTGGAAACAGACCACACATCGTTCTACATTTTGACATAATCTATCATACCTTAAATGAGTTTTAGGAGTTCATAAAGTACGTAACACTTATACAAAAATTATGAGGGGAAAATTGTATAACAATTAGGGGAGAGCTGACACCCACCCGAACTTAAAACACATGTTCTGTTCTCTTCCGGAGTCCACCCACCCACACTGACAGATAGAACCACCAGTGTTCATCATTCTACTCTCCCAGCAGAGGTTTGGGCTTTAATATTTTTGGCGTGTTTTTAGGCTCTTTTATCGGGCTTTCTTTTTTCACTGCCCAAACCTCTGCTTGGAGAGTACATCATTTATGATCTGTAGTTGTAATATGCAGTCATTATTATAACTTGACTTGGAATACGTCATAACTGGCGAAGTTATCTGTACAAGTAGGAAATTCTCATGATGGAGAGTTGTGTTCGTCAAGTCAAGGAGATTCAATCTTAATTGAACCTCCTTGGTCAGGTTCATACATAAGTTGCCATTTGAACATGACGTACCTCCTACGATATTTAGCAGGGAGGGAGGGGCTAGGAAAAAATTGAGCCGGGGGGAGGGCCCATGAATTTTTTTTTACCTGGGTGGAGGGCCTGGGAAAATTTTTTAACCCTACCCCCCACACTAAATATTGTACAGTCCTTTATCGAAGATAACATGGCCTCGTGTTTTCATATCATTTTTTGCAAGTACTAGTAACAGGCATGGACGTGGAGAGACAAATAGCCAACGAGTCATTTTGCAGTTGACAATGTTGAAGTTCACCATTTCTATACGGCATCCCTGCCTCGTGACTGAGAGTCAGCAGATGCTACCAATCATTGAATCGGCAGTCATCACTACAGTGCAGATTCTGTGGGGATCCTGAAGCATGTATTGGATAAATTCAACGATTTCTGAACTCTCGAGTTCACCTCCCAGTCTGTCTCTGTGTCCTGGCTGTCGTTGTTGTTGATTCAGGCCGCCATGATGACAGGGCGCTCCCCTTCCAGAGGGCCTGCATGAGGGGGTAGTGATTACGAATTACGCAAAATTTTCGCCGCCGATTACGAATTACGTAAAATTCTCAGAGCTGATTACGCCTTTACGCTTTGCGGCAAATGTACTGATTACGAATTACGTTGATTTTTGGGGCGTCTGCCTACGGATTACGGAGACTAAAAAGGCCAGATTACGCCTTACGAAAAAGGGCATGCAGGCCCTCCTTCCAGCCTCTCGCCCAGTGCACGCTACGGGGTACCGGGTGGGTTCAATAAGCCGTATTCACCCTGGTATTCACGGTGTTGGCTGCAACGACCGACTGCCTGATAAAAGCCCTCAGAACACTCCGGAGCTTAGGGCGACCCGTTGAGCCCAGGCTAGGCTGCCTTTAGATCTATCCCGGAACACAAATCTTTATTTCTTTATTGACACAACAAAATCACAGCGACTTTCATAAGGTCTACTACAGCTACAGACACACAAGACCCAAACAAGTGGCTACTAATGAATTAACCTACATTACAAGATCATGCAAACATAATGAATGGTCATGAATAAACCAACATGTTAAGTATCGGCTAATAAAACTACTAAGTTCTAATGTTCAAACATTCTCATTGATATTTTTACCCGCTTGTACACAGTACCCTCAGTCTGTCAGAAGCGACTCAAGTGGATCATGACTGTCGGAAACGGTGGCAAACTTGTCTTGTAAGGATGGCTGAATATAACGTTCGAGTAGATCTATACAAAAATTAACTTTGCTCAATGCCAACCCCAGTGTTAACGTACTTTGTATCAAGATTTAATAATGGCACGGTAAGGGCGGTATGATTAATAATTATAATTATAACATCATCATAATAGACCAGGATATATGAATAAGTACGTAACGTGTTATTTTGGCATTTGCACCTGTCTCCAGTGCCGTATAGGATCGTATAACATTTTCCCTGTAGAACATAACGGCCCAACATGTTGTAAGGCCGCGCCTGGAATCCTGGAAATCACCGCTGACAGTCTGGAAAACTGAGCCTGGACAAGTTGGATGAAACTGGGGGAACCAGCGAAACATGATACACACCAACTATCCCAGCCTAGCTCGCAGAATGTTTACAAACACAGCGGGTTACCTCTGAACCGGGTACGATCGCTCCCGGTGACTGGAATCAATTATAGTCTGTCTAATTTCGTCGGCAACAGTGCTGTATGTATAGAAAACATATGATTATCTGAGTTATACATCGCCAAAATGAACAAAATGGAATAAGACAAGCCAAAGATCAATGACCCATACCTAGCACAAACTCCCAAAACACGTCATCAGCCCTACATTCTGCAATTCGATTTGATTAAAATTGCGATTGATTTGGTCTACATTTGAGCGCTGTGACCCCAACGTTTTATGGAAAAATGATCTGTTTGTGCGATTGCATCGAGTTTGCTTGGCGGTTGCACGTTTCTGTCGGCATTATGTGTGGCAGGCGAAAAGTTACATGGCCCTGATATGGCCACATATGTTTCAGTTCCCACGCCTTGGGTAGTTGATTGGCAGCCGGTCCCCTTGTGGAACATGCCGCTTGGCGCCATTTCCGTCGGCCTGAGTGTCGGTAGGGCGATCTGTCTGAGCAGCCAATCAGGTTGTACGGAAAATCTACGTCATAACATCGTTCTTCAATCATTGGTCTCCGAAGAACACCGAAAGTTACCGAGTATATGCGCATATGAGCGTTCAATCAGGCCTGCGTTCAATGACCTTCTTTGTTGTCACAAAAGTTGTAACAGAGACCTGTGCGTGCACACAGAGGTTTCAGAAATTCACTGACTGAGCGGGAGCCTCTTCTTGCCCCTTGTTGCGAAATAATCCAACACAAAGCTTTAGATTACGTTCACTTTGTTGGATGAAATCAGTCTATTCTACTCGCAGACGAGACAAAATATACAGTTACAAGTAAGGACACTGCGATTTAACAGATTTTTCTTATATTTGTGTAGTTGCAGGTAAAAGGTCCTATTCCGTTTTTTCTTCAAATCCTTTACCATAACTAATCATTTTTCAGACCGACAGTTACGTCATGTCGGGTGTCCAGTTTCTTATCTTTGGCGTGTCAGTGACAAGGGAGCCACACGTGGGATTACAACTGTCATCTTCTATTGCGAAGGACTAAAGTGAAGGGCATATCCTCAATTTTAGGAATTCGCAATCTGCACTCCGTTGGGTATACGTGTGTACTAATAGTATTATACGTGTGTATTTCAAGCCAAGAAATCGTTGACCGTTTTTTCCCTTCATGAGAATCTAGGCTATTATAGCGGCCAGCTCGACACACACAGGCCCTCTACTCAGGCTCTAGCCGTTTACTGCCCTGAAGAGCGACGTTCACTTCTTCACAAGTTCCGAAGACAAGTTCCTGTCTTCTGTATGGATGTACAGAACAGGAGAGAGCCCCCACACAGCTGACAGGGCTACAAATGACGACTGGGGGGAGATAGGATGGGACAAGAGGAGAGGGGAATGGAACTAATTAGGAGAGGGGTAGGGGGTAAAAATGTGTACGCCGACAGGAAGTGGAATATTGTGTTCCACAGATCTGTCTAAATTTCCCATGTTCTTTTCCGTTACTGTAATGAATTTGTAATCTTCATCCAACCATGATTATAAATGACTGATGTTAGCACTTGTACAAGTGATTAAAAGTTGACTTACCTTGCTGGCGAAGCGTCTCGTCTGTTTTCATTATCTTTCCCTGTGGGAAGAACCGAAGGCAACCTACACTACCAGTACCTACTATGATCTACTATAGCGAGGGTGTTTAGAAAGTTTTTCATTGTTTTACTTTTCTTTTTTTGCTGCCTGATAAGGATTGTATCGAGCTGCCGTCGCCTTCCTTCGTCTGTAATCTTGATTTATGCTGGTTGTAGAACCAGGGGTGAACAAGAAATAAACATCCCATTATTTGCCTCATTAGACCGATTAACATTAACGTGTGATCTGCCCCACCGCCTGGGGTGTACGTGTGACCGGCCGTGTCCCGTACTCCAGGAAAACAAACAAGACAATTGGAAGACTGGTGTCACAGGATACACAGACCGACACATAGTTCTCGATCCACGTGAATCCACTGAATCACTGTCCAAGCTACAGTAGGTACAATTTTACGATTATTTCAACACGACACAACATTCATAGCTCATTTAAAAATTTAAAGCTCTTGTTAAGCTTTTCGTAAACAAATCTAACAAAAAAAATTGATTTTTTTGTATAAGCTGTAGAAAAATCTCGAGATTTTTTTCCTAAAATTGTCTGATATCAATCTCACAGAGCAAGAAACAATATTAAGATTGATCTTAATCAACGGTTAATTGAAAGTTCTTGTAGTATTAAACAAATCTACTTAAAACCTTATGTTCAAAAACATATCGAGATTTTTTGCAAGCTACAAATTGAAATTAAAGATTTCAAGTACTGTAAACCTACCATCCTTTTTTGCTGAGAGGCCTGACATTTCTTCTCCCACTGCATCTAACTTGCATGACCAACTTGCACAAAGATTGCGTCTTCTTGTCGGGACGCTCGGCGCACGACGCACCGTAGCCATCCATTCATTCACCCTTTTATTTAACCAGGACAAGTAGGTCGGTATCAGTTAAAAAGTTAACCAAAATCAACCTACCCTCTTTTCCTCTGGGAGGCCTGATATTTCATATTCCACTGCATGTAAAGAAATCAAATTATTTAAAGTGAGGTCACGGGGGCGTTTTGGACTTTTCCGACACTAGATAACGCCAGAAAAATGCCAAAAACGTGACCAACTTGCACAAAAATTGCGTCTTCTGGTCGCGACGCGAGGTGACTAACGCACGACGCGCGGTAGCCGGTTTTACCCTGCCAAGTTGGAGCCACTAGCAACGCAAATAAATCAAAGCTAGGGTAGAGAAGGTGCGTCTCGGCCTTTTTTTCGGACACAATTTACAGAGCCACAAAACGCCAAAAACGTCACCAACTTGCACAAAGATTGCGACGTCTTCTGGTCGGGACGCGCGGTGACCAACACCCAACGCGCGGTAGCTGGTTTTGCACTGTCAAGCAGCAGTCCCTAACAACTCAACGAAATCATGGAGTTATAACTCCATGACGAAATCAAAGCTAGGCCACAGGGCGAGCATTTTATTTTCTTCGGACGCCACGAAACCACAAAACGCCGAAAGGCGCACGTGGCCAACTTGCACAAGAATGGTATGTTCTATCGGGTCCTTTCGTCCGGACGCGCGGCGCAGCATAGTCAGTTGCAGCCCCTACCTCCGTCGGCATTTAGATGATTTTTTTCCGCCAAGGGGACGGGCGTAAAGCGATGGTTGGCGCTTATAATTTTTTTTGTGTCTTCAATTTTAATTTCGCACTTTATTTCGAAAAGTTAGTCATATTTGTGTCATATTCAATGGGATTATCGATCTACTCAACTGCTGGTAAAGGTACATGTAACTCACTTTTGTTGTGAATTTTTGGTGGTAGGTAATCTTTGTAACACGAAAAGAAGGCTATAGCTCATTTTAAACTCGTTTTTAACTCTTTTAAAACAAATATTTTGAAAATAATTTCGAGATTTTTTACATCAGGTACTGAAAAATCTCGAGATTTTAAAAAAATTTCGAAATTTTTTAGAAAAATCTCGAAATTTTTTAGAAAAATTTCGAAATTTTTTTGGAAAACTTTGAGATTTTTTGGAAAAATCTCGAGATGAAAAAAAATCTCGAGATTTATTTCGAGATTTTTTCATTTTCAATGAAGCATGAAGGGTCTCACTGGGGGGTATTATGATCCATTGGGTAACAGAGAACCTCTCCACAAAATATCAGATGTGTAGGTTTAAGTATTAAAAGGCTAGAAGCCCTAGTCCAAAGTGCTCTGCTCAGTCCAAAATTAATCTGCTCGCTGTTCAAGATTATTCCACCATTCTCTGTCGCAAAATAAGTTGGATCGTCACGGGGTCACAACCCAGTTCAGGTTAGGACAATTATCGCTTCATTTGCATAATGCCCTTAAGCGCTGGATTGATCACATGGCAATACGCAGTGAGGTGAACTAGTAAGAACCGTATCTAGTTGCCAAGATCTTGCCCAGGTAAACTGTATTTATGAAATTGCAAGAAGTACGTGTCTAACAGTGTTTGAAACACGCGCTCTGACGTCGGTATGAGTGCTGTGGAATGCTTGAGCAGCGTGGTTGGCTCCAGTATTGCCAGTGCTCATGATGTTGAAATCGTGTATGAAGGTAACTCATTCTTATTTGTCTTAGGCTGGCCTGGAGCTGTCTCGCTACTTCAGCTGCACTTAGTCTTGCATGTACTAGTAGTACTTTGTATTTGCAATTGCCAACTATTTGTTTGATCTTTATAATCATGTAAGAAAGGCTGGGAAGTTTATGTATTGCTTTTAAAGCTTGCTAAATGATGGTGCAATGTAAATGTTGACCATGCACTAGCTGTATTGGCTTGAGTGCTCTGCAGGCCAACTATAAATTTTGAACTTTTCATGAATGCAATTTGAGAAAGGTATTGTTTCAAACTGCCACAGATCATAGCGAAGTTAGGCAAAAGTTTTCTGGCATTTGGAATTTGTATTCCATATTATGTGCAACTGAAATAACAACTCTTTCCAGCCTGAGTTGCTTTTGAATTTGTAAAATTTGCACTCCACTGTACCAAAATCTCCAAATCTATGTAGTCTGCAAATGAAACCCTTCAAGTTTTTTTTCAGTCCACCATACCAACAGATCTAGAATGGTACAGAAGCACCATCTTTCAGTTGTGTGTAATATTGCAGCTGGGGTTCAGTGATTTGTAACAGTTGAAAATCTGTACATCATTATACTGTACATGCTCCGAGGTTAAAATCTTAGATGAATTGAAATTTGATATCTACAGACATTTACTTTTGAATCAATAGATAGAATTATGATAAAACCTTGAATTAGAATTTTGAAGTTAGCTATAGAATTGCAGATACAAGCTCAGAGGATAGGCCGTAACTTCTGTTTTGCTGACATTCTACTTTATTTCATGTTGTACACCCAAAATGTTTTCAATTTCAGTACATCTAAATTGTTAGGTTAAGGTGCACCAGTGCACTAGCCTGGGTACCATCCTCTGTTGTTACACCCTCTCTTTCGCTTCCTCACCACAGAGGATAGGACCCAGGCTACCTGTGCACAGATTTCAAAAAGTGCAATTACCATGATTATATTGTGCACAGCATAATTTTCAACATATCAAACTTTATCACAGTCCCATCAAATCAGATATACATGTATTTAGGTCAATGTGATTTTCACATTACGGTTCAATATGTCTTCTACTTTAAAGTCATCTCTCATCATGTTATTATTGCCCCGTTTCCTGTTTTTGCTGTATGATAATAACGACGTCATCTTTGAGTACGTCATCATCTAAGGTCTAGGTCTAGGAAGATAAAAACATGTTGTGTTTCGAGTTACAATCCTGAAGAAATTAGGGTCGGTAGGTAGATAGGGAATAACTTGAAGTTCTTTTCCTTTTTCTTTTTTCATATTTCGGCTGAACTGATCCAACAACAGTCCAACAATGTAAAACTGAAATTCATTAGAACCAGCCTTCAGCTTGCTTGTGGGAAAGGGACAAATGTTTCACCCAATTTACTCAATAAAAAATTGTTTCTGAAAATGTGTGAAATAACGATTCAGACGGTTTGAAATTCAGATCGAAAATTTGATGAGGTACCGGTAAATGCCAGCAGACCATAAACGAAAAGGTTACTGGTTAAGGTTGGTGAGTTTTTGCTAAGGGTCGGTTGCATTTTTTGGGAAACCGGAAACACAACATTTTTTTCCTAGGCCTTGTCATTATATATCCAGTGAGTCAGTGACTCTTGTCTAAACGATTTAGAGTTATGTACAAGTCAATGATGATCAAAAGGTTACTAAATCACAATTAATGGTTATAATTTTTATATTATAAAGAGCACACATTTAAGTAGGATGCTCAATCGAGCTGGATGGAGGAAAATCGTCGGTGGCCTATGCTCCCTACGGGGCCAAGGGCCCAAGTAAGTAAGTACACATTAGTAACCTACATGTATCACCATCATCTGAGGACTCAAAATACGGGGTGCAAATTATCATCAATCAGTGATATGTACTTTTGTGCAACCAAAATTAGAGCCGTGCACCTAGATTATTGACTATGGGTGCACTACGTAGTGCACCTAGATATTTGTTTGTAGTCAGTCCCATTCTAGCCTGGTTACCAAACGTATTTGTAGCTCCCGGGTCCTACATCCCCTCCGCAAAAAATACATTTTTTGCGGAGGGGATGTAGGACCCGGGAGCTACAAATACGTTTGGTAACCAGGCTAGTCCCATTCCCCCATAATTGCGTATTCCAGTCAGTGTTGTTCAGACTGAACAACATGCATGGCTCTAGCCTGCCTGTCACAATACAGGGCTGGAAATTCTGGTTTCTGCATAACAGTGCACTGGTGCAGGCAGCATTAAAAATTTACTTGTACAAGAAAAATTTTACCTGCACTACAGTTTCATTGCCTTTACATCAACAAATTGAAATGTTATGAAAAAAATGCTCCTAGTAGCATCATTTTCAATTTTGCTAAGTTCTCCGCTGTCTTCAATAATGTTACTGAAGAATGCAAGGCGCTTTTTGACCACCACCATACATGTACATGTGCCCCCCTAGCTATAATAGTGTCTGGGGCTGGTTTTGTCATAGCCCATTGCCATTAGGTACAGGTAGACATCAGAAATATCTGGACAGCTCCAATTTTACATTGTAAATGCACTAAGCTGCATATGCAAGTGGTATTTCGAGCCCTGTAATGTACATGTACATGTATTACCAAGTTTGAATTCATACTTTGGGCTCCAGGTGCTTTCTCCTTTCTGTCCCTCTTTATCGCTGACGTGACAGAACCCAACAGACCAAAAGCAATTTCCTTCTTTGCAGCAGTCTGTCTCGTGAATATTTCTTTTCTCAGACGTCTAAAAAGCAAAGGTTATGCAACTGACGTTTTCTTTAAATCCTTCTTTAAACACAGTTTCACTTTCTACGACTGAAGTAGGTAATCTTGTCAGTGGTAAGTCAGTGTTCCTCCCACCTATCTCACCCATCAGATGAACCCCAGTAGTCAGATAGTCTTATCTTCACTGCCCATCCCAAGAATGGGCGTCACAGGTCAGGAAAGAAGATAAAAAGCTTAACTTACAAAGAGGCTTAATATGCAAGTGCGTGTAGTTCACTTTACTTGTTGTAAGCCAGAGGGCTGATAGATACACATATGATATACATGTACATGTATGTACAATTTCTATTGTTAAAAGGATCGAGAATCTTTATCAATTTTTGCAATGACTGCACCAGTCAAGTGAAAGACATAATAGGTTTGAAGAGTAACTCTTAGTAGGATTTCACACTCGCTCGGTTATTTTGATATGTAGGGAACTGAGACTTGAAGATTTCTAGAAAGTGGCTGAAGATTTGCTTACCTTAGGCATTAAATTTATTTTATCATGCATGACTATAATATAGGCCTTAATACCCCTTGAACTTTTTCATAACCATTGTTACATAAACCAATTGCAAGGAGGTTCAATCTTGCATAAACTATATCTGTCAGCAAAGTGTTTTGACTTTCCTGCAAAAGTAGATGAAAGTTTTCTTCGAAAAACATCTTCAAAATGATATAAGATTATAACATACATTATTAAACAAAGAAAAAAATTGTCAACAACATTTGAGATGATGTTTTCCTACATTTTGGTTAATGTGAAAAAAGCACCACGTTGTCTCATTTACATAATTGTGTTGGTCACAGTCCATATTTGATAATTCTAAGTTCTTTATCAAATATTACTCTGTTGTTTCATAACTGGGGAAAGTGCAGCATACATTCATGTATGTGACCATGGAAGAAATCATCCTGGACCAGTTCTTGCATTCTGCTTTTTTTACTGGTAACTGTCTCTAGTCTAAGAGTAATTGTCTTAACTTCCCTAGAATTATTTGAACGTGTTTCTCGTGTTACAATTTTTTGTTCAGGGACACCAAATTTTCTCAATTTCATATTAAATAGTATACTACACAGTACACACATTGTATTCTACATGTAAATAATGGAAATATGAGGAAAAAGAAAGTTGCAATTTGAACACTGGACCTCTTTCATGGATGAATTAGTGTGTAATGCTGCTAAAATTCTTTGGAAATCTAGGCTTAGTCTGGAATGTACTTAAGGATCATAATCCGTTTCAAACTAATCCCTGTATGGATTATGTACTAGTATAGGTCAGCATTTTTCTTCCAACTGACATATCATTGACTCAGCCAAAAGGTCATGCAAAATATCAGAGGCTTAGTGTGGATTTTCAATGCTCTGTTTTGAATTATTTATTTTAGCCCACATATCAACATCATATCAAGTTATTTCAATATTCTTGAAATCTTGAATATGTCCTTCAAGACCTTGCAATTTCAGTTCAAACTTTAAAAAAAAAAAGGAACACTTGATACCCTCATTCCAATGGTAAATTTAAAGTTCAATGCTTTAAAATTTTTTTTTTTACAAGTCAAGCTGAATAAAATCAAAGTACAACAATTGTCTGTAAAGCAATAATGAACTGATACAGAAAATATACCAGATGATTCTAAGATATGTCTGAAAGGAAAATGATTTCATTCAATTCTGCCCCTGACCTGTTTGTTGACTAAAAGGTCTCATCATAATACTGAGTCGCGTAAAATGTTTACAAGTGTGTGAGGATCTGTCAGTTCTTCATAAACATCTGTTTTTTAAAATGTACATGTAGCAGTTTAAAACAAGACAAGAGCAGCAGACTTTAGCACACTGGTTATTTCTAATAATAGTCACTGTGCAAATTCAGTTACAGTCTCAAAAATTGAATTTTGAATGTAGTTAGTCTTAGAGTCCGATTGGTAATGATAAAATTTTGTATTTCTGATGAGAAATTAATTTTTGAAAAGTAGTATGTACAAGCTATTAATTTTTACAAAACGCCATTTTAGCCTGAGTACCGGAATAATGTTCTGTTCACATTTTGAAAGCCTGCTATCACGGTCCACTGTGAATTGATGTAGAAAACCTTAATTGGTATGATCCAGTTAGGAGTGTGAGCTGACAGCTCGCAATGAGGACTTCAAAGTAATTGTCTTCGTTAAGAGGGGCTCAAAATGGCTTGTTAGCCGCTAATGTCAGCCAATTGCTAGAAAATGGATGGATCCACGCAACCCTGATGCTTTTAGATGATAGTAGCTCTGGGGGGAAAGTGTTTCCATTGGCGGACCGTACCATCCCAAGGGAGGTGACAAAAGATGATTCCATGTGTCAAATGTCAGAGATGGACCTGGGTGCTAATCTCCTCATAAAAGCTCCATCAGTGGTGCCTGGACACACTCAGAGCCTTTTCTTTACAATTCAAGAAAAAATCCTGAAGTAAAGTGGAAGACCGCTGCCTCCTCTCTACAAATCCTACCTCTGACTTTGTTCACACAGACTCTACCAATCAGGCCTCTTCACCTGTTGAATGGGCCCTTTTTTCCCCCCAATCAGTGCATCGAGGGCTTTTAGGTTCACTAGACACACATCTGGGTTCCCTTGCTTCTCCGCTGATAACCGGCATCAAGGTCAAATGCACCGGGCCGCTCTGCGTGCAGCTTTAGGAGACTACAAATTTTCCCTGCAGGGCAACCAAGGAAGTTTCCTCCTCTGTCTATAAGTACTTGGACCACACAGCAGTGCTCACAGCTCCTGCATTACTTCCTGCTTGCTCAACACTCCTGTCAGAGTTTTTTTTTTCTCTCTAGGCTAGACAGGGAGACAGATTAATTGTTGATCATGCAGCCCGCTGCGATGCCGTCGTGCGCGTACCAGGACGACCTGTCCTTCCTCAACCTGTACGAATCGTGTTCTTACGGACAGTCCTCCTGGTATTTCCCTCTAGAAAACCCAGGGATGGTTGAAGACAGCCTACCGCCTATTTCATCAAGTTCATGTGCAGATCCTTCGCAGTACAGCTCCACCAAGGCCAGCAACATGTTCGAGTGAGTACAACTCTTCTTTGTATGTGTGTTGTAGTGAGTCACGTTCAGAAAACCTTAAAGAGTAACTCTTAAATGACATAAAATAGATATTGATAAAACCCGTTTCCCTTTCTTTCCAGCATTTAGACATAATCTAAAAGCAAAAACAGATATCAAGTTGTATCATTCATGGCAATTTATTATGAAACAACATTCTAAGGAATCTTCACTTTAACATCAAAGAGAAGGCATTTCCTAGAAATATGCTGCAACGTCAATTCGACTTTATAACATTTTCTCCATTTAGACATTCTCCAAGCAAAACAGATACCACGTTGTATTTTTCGTTTCATCATTATTGATAATGAAACATCATTCTAAGAAGAAATTTAGGATCAAACTCAAAGGGAAGGCATTGCTTAGAAATATGCTGCAACATCAATTCGACTTTATAACATTTTTCTCCATTTGACTACTACATGTAGCTGACAGATTCTTTCGATTTCTGAAACTCTATTTAGCGATAGGGTAGGAGAAAGAGGCAGCCGTGTCTCTCAATAGAATATTATTAACAACCAATATTCACAGTATATATATTATATCTATTGAGGAAAAAGAAAAACTGACAATTTTATTATAATCATAACCTTTAAGTAGGCACAGTATGTAACCTTGAATACATGTTTTGATATTAACTTTGAATTGAAGTGCGTGTTATAAATTAACATTATTCCAAGCTTGGGTATTGGTCTCAAGAGGACTTTGAAAAGCAAATATACTGACCTCTCACTGGTTAAGTCCTCAAAGAACTCCAACTGGGAAAGGTGCCAGCGGCTAAGATTTTGTCAGAAAGTTACTTGAATTTCTTGTAACCACAGAAGACCTTATAACTTAGATTTAAACGTCGTGTATTGCCAGCTAAGTAGGATTTTGTGGACAATAACCAACGTAGGAATAGAGATTGAAATAAAAGTGATTTTAAAGTCAAATTCATTTGGTAATTTTGGGTAATTTTGAATTCAATTTAAATTGAAAATTTAAATTTAAATGCCAAGCCAGGCTTAACTACAAAAATGCATAATTCTTTAACTTATTGGAATTTAACTTCAACACCGATACTATCCATTGACAATGATTCACCATATACATGTATGTGACAAATGACCGATCCAGTTAAACTTACAGATGGCATCTCATTAACCGAAACAGGCGTTCTAACATCATACAAACACCGGCTGCTGTCACTCTGTAATTTGAACTGATGGTTGGAAAATGTTGGTGAGTGAAGCAGATACCTGAACATGAAGTTTCAGATTTTTAGCATCCATGTACTTCAAGATGTGTAGTGTTTAAAAAAATACTGCACACTTCTTGTTTCCAGCATTGACTATTATAAATTTGAATATTTATTGAGTGTTTCGACATGTTTGCCCTATATGTAGATAGTGTAACAGTGAATTCGAAGCAAGTTAATGTGGAAGGAAGGACAAAATTGTCACTGGTAACCTTGCACCTCTGAGTCAGTACCTTTTGATGTAATGTCATGCTTGTACATGTAGTGCAAATTAACAAAAGCATGTGTGTGTGTGTGTGTCCTTGTACAATGTGTATGATTGTGTACTTGTATACATGTAGGTGTTATGTATGTTCTATCTCAGTACTAGACTAGTATGTATACGAGAGAACCTCCTTTTCATACATATACATTTAATGAATATTAGTTTGTTGATTTTTACTCTGTCCTTCTGTCAGACCAATTCTACCACTCACAGCTGTATTTGCTTCAGATTGGTTTCTGTCTCCATCCATATACTTCTACCTACACTGCCAGTGAGACTACTGTCATATTCACAATCTTATGGTACATATTATAGGATTCCTCCTTTGAGTTATATACCATGAAAGTCAAATTTATGTCTCTTTAGCCTTTCATAGTCATAGAATATCTGATGTATATTTACTGTTTCTTTGCATGAAAAATCTTTCATATTCAACTTCGGGCATACTAGTATGTTCCTTTGTTTGTTTTTATTTAACCAGGGTGGCTCATCTCACTACCAACTGGAAAAGCGCTGAAAAGGACGTTTTGGGGGATTAATCAGCCGAGGGTTGATCAGACTTCTCTATTGTTCCTGGGGGGTTGAAGGGACTGGAAGGGATTGAAAGATGGTTCTTCTTTGTTCGCTTCTGGGCTAATTATGCAAGAAAATGAATGGACTCTCTATTGTTTTACTTTGTTCTCAGCCCCTGACATTTGCATAGAAACAATGCACACCAACACCCCAATAACAATAAGTAAGACCAATTAACACCCTAAAATGTCCTTTTCAGCCCTTTTCCAGTTGGTAGTGTCAGTGTCATTATGATACTGCACTTTCAGGTGTTGTTGCTATGGCTGTCTTGGTGCCTTTGGTGCCGTGCTTTCTTCATCATTTCATCTTCACCGTACTTGTTAATCTCATAGGGACCAATATTAATTTCCAGCTTGGTTTTCTGTATATTAATGTACAGTTGTATTTCGAGTACTTGTCACATGCCCCCAAGTGAAATTAGCCCGAAATCCAACTGTGAACGCTATATCGGCTCCGTTTGAGCTCTGCTCTGCATTGACAGATCTGACAAAAGTAATTTGCCTTTGCCTAAACCATATATAGCAAAGAGCCGTGTATTCAATGTTGTTTTTCATACGTAAACAACTCCCCCACATATCCTGACATTTGCAGATGTACACATATTGTGTGAAATTGTATGCAGAACGGAATTTTACACCACCGCACTTCGGATCAAGTGTTAGGGATGATTACAGTGCTGACGCACAAGGCTATTGACTCTAAGTAAAGTTGGGACCAGCAACCCAAAACCCCACTGTTTGAAGGGTGTCATTAGGACCATCCTGACTATACACACTCACAATCTTGAGTGACAGGTTTTGGGGTCCTCTTCCCATACGTAGCCCAAACAACAATACCTAAGCGACAGTTTTCCGAGAATTTCTAGCTTTTCGTGGAATCGCTCATTATGTTCCCGGCCTTACGATAATCCGTCAAAGAGGACCCAGCTGCAGTAGTGGGTAAAATAACAACTTACTTAGGGCTTGAAATCCATTTTTCTGCATATCTGCACTGGTGCAGGTAACATTGAAAATTACCTGCACCAGACAAAGTTTACCTGCACCACTTAGAATTTGGGAAGCTAAGATAGATCACACTTAAAAAATTGATAAGAAACCATTGCCGTTATTTCTTTTACATTTCATTCAAAATGTAGGTGGCAACAATGAATACACACATAAAAATCTACATATGGCTGGTATATAAACCCAGTATATGTACCGGTGCAGGTTAGGTGCAATTAGAAAAACCTGCACAACTCCAATGTTTCCTGCACTAACCTGCATATGCAGGTACGTTGGTATTTCAAGCCCTGCAACTGTTGCCACGGTGGCAAACTTTGAAGTCTGTGACAGAATCACATGTACATGTTCAGTCAATGACAATGCAGTCTGTTTTTCTGTAACATTGGCAGTTGTGAATACTCGTAAGTCATTTTGGTTGTTGGTGTTGCCTGTTATAGCTTTTGATGAACGCATATTTAGATTTTGTTGGAACAAGGATACATGTTGTATAATTATGATGTCCTTGGTTGGAAAATCATGTACAAAGTACAAAGCAATTATCAGTCATCAGCATTAAATGTTTAATGTCTGG
The DNA here is from genome assembly GCA_013266295.2 of Branchiostoma floridae x Branchiostoma japonicum. Lineage (NCBI taxonomy): Eukaryota > Metazoa > Chordata > Leptocardii > Amphioxiformes > Branchiostomatidae > Branchiostoma > Branchiostoma floridae x Branchiostoma japonicum. Next base: position 8,747,800 of record CM023824.1, read on the forward strand.
TTTGGATGATTTAATGAGTGAAGAAAGCCAGAATAGCAAAAACACGAGATGTAATACTATATAGAATCTGATATTTGATACCACTAAGTAACTTGAAAGTCAGGTCTAGCTGTCAAGGTGCAGTTCTTAGGATGGGACGTTATGCTGTGGTCCACTGTTGAGTGTGCTTGTCGAAAAACTGGTAGGGGAATTTCCCCGGTACAGTGAACCTGTAAATGCATTGCTTCTATGTCTATGTCACGACCAGTGGAAGAGTAAGCTCTTCAGTGAGCAAAAACTGAATCAAGTCGATCACTTTTCTTTCCTTTCCTTTTTGACCAGCATGTAACACCTGGTGCCCATTTCTGTCCAGTCTAATTGGCTGTGTGAGGATTGACTGTGTGGAAAATCAGCCTAATTACTGACATGCTTAGCTGTGTTAGAAGAAAGGAGACAGCCTCCTCTGATGTCTTTTTAATATGCAGATTGGAGTGAGTAGGAGATGGGCTAATGTTTTTACAAGCCAGTAGTAGTCAGGGCAGCCGATGTGTTTGTAGCTCTAACAGGTGGTGTTGCAAGTAAGTAAGCTTAAGTGGAAGGTGTAACAGTGTTTTGTAATGACAGGGCTTGAAATACTTTCTTCTGCATTGTATAGTATCAAACAGCAGCTTTCCTGTCTTTGCAACAATGAAAAATCAATATTAGGAAATGACAATCAATCAGAATTTACATCTGTTCGAAAAAGTAAACCATTTTTTAGTCAGGAAATCAGGAAAAAACAACTTCTCAGTTTTCCTTCCTGCTAATGATCTTGTGATAGGTTTAACATGAAGTCATTGATGGAGATAATTAAAAATTAATGTACATGTAGAATACAGTAGATGCTTGTCTTCATCAGTAACAGTTCTAGTGGTTATCCACAATATCTTCTTTTACATGTACTTTCAAAGACGCATGCAGGTATTTCTTCCTCCTGTCTACCTCCAGGGTACAGATTAATAACACCAGTAAATGGTTTGGTCTTGTGATGTCATTATGAAATGGTAACCATGGCAACCCGAGTTCCAAGGGCAGCATCATCATTACGGAAAGGAACACCAAAGTATACAATTTTGTACACTGTCAGATCATCAAGTAAAGTATACTATACTAATCACCAACATGACATGATGAATCAGATGATGATGCTAGTCACAGCCTTGTTTGTCTGTTTGTTTGTTTGTTTGTTTGTCAAGAAATTTACAAAAAGTCTAAACACCTCATGGAGACATGAGATCTTCAATTTCTCCTTAAGAGTTTGTGAATTGTTAAAAATCATAACTGCTGAGCTAAATTGATGTGGCACATTGACGATAACAAATGAACGATAATTCCTTTCACAATTGCACAAATAGATGATGTTGTGAAGATGTCCTTGTCAACCAGTACTTGTACATGTTGTGGTACAACCCCTGAAATTGACAGGTACACTGTATGTTATGTAAAATGCTTTTTGCTGCCCTCCAGCCTTTCCTTCAAGCCTTATACACCATGGTAACTAATCCCCCCCAAAGGGCAAATCAGATGTCACACACTTTTTCTGTCACTTAAGCAGGGTTCAGCATTTTAAAGGAAACTGGAACCAAAATGTCAGGTGGATCGAATAAACCCTCCATTAGCCTTACTAGTAGTAGGAGATTATCCACTGAAGAACAAAGCTAATGGAAGATGACATGTTGTATATGCTGAAGATTTTTTTTTCACCTGAGCTAATGGAGTGACAGATCTAGTTCCTGGGACATTCTGCCTTAAGAAGCTGACATTGGGAGGATGTGGGCCTGGGTGCACACTCAGTAGCGTGGGTGCGCATTTCCTCGCATTTTAACTAACCTTAATTGTGCGGGACGCACCGCGACGGCTCTGGGAACTAGAAATGGAGTTTTTCCAGCTGCAGTATGCACCCGGCAATCCTGGGATGCCCGATGACATCTTTCTCGTCCCTCCGCTTACGAATGAGCTACAACAAGTACAAGCAAGGTTTGGTATCCTTGTCCTTTAACTCTAAGGTGTAGAGGGATGGTTGATGTAGAAAGGTCCTGTTCAGATTATGTTGTACATGGAAGTATGGAAACTGGTAAGCGTTCTTGAATGAATACAGGAGGTTTTAGTCTTCATTCATTGTGGTAAAAAAATCTTGGCACTATACAATGTACAATGTATATATGTCTTTTTTTTAATCAGTTCCTCATATGCATTATGAAGTGACTGATATTTGTACATTCCATGATCAAAGGGACGGAACATAGTCGGTTCTTTAGATACATGTGCAATATATGCATTTCCATCAGTTATGGAATCAGCTTAAAAAGGCTTGAAGTAATGATGCTTTCACATGTAGAGTTGAAGACACTGAAATCAGAAAATTACCTGCTTACATTGTGTGCAAAGTATATGACATGCAAAGTCTCTGTTGTACAAATTGTTTGCAGTAAGAGTTCTCTTGCAGAAACTTATATTAATCAGAAAGAAGAGTTTTTTTATGGTTGTCTAGATGTACATTGTATTTTTTGTTATATAAGGCTGTATCGGGCCATGGCACCAGTAAGGTTGTGTAATACCAAGGAGGTCAACCTTGGTACATTGTACCTACATGTAGTACATAGTATTAATATTACACACTGTCAAGTGCTTCTGAGGAAAAATTGATGCCTCGCCACTCCAGGACTCCTATTGACAACTGACAAAGTCATCGACTACGATGGACAAACAACATCATCATCAGTATGATACAGATATCTGATGATCCATTGCTTGTATGCACTTCGCCACTCTTTTTCATCTCAACCTAGGCTTTGTGACCTGTTGCACATCTTCTGCTTACATGTACTATATAGAATGTACATTATGATATATTTTACTGTTTAGGTTTTTAAGCTGAAAATGCACCAAATAAAATGTGACATTCTTGTAATTCTTATCAAATGTAGAATGTCAACTACAAAATAATCTGAACATGAAGCCTACATGTAGCTAGCTACTTTGGCCATTGGATGCCACAACAGTATGATGTACAAATTTTTAATTAGACTGTGGGGGTGGCCTACGTGCGGGAGCCTTTAAGAGTACAGTCCTTACATGGTGTACATAGACACGCACAGCATGTCTGGCATACTTTTGAATTACCTAAAAATCTACGAGCTGAAAACTCAGCTTGTGTGTGTGTGTGTGTGTATGTGTGTGTGTGTGTTACAGTCTTTAGTAACAGTAAAGAAGAAGCTGTGCTGGTTGTTCTAACAGTAGTTACACATTAGGACTGAATGGGTATGGGAAAGTGCAGTAAAATCTTTCTATGTAACAGTTGTGGCAAAGGTGTCATGACTGGGCTTTATAGCCACAGTGTACATGTATGTGCTAGTAATACATAGAACGACTTACATAATAACCATTGGTTCCAGTCTATACTGGCACTGACAACCTGAAGTTTGTAATTTTGCTGTACCGTTATAATGTACATGTAATATCAGTTCAGGATTCACACTGGAGATCTACATGTAGAATTGAGTGTACACCACCCTGGTTACATAAATGAAGTAAATTGAAATTAAAGCTGTGACGCACATTGATAGTTAGACCTTGATTCCATTCACTAAAAACTTTTAAAAGGCAATAACATGAAAAGCTTTCTTGGCTTCTCTTGTAATGAGGACCAACATAGTTTTTATGTAATGTTGATTTCGTTTCTTCGGCTACAAACTAATAACTGCCAGCTGTTATGAATACAGAATTGCCAATTATATGGTGAATACACCTGGGAAACCTTGTACATTTGTATAGAGTGTGAACAGTGTCCGTGGCAGCGTTGCATGTACCTGTAGTACTAAAAGTTTAACAGACTGTTTTTAACATCCGATGGCCATTACATACATCGTAGTCCTTTAACTATTGCAGAAAATATATTATATCCTTATCTATGGGGTTATGGTCTTATTTTCAATTAACTAAAGCATGAAAGACATGAATACTGTTAACTAAGTGTTTTTCTTAGATGCAAAAATGTGCTGCTTCCAGCAGAATGTTGGCTGTTGCCACCATTCTACCCAATGACAGTCATGTTATTTTCTGTGCTTTTATTATATGCATTACATTTCAAAGAAATGTGCATTTTCCCTCGGCAATGTGATGGCAGTGATTTATTAAAAATATTTTGAAGCATTTGTACAATTTAATATTGCAGACATGAAATCAAAGCCGTGACATTTAAGCTACAATAGACACACATTAAACAAACATTGTCTTAACACGCAAGAGCTCTGCCTCTAAAGGTGAACATTTTTCTTGCCCAGTAAACTAACATCCTGTGTACGGTACATTTGTGTGTTTCAGCGGTATGGAGGCAGACAGCCAAATGGACATGGACCGGATGGACCAGTCCGACACGGACAGCCGCAAGAATGTCAGGTGAGCGTACAATGCATCCTACACCATGCGGAAACATTTATAATTGACAACCTCTGTCTAGAAAGGCAGGGTCAACACCAGAAGCCAGCTTGATTAAGTGTATCTTTACAAGTAGAACATGTACTGTTGAGAATGTGTCGTGGTGTCATGTGTCCTGTGTGTTCAGTCGACAGAACCACAGCGAGATCGAGAAACGGCGGCGAGACAAGATGAACAGCTACATCATGGAGCTGTCGGCCATGATCCCCATGTGCAATGCCATGTCCCGCAAGCTGGACAAGCTGACCGTGCTGCGCATGGCTGTCCAACACATGAAGACACTCCGAGGTAAGGGACAGCTACATGTATGTGGAAAGGCTAGGAAGGTACTTCATACAACAACGTTAACGTTGTTGTATGATGTCCTGGACGTTGTTGTATGAAGTCCTGGACCTCATATACAGCTGTAAACAGCAGCTAAAATTTCCGTTATGTATGTAAACACCTTGTGGATCTGCCAATGCAATGCCATTTGGGAAAACTTTGATTAAAACACAAACTGATAGCCATCACTACTGACAACAGTAGACCCTTCAATTTATGTGACTTTTAATATACAGGGTCAACTCTAGTTTGATTTTTTTTAATGTACATGTAGTCATCATTTGACTAATATTTTTTTTATTGTCATATTGGTGTACTATAGATTCCTGGTCCAATTAAAGTACACACCACAATTAAAGTACACACACCCAATTCAAGGCTGGTTTTAGACAAATCTGCAGATCTGAAATATGAAATGAAAAACTCAAATAAAGTACACACACCCCTTCTCCTCCGATCTTGAACACATTTGATTTCTTATGTCACTAGTTCTTCAATAATAAAAGGAAATAAATGTATCAACATTGTACATATGCTCATATAGTATAGTATCTGTATCTGTATCTGTATAGCCGGTATAACCGCCCTTCGGCGTAACACACCAGCTTCGCAGGCACGCGGCGCGGCGGCAGCTGACTATATTACACCGAACGACCTGTTACACCTAACCTTTGAACGTCTAACTCTAGACATTGTTTAAAACTATCTAGTGACGATGCCCCTACTGTTATTATAGTCCTTGACATTTCAATCTACCATTTATTTTTTTCGTACACTAGCAAAACGTGAGCTCTGGTAAATTAGATTCCCAAGGAGACTTTATATTATATTAATTATAATCATTATAGTGGCCCGGACACCAGAATCAACTCAGCATCATGAAGGTTACATGTATGCGTAGAAGGTTTCCCTCCCTTGGTTCACCATGGTTATTATGGTTGATCGGATATTACGAAAATTGTCTAAAAATGCTAGAAAGCAAAACTGAACGGAACGTGGACTAGGAAGGTTTCCCTTCATGTAAAACGGTGCATCAACGTGCTAATTACTGCCCTTAGCTAATAGACTGCATGACGACAATTTGGTTTGGCTCGAAGCCAGTCACCAAGCAGCAATTACATTTCAATCCAGTTCAAAGGCAATTAACATGGCAGTCTGACAGTACGCTACAGATGGAGACATGGACTGATGTAGCACCAATTGCATGCAATCAGTCATTCCAGAATGATGGTTCTCTCTAGGAAACCTACATGTATTGAAAAGAATTTGTTGAGTCAATTTATTTGCTTTCTCGCTTGGAAGGCTCATTCTTTTTTTTCAGTTCAGTTACCTAACAGTCACATTATAGAAGAGTAGAGTATGCCTCCCAGTAAAGGTTGTAGGAAGTCGAGGACGGAAAAATACCAGATGCTTTCTTGCTTCGAAGACTCGTTCTTTATCGTTTTTTTTCAGTAACCTATTAGTAACTTATATATTAAGGAGAATTTAGTATTGAGACTGGTAGATACTGAAAGATATCAGACACTTTCTTGCTTGGAAGCTCGATTTTTGTCTCTTTTTTTTCTGTAACCTGACAGTTATACTTAATGAGAAAAGATTATTGGGTATGCCTTCCAGTAAAGGTTGCTGATATTCAAGGACGGAAAGATATCAGACGCTTTCTTGCTTGGACACTCGTTATTTGTCGTTCTTTTCTTTTCATTCAGCGCCGGAAATGGAGCCATGTAATAGTAATATTCTCTCCAATTTGTATGTGAAGTATCCCAGATAATGAAGTGGTTTGATGGTGTTTTGATACCTGGCCTAATGACCAGGTGTTGCAGCTTGAATTGTGCTCATATCTGACTGGACCACAATGCATTTTTTTTCCAACAGCAACTGCAAATCCCTTTACCGAGGGCAACTTCAAACCATCCTTCCTGTCTGAAGATGAGCTCAAACATCTTATTTTGGAGGTAAGCCACATTTTATGGAGTTTATATGACTTGTACTACATGTATGTACAATGTAATAACTACTGACAGCAGGCACACATTATCACCAAGTCACCAAGTGGTGAATTTGTTCTTTGTATTATGCATTCTTTTTTACAACTTTTTTTTTTCATCAAAGTATCAATGTGAGATGTACCTATCATGGCTCTAGCTAGCACCCATTTTTCCGTCAATTAGTGGAACTTTGCGGCGTGACGGAAAAATTCTAAAACCAATCCATCAACCTTACAGACAAAATCAACAAAAATCTTCATGTGTAAAATATAAAAACATCTGAAGGACCACTGACAACCACTCTCAACCCCATGATTTGCGTCTCAAAATGTGTGAAATTGCATTTTTGAAGGCTTGAAAATCCAAAATTTCCCGGGGAGCATGCCCCTAGACCCCCCTAAATTGCCCCCCCCCCCAAATCCGATCATGAACCTGGGCTGACGGAAAAAAATGACGAACTGCCTAGAGCCCTGGTACCTATAAATAAATAAATAAGGAGACAAATTTACTTCCTGTCAAATTGGCATAACTGTCATGCTATGAATTTCTCTGCAGGAACCAGCTTGAGTGTATGATTGGCCAGTAATTGGCAATCCATCAGCCCAGACAATTCTCTGTCTGGTAGAAACTCACAATCAATTTCTGTCATATACAGTAACTGTTATTAGGTAGTACATGTGTTGCTGCCCAATGATTGCCTGCTGGCCAAAGCAGAATTACCTGTTGTAAACATTATTCTCTGATACTGACAGGATGATGTTTGTAATAAATTGTCTTCAGTATCCACTTGTATTCTTATATTGACAACTGAATCGAACCCGATCTGCGATTTTATTGTAAAATAGGAGTATAATAGTAGTAATCTAGTTTCTCTTAAGTCGGCTCTCTTTTTATACAACATCTAGCTACCAGTACCAAATTTGTTATATATTCAGACTTGAATGAATCTTACATGTATGAGATCAACAAATTTACAAAGTGTGTATTTTAACCAATCTGTAACATAACTTGAATTCTAATGAATATGTGACACATTTGTAACACATTGTGTCAAAGCTGTGAAATTCAGCCCTAGGGCTGCAAACATGCTTTTATCTCCTGTACATGTGTGGAAATAAACCAGTCTACTACATGTACTACTACTACCTGGTTGATTGACATGCTGTGGGCCATTCGAGAACCCCATGATTTCAGCTGAAAGTGCGTTGTGTTCAAGTGTACAAAGTCATATATCATCCCTGGGACCTCAAACCTTGTTCGGAAATAAAGATTCAATTCAAGAATATTGTGGCAAAGGATAAAATTGGTCCAGGAGTGATAATAGGGGAGGGGGGAAATGGGAACAAAATCTCAACAATCAAAACCTGGATGTTATGCCCCGAGAGGGGCTTTGTCCAGTATGGCATACATACACATGTATGCATGTAGATGTAGATCAAACAGCACCGCAAGATTTTGGGACATGTAAAAATCTTGTGGTGCTGTTTGATCTACATCTACATGTACATGTAGTACACTGTTTAGATTATTCTAAACAGTGTACTACATGTACATGTAGATGAATGTTTACCATTTGTTTGGAAATCACCTGTGAAAAAAATCACGGTTGCATTTTTGCATTGTTTTTTAATTTAACAACAGAGATTGTCCTGCTTTGATTATTAGCCTCATCTGCTGTCTGGATAGATATGAAAAAGTAGTACAGTAAGTGATATGACATTGTGTTTTGACAGGCAGCAGATGGTTTCCTGTTTGTTGTGAGCTGTGACCGTGGCCGGATCCTGTATGTGTCAGAGTCAGTGGCCCGAGTGCTGAACTATAACCAGGTGAGATGACAGAAACATTAATTGTAACAAGCCCTCAGGAGTGCATTAGACCAATGGTGATGAGTGGAGGAATCATTACATGAAACATTGGAGATGAAATAAACCTTATCTGTCAATGTTCTCAGTAAAATTGGGAAAAATTATATATATTAGTTTTAATTCATAGAAGAAATTTCTCTATACTTTGCCCAACTTGCTACATGTAATTTACAAAAAATTTATGCTAAAATCATCCGACCCATTTCTGTACCAAAATTGTTGGACATTTCATTTACCACTGCCAGCAGAAAAGCGATCAAACCTGTCGATAGCAAATGTAACAAAATGTAACAATAGCTTTATAGTAGTTGTTACTCCACTTTTACATGTATTTTATTTTTGTCTCCCATCTTTAGTGTAACTATACCATTAAAGTTTCCAGAATGTTCAATCTGTAAGATGAATTCTCATGAACTGACCAATCAAAAGTTATTTTATTTCTACATGTAGCATGGACTATGAACCAATCAGACAATGTGTTAATTCTCACAGAGAGACCTGATGGGTCAGAGCTGGTTCGACATTCTCCATCCGAAGGACGTGGCCAAGGTCAAGGAACAGCTGCTGTCCTCGGACATGTCACCCAGAGAAAGACTCATTGATGCTAAAAGTATGTCCCTGTTTACTATGTACAATGTATAGTCTGTGTGAAGCACTAGTATGAAGAAGCTCATTTACATTTTGGTAAGAGATGGAGAATTGTCTGATCTACTTTTTTCAATGATTTGTTCCATGCAAGGTAAAAGACCACTTCTGGTCACTGGACTAATTTTCGGTAGGAGGTATAGGTGACTTGCAAGGAGATGGCAGTAAACGTGGGTTTTGAAGGCTTGTGGGTTGTATTCAGGAGGGAAACACCTGCCAGAGAGCATATGAGCGGCATAATTTTGCAGTCCGTGGAAAGAAGCTGTTGCTGTAGATTGACTCAGACTGGTAGGAGCTTGAAGATAGAGCGCCTAGTAGTTGAAAAGCTTCCCACCAATTATTAAAGATAGTGGAGTTTCAAATTCATTTTCAAGAGATGTCAATGAGTGATTGTCAAACAAGTATGACTTTTAAACAGTGTATTTCATACTGATACCATTAATTTAGTAGTACTACATTGGTGTATTCTTGATTAATTCCTTATACATGTAGTGTGCACTGTATTCAGAAGTGTTCAGTTTTTGACCACCAATGATGAAATATGCGCTACCGTATTTATTACATACATTTTGTATCTCCAAAATTTGCTGCAGTATGTACAAAAGATTTTCTGATATTCTCGCAATTTTCCTGTAGCTGGTCTCCCAGTGAAGGCAGACGTTCCACCGATGCCATCGTGCCTGTGTTCAGGGGCGCGGCGCTCGTTTTTCTGTCGCATGAAGACGGGGAGAGTCGTCAAGGAGGAGAAATACAGCCCTGACAGTGTCACGCCCTGCTCCAGAAAAAAAGGTGAGCACAGCATCTGTAGTCCGTGGTATATTGCTTATCATTCTTCTGGTAAGTAGCGTGCGTAGTCCAGTGGTTAGCGACCCTACCTCTGGACTAAGAGGTTGGGAGTTCTAGTCCCTGCTGTTTTCACTCACCCGACATGCACGCTACTGGAAAGGGTCACAGTCCTTAGGACGGGACGTTAACCCGTGGTCCACTGTTCATTGTGCTTATTGAAAAGAGCTAGGGGAATTTCCCCGGTACAATGAATCTGTTAAATATTGTACATAGCTTCTGTCTTCTGTGTTACAACCAGTGGGAGATTAGCTTTTCACTGAGATAAAACTGGATCGAGATCACTTTCTTTACTTTCACTTTGGTAGGAGTTTGTTTTTACACTGCATTTTACCTTCAGTAGTCTATACATGTAGCTACATGATACCATATATACATGTATCTAATGGTACCTAACTGAATAACTGGGTACAATTGAGGTACATTGTAACCGTTATAAAATTTCAGTGACCTGCCTTATGGTACAGCAGTGAAACCAGTGTCACTTTGTATTGCAAATTGTGGTTTACTAGTTATTTTCTTTTAAGTGGAAAAAGGCCAATTTTTTTTCCAGATGCGATTGCAAGCAAGATTGTTAATAAAGATTATATATCATTGTCTTGACCAATTATCTATTGATTTTAAGACAATAGACAGTTTGCCAGACGATTGCATTTCTGTATCTGTATTTATATAGCCGGTATAACCGCCCTTCGGCGTAACACACCAGCTTCGCAGGCAGCTGGCTACATTACACCGAACGACCTGTTACACCTAACCTTTGAACGTCTAACTCTAGACATTGTTTAAAGCTATCTATTGACGATGCCCCTACTATTACAGTACTTGGTGGCAGCGAGTCCCACTCTACGATTGTTCTAGGAAAAAATGAGTTATTATACATTTATATTCATTCATACAATATTATTTTTCTATGTACAATTTAAATGTTCATTCCTAACAAAAAAATATAGATTTGCTCCCTCCTCTCTTGGAAAGTGTGTGGCCTAAATTTCCCCTTTCAACCATACTCCATAACCGTATGCATGCAATCTTGCTCCAAGGACGAACCAAGTCTCATGCAATTTGTCTAGTAATGGTAGGCAGAAGGCAAGCTATTTTTGACTTGCTCATTTACATGTACTTTAAGAGATAAAGACAAATCAGAATATCTAGACTAAACATAGCTTTAAAAAGTCCTCTTAAAAAAGGTATTAAGGTGGGCTAAATGAGATGTTCAAGAGACAATTTACGATGCTATTCTTGGTGAGCTCCAGAGGGATAATTGGATGGCAACGTTGTAAAAAAATAAAATCTTTTTATATAATATACCTCAGCTGCAGCAGAAGTGCACATAATTCGTAAAGCTCTCATTGTCAGTGATTAGCAGCCAGTGACGTTCTTTTTCAGTAATGTAGCAGTCTCTGGTAGACAAGGCTTAAAATACCACCTGCATGTTAGTGCAGGTAAAATTGGACCTGTGCAGGTATTTCTGATGTACAAATGCACCTAACCTGCACTGGTCCATTTATTGGGTTTATGTAGGTGTGAATAGTTGTTTTTTTTTGCCAATTGGTAAGTCAAAATATTAAATTAAAGCTGACAGCGAACAGGGGAGGCCAGAAATTTGTTACAAAAGAGACAGAATTTGTTGTTGTTTACCAACATCAGCTGTTTTCCTCTGTAGAGCGCAAACATTACGTGGTGATCCACTGCACGGGCTACCTGAAGAGTTGGCAGCCCTCCAAAATGGGGATCGAGGAAGATAACGAAGCCGATAACGAGGGGTGTAACCTGAGCTGTCTGGTGGCGGTGGGGCGCACGCAGGCCGTGGCCAACCCCGGCATCGACAGCGCCAACATCAACGTCAAACCGCTGGAGTTCGTGTCTAGACTTACCATCGATCACAAGTTCACCTTCGTGGACCAGAGGTGAGGGGGAGGAAAGAAGGAGGGAAGGAGAGAGAAAGAAAGAAAGAAAGATAGCCACTGTTACAGTACACATGTAGTAAAGGAGGGTGGGAAAACTTAGACAAGGAGAAGATTAAATGGCATCAAGATAATGTCAATTAATAAACACCTGGTGAACAAACAGATGGAATGCAGGTGCAACTTTGAAATGGTTTACCAACTGATTCTGTAAAATTCTTGTTCTTTTCTGCATATCAGTGCCCAAATTTTATGAAATCAACATTGCAAGATACATGTACATGCTTATTGCACACTTGGCTAACATTGATAGATACGGTAAGTACAGAACGCCAAAAAGCAGTTACTCAAGCAATTACAGTAAGTACAGTTTACCACGCGTATACCATAATGTAGATAGCATTTTTGATATTCACTGCAGATTTTAATGCAGAGAATTTGAGAACATTACTCTTAAGATACAAATGTATGGACTGAGATATCCCAATTGTGTAAACTGACAGTGTCTGATGATGACTAAATCCATGATATGTTGTTGTAGAGCCACCACCATCCTGGGGTACCTGCCTCAGGAGCTGCTGGGAACCTCCAGCTATGAGTTTTACTACTATGAAGACCTGCCGCATCTAGCTGAGAGCCATAAAGCAGGTGGGGATTGGCCTGGATATACATGTACATGTAATATGGTCTGATAAAATCTTCTGATTTAGATTTTTACACCACTAGAAAGTATGAGAGTAAGTTTGTTGATAACATCCTCTTTGATAACTTCATTAATTTTTTAACTAAGAAAGCTACTGCATTTTGGTCATACTGAATAAACTGCCAGGTTTATATTGAAATGTTAAGAAAATTCAGGACTCAGTTGTAGATCAGAAGAGCCACCTAGCAGGGAAAATATGCACTGCAGGTGCAGTTTTTTTTTTTACCAAACTCAAATGACAATACCATGATGTCTACATGTGTATGTTCAAATGTCATTACTATATACATGTAATAGTTGTTAACTAAAGAAACTAAAAGGAATTCTTTCCTGAAATCTGTGTCCACAATAGACAATTGTGCTGACTTGTGCTGTCTTATTTCATCAGATTCTGACAACTGTAACATAAGGATAATATGTGGCTCTTCTGTATGTGAAATAACAACTCATGATTCTTCAACTAGACTGTCACAATATGCCAATGAAGGTTAGACATCCTGGTTATGAGGTACGCAAGAGAACAATTACTCAAGCAACTGGATAGATTTTGAAACCCATCAAGTTGCTTGAGTACCGGTAACTGTTTTCTTGTGTAGACTGCCACAATTTTCATGATAAGGGCTTCTTTTTTCTACAGTTCTGACGACGAAAGACAAGATCCTGACCTGCGTGTATCGTTTCCGCGTGAAGGACGGGCGCTTCATCAGTCTGCGGACAAAATGCTTCAGCTTCCGCAACCCCTGGACCAAGGAGGTGGAATACATCGTCAACACCAACACTGTGGTCGCTCCGTATGTCTGCCCTTCTCTTTAACTGTTTATTCAGACTGTGTCTTCAGACTCATGTATCTGTTGATATGGCTCAGATTTGTGCCTAATTCAATAAAAATAAATTCTTAGTCACTGATGAAAGATATACATGTAGAGTGGATCTTATCTGAAACATCTTACTCTTGAGAGAATTTTATTCAGTTGCTTGAATTCTTTTGTATTAACTAATCTTCTACATTGACGTCTAACCTTCATCGACATACATGTAGCAACTGTACCTGACTGTGAATATGTCATACCTGTTTGGTGGAAGGATATCTAGGACAAGGTCAAATGTTTGCTAGCTAAGTCCCTTTATGAACAGAATTTTTAAATGCTAGCTCTTGTATACATACATGTGTACTATTAGTTGGATCTTCTACTTTTATATTATTCATTAAAAAATGAGAACAAAAACAAAGGGTATTACCATGTTTTATCAATATGCATTTGTAAATACATTTTCCTAACGGCAATGTTACAGTGACTGTTGTACAATATGATGTCCTGTTACTGTTGTTTTAAATCACCCCCCACCCCCCTTTTGTTGTACAGAAATGGAGGGAATACACCAGTGTCTGCTACCCCTGCCACACTAGCCAACATGGACTCACTCTACCACTACCCTATGGAAGGTACAATCACAATACTCACTATTCAGTCCCATTATGATGGTAGTTTCAAATACAGGCAGTACCCTGTCACAGACTCTACTGGGAGCACAGCTCTGGTGACTTATGCACACTTGTGGAGGTTTTGACATGTATGTAATTATGTGCAATAATGAGGAAACAATGTCACATCCAGTTTGCACAGAAGGTAGTACTGATTTTAGTGTTTATTTTGATCTTGGTCCAAGGTTATAGTACAATTACAGTCACTGTAGTCTGTAGAAAAATATAACAGGAGTCAAGGTGCACTTTTTTTTTACCATATTGTCCTTTTTGAGACATCCCTAATTAATCTGTCAGTGTACACAATGAGAATTTCACAGTCAGTGATCATCTAGATTCAACTTTAACATTTCACCTGTAGCTGACCTTATACATTTAGTAAGATAACAGGTAACTGATAACGTAATTACCTACTGGTATTTGTCACCCCAGGCTGATAATTATTTTTTATGTTCAGCTGGGAAACAGAAGGTTCCATCTGTGCCGGGGGTGCCGGGTGGGACCCGACCTGGCGCAGGCAAGATCGGACGACAGATTGCCGAGGAGATCATAGAAATGCACAGAAGGTGGGGGAAGGCAAACAACTCATAACCACCTACTTCCACTGGCATTTGTGATACAATATGATACCTGTAGAGTATTAATTGTGATATTATGTAAGATTTTCACTATTTTAAACATCGTTGTTTTACACATTTTCTTGCGCTATAAGCTTACCTGGGTTCATAATGATATTTGGGGAGTAAAAGATCAATGTCATTGCGCCGCAAAAACGTGTTGGAAAACTACCAACTCCACGGTGCTAGTGCGGATCGCAGCCATGTTTGTTGTCAATGTTTGTTTACATTCTTTTTAGGAGCCTCCTAAAAATACAGCGGGCCTGGCGCAACATATTCTTGTGCTGTGCTGAGTTGCCGCAAAAGCGAAAAAGCGATGCTAATATGTTGAAAGTTATTGAAAATGACAATCTAGATGAGAAAATTTCAATTATTTATATTTACAGTTTTGGCGCAAAAATCTTACATAATATCCCTTCAACTTCTAAGTTTAAATACTCTTACCCTAAAATGAAAAACCTAGTCTATTGCTTTTCTTACATACGGGTTGAAGAACATAAAAAAGATAATTTATCATGAGAAAAAGGTCCTGTTTATCAAATTATGCACTGTGATTATTTGACACCTGTCCAGTGAAAGTTAGTCTTTATATTGCTACTGTTTAGGATTTGGGACAAGTCTTCAACAAGTA
Source organism: Branchiostoma floridae x Branchiostoma japonicum (assembly GCA_013266295.2). Classification (NCBI taxonomy): domain Eukaryota; kingdom Metazoa; phylum Chordata; class Leptocardii; order Amphioxiformes; family Branchiostomatidae; genus Branchiostoma; species Branchiostoma floridae x Branchiostoma japonicum. The sequence goes on from CM023824.1 coordinate 8,763,261, forward strand.
CATAACATAAAATGCTTAGATTATTGATTCATTTATCAGTGACATATTGACATTATGCAAAGTCTGTATCAGTGTCATATGTGAGGTTGGGATGATGATGTGTGAAACTCTTTTCCCCATCCCCGCAGCCGAGCCTCCCCCTCCAGTCACGGCGGCACCCCCAGCCCCATGGGCCTGGACCCCGGACAGAACGGGGGCTCTCCACACACTCCCATGATGACCTCTCCCGGCAAGGTAAACAAACAAACAAACAAACAAATATACAAGAAGTGTATGCACTCAACCTGTAGCACTGACCACATGTAAAAGATAAACTTTTGTCTCTTAAATATTCTAATGACTTACATGTACATGTAAGCTTTGTTTGTTCTATATGTGCTGTCCAACACAACTGCAGCTATCACGACTAGTGACTGCTAGTCAGTGTTACTGATCACTAGTACTACTGTACAGCTACAGTAACAGTATAGATGATTGCTAGTCCAGTTGTATAAGTGATGGGGTTTTGCTCAGGTCCAGCCATGCCATGTTTCTGTGCTTAGCTTACAACATGATTAGTTTAATGTTGATTTTGGGCACCTAGGTGAAATTTAGCAGGAGGACTACAAATGTATAATTACAATTCTGTCCATTTATAAGTATGTGCATTGAACCTGTGTAAGGCCCTCTAAGAGGACTGTTCTGTTCCATAGGTGATACGGGGCAGCCCTGGCACCCCTAACCTAGTGGCATCTCCCAGTACGAGTCAGCCTACCACCAGCCAGGCATCAGAAGGACAGCCAGCCAGCCTTTCTCCAGGTGGGGTTTTACATTGTACATGTGCACCTGACAAGTCTTGTGGTCTGTCTTCACCTAGCTATCATAGTTACTGCTGCAGTGGTTGATGAATTTTGAAAATTCTTAACTATATATATGTACAGTGTATATATATGATTGTATTGCTAGTATGTTTGGATCAGAAGTTTGCATATGTAAAAAAGGAATAGTTTTATCATCTAATGGCAAGAAATTCAGAATCTGGCAAATGATTACTTCTGGGTATGGAAGTTTTGGGTGGCTGAGCTGTGGTTTGTGTGTCTTCGGACAGAGTAAATTGACAGCACTCACCTGGTGAGTGGGGGATGGTTGACAGGTAGAATGACAGGAGGTCAAAAGCTTAAGGTCAGACAGTGAACGTGAAGGTCACAAAATCTTCCCGGGAGCCAGCAGAATTAGTGGTCGACATGGGGGAATTCAGGAAGCCGAGAATCCCATACTTCCTGGAAGTCTGAAATCTCAGATTTTATGTCTCAAAGAAAGTGCTGTAACTGTTTGACATGTTGTTGAACCACAGGTCACCAGGAGGCCGACGCGGCCACCCCTGCTGTCCCACGCACACACCCCAACGGCCTGGTCATCCCGCCCACGCTGGCCACCAGCCTCCCCGACATCTCCATCACCGCCAGCGACCACGGATTCCCTCCGGAACTCGACCCGGCCAACCTGGGCGGACCCGAAAACGACGAAGCCGCCATGGCGGTCATCATGAGCCTGTTGGAGGCGGATGCGGGACTTGGTGGGCCAGTGGATTTTAGCGACATCCCATGGCCACTGTGACGAAGACATCATGGTTAAAAGCCACATGAAACTTTAGAAAGTGGAACTCTAGCTCTGTCAGGACATGCTCGATGAGGCAATGTCAACTCCAGAATTGACAAGTTGTATCCTCCAGGATGAACAAGACGGAATTATAAAAGACAGTCGCAAGAAAATCATGACAATTAGTAGAAATTTTAATACAATGAATAATAGAACTTCCAAATGGCTACGCATGACCGAATGTCAAACTTTTAGAAAAAAAAAATACATATCTGTAAAGAAGATTTAGAACGAAGAGGATTGATTCTGCTCCAGGGATGAAAGTGCTACTATCGAAGGTGGTCCTGAAATAGTGTTGAAAAGTTATCAGGCCTGGATATGAATTCTCTCATGGCTTAAGGAGGAAGGTATAGAAAAAAAAAGTTGATATTTGGTCAGAAGTTGTTATGAGGTAGTCGGGATAGGTAAAGCTATATCATGTACAGGTAGGTGCCCAAAAGTGTGATGCAATGCCTCGAATGTTAGGTGAAAGAAAACAGATTTCCTTGACCCTCAGCAACCATACAGTAAAAATGGTAAAATCTGCTATACAGTAGTCTTGATATAATTTTCAATTTGTTGACGAGGATTGCGGTATTTTCAGTGTTGAAGAATAACTGATTTTATTCTATTAAGTACCAACATTGACTTGACTTGACTTGACTATTGAAGATGTGATTTTAGACTGTAATACATTGCAGGGTACAACAATGCGAAGCACCTGAGCTCAGTCCCAGACAGTATGCATGGTTTTTAACTCTACACTGGCTAAGACCCTCGTATTTATTCCAATTATTGCACAACTTTCGAAAGTTTGTTCCATTATTTTCAGGATTTAAATATCGGGTTTTGTATGCAATTGAGTTTAGGAATGGTGGGGAATTTTGATTGTTAGTTGGTCATTGTGCAGGTACACCTTAAATGAAATAGAATGTAGATATGGTATTCGTGTATACTTGTAATAAGGTATGTAATTAAGTCCTTCCAAGAATCGGGATCAAATTGCATGTAATGTACTACGACTTCAGCAGATGTGCTAGCATGTAGAATAGCAACAAACTGATCTTAACATATGAACTACAGAGGATGGTCGGGACTGGTGTGAATGTTTAGAAATGCAGTGGAAGGCAATTTTGAAGAAAAAAAAATACTTTATTGAACACCCAACAAACTATCAAACTTACAACAACAAAAACAACAAAGAAGCAATCACAAATGCGATGTATGATTTCTATGATTGACAGATACTAGACTAAGTACAATGATTTATTCAAAGACTTTGTTGTATCAGGAGTTAGGCCAGTAGACATGTGTCATTAACTTGAAACAGGTATGGTGTTAGAGAAGAATTGTGCCATGCAGAAGTGTTTTAAATTCTTGAGAAAGATTGTTTTGTGTAAAGTGTTAATGTAGGAAAGATTTAAACAAATTGTGCATAGTGTATAATTGATTGTTGTAAATTGTTGAAAATGTATTATTTGTATCAAGTTTATGCCTGGTTTTTGATTTGAATAGAAGGAGTGACGTTTTTCTCAGTTAACTGAAAACATCGTATCTGTAGGGATTGTGTCAGGGTCTGTATACAGCCATGATTTGGAGATCAGAAAGTCTAGATTCTTGCCTAACACTGCCATTTTAGTGGTACATTGCACAGGCTGTTTTGTTAGGATGCCACATTTCTCTATATACGACCAATGAATTGTTCAGGCAATAGAAAGCTTTACATGTCATTGACTGTTATCAATTGTAGTGAAGATCTTAAAAGTTTATATTTTCAGAATCAAGTGTACATGTACATGTATGTGTAGAAGGCCGGCAGAGGTTAATGTACCCAAGCTACAACAAAAAGTTCTTTGTCCCTTTTTTTGCCTCAGGTGCATGTGACAAAAGGGAAGAGAAATTTACTTTATGACAAATTGAAAGAGGTGAAATAAATGAATGGTGCTGTGGGAAATTGCAGGGGAAGATATACAGTATCCAGTGCACTCATTGCGCACAAAACAGGGAATAGGATGTATTTTGGTATGATTATGGAATCGAAATTGTACAAAGTGTAATGCGGAAGAAAGAAGATAGTTTGCCATATCTTAATTGTAATAAAACATGACACAGGGTATACGATTATTTTATAGTCATTAGAGAGTGTATATGTACAGTATATGTTAAAATATTGTTCAACGTTTGTCTACTAACAGCATATCGATGGAATTGTGGATGTTGATATTTTCCTTAGAGAATAAAGCTGTGGATGGTCTGATATTTTGCATTCCTTATTTTACTCACAATATAGTATATTATATAGTCATAAAAAGTGTTTATATGGAAGGCAAATTTCGGGGTCAGGAGCTTTGTTGATACAACTCGGTGTCATATTATAGTCCATTCAAAATTCTATGGCCAAGAAAATGCTTTCCGGGATTTTAGCATGTTTTGTAACGTACGTCTTTAACAACTACTATAAAGTATATACTGTGCTTATAGAGATACTATATTGATATACTAGATATACACAGATATATATATATATATATATATGTTGATGTAAACTTTAAATGTCAATTTCAATGTTGATCTCTGTACATGAAAAGATTTTAAAGAATAATTCAAAGAGCTGCTTGGCAAATTGAATTTACATGCTCTATATCCTATATCTATTGCAAATGGATAGGTATGGTCATGCACTATAATTCTTAAACATCAGTATATTAAATGATTTCATATTTTATACGATACCGCCCATTGCTGTTCGAATTCCTGGGTTAAACTGTTGATGATTGTTGAAGTGAACTTTAATTGTCAGTTAATGGTTTAACCTTTTTTTGCCATAACCTGTTGCCACGCCACGCGTGTTAAAAGCATGTTAACGGGCCCGTTACGTGTTTTATTAAAACACGTAACATGCTTTTAACACGCGCGGCATGGCATACCAAGCCAGTCAAGTTGTTAGGTATTAAATACCTAAAAACTTGATTGGCTTGGTATTCGATTTTTTCTGGTCAAAATTTTACTAGTTTACAGTTGAACTGTACTAGTGATGACTAAGCCCTGTCTCGTAAATGGGTGGGCCTATAAAGTATAATGTTTGTTTTAGAGTTTGATATCCACTCGAATTCAGCTCGTATTCACTTCCACACTTGGCTAAAGCTGTTATATTATGTTCGTTAAATGTTCCTTCTGGAAATCACCCGGCAGTGATATTCTCTCCTCAAGTACTAGTAGTCCTGAAACCGCCGGCAATGTCAGTGTAGACCAGATTACCCAGCCCGCCGTTGTTCACGGGAGAGGGTGCCTGTGAAGAGTGGAGACCAAGATCCTGAAATGATAAAAAAATATAGCGTTGGCAAAAGCGGGAAATAAAAATTAGCTGGTATAAAATGCGCGGTGAGATAGTACGCGACGAATTTCAGTTCCATTTCGTCGGCAACAAATCTATTCAAACGTAAAGCCAAAAATCGGCAGCCACAAACGGTGCAAAACTGTTATCATGGAGGTTTAAATAGGGACCTCCTTGCTGCTACAATGTCATGGATTTTTGACGTGCTTCAATGAGTAAGGGACAATCCAGGAAGGTTGACGAGAGTGGCAATATTTTACTTCTTTTAGCCCTTCTTTTCATTTTTCTCACGTGTTCCCCACTTCCTCAACGATGTTCTCTGAGCAACATTCCCTCGACCTCTATCCTACCCCGAACCATTTGTGATTTGTCCCTGAGTATGCTGTGAATATTGTGACCGTTGACGTCATAGTATAAATGAAAAATCTGAAGGTCATGCTTTCTGCATTTTTACCGCAAAAGCATGTTTCTTTGACCAGGTGAATAAGATTAAGAAAACATCAGTTGCAAATTGTCGCCAAAAGTGATCGACGTCAAATGTATCGATATCATCGTCAGAAAAAAAATGGCGGCCGGGCACTGTCATTTCTTTCACTGGATGTCAACACATACAAGCGGTGTACACAAACCCCGCGGGCACTGTCGGCAATCTGAGCCAGAACAAAAGGCAAAAAACCCTGGCCTTTGGCCTTTCAGGTGTGCCACCGCAACAGTACAAACCTGTTGCCTCATTTGGCGGTAAAAACAACATTATATATACTGTTTGTACATGACATTTCTCCCTATTAGTGCCTCTGGTGTTTTTTTTGACGCAAGTTAACAGTTTATATAGCCTTAGCAAGCAGTGGACATCTGTGTCTGTCCCGTGTTGACATGTCCAATTGATTGTTGCAATCATACCAGAATATACAGATATATTTGAACTCGCTTCCCTTAGAAAAACCAATGTTTATTTTGTAACATATAGTAAAGTACAGTGTCGTCCTGTGTAAGGATGTTTCAAACCACACCATAGTATATAAGAAGTGTTGGTATCATACTACGGGAAGTGATACCATATGGTTACAATACTTACAATGAATTTACAAACTACTGTTAGTACAGTATAGTGCCATTATAAAGTTAGGCGAGTTGAACTACATAATTATATAGTACTCAATTTATGCATTGATACATGTATATATCTTGGAATTAATTTGTTCCAAAGAATGACGTGTTCATTGATGAAGGTCAATGTAGATTATATTCAATAAACCTCTTTTGTTCATCTATGATAACCAACTTTTGAACAGAAAATACTTCAAATGAATGAAGTATGACAAAATGTCTTACTAAAGCTAATCTTCAAGATATACTTAAAGAGTTGATTTCAATGTTGATTTCTGTGCACAAAAGATTTTAAAGAATAAGTCAAAGAGCTGCTTGCCAAATTGAATTTACATGCTCTATATCCTATATAATTTGTGTCAAATAACAAGGTATGGTCATACACTATCCATAACACATGTATGATAATTTCATATCTCAAAGCTACCGCCAAAATTCCACGACATGCTTGCTTGTTTCTTCCCTACTCCGGTGTCCCTTGACTAGATCACAAACTACTGTATCAATGAGAGATCATTTTATGAAGGACGCTTCTTATCAAGGTAGTTTCTTTACGATTCTAGTATCAACAACAGCCCCTCGCTCACTAGCCGATTATATTGATGTAAATATTGTTCTTCTCAGGCAACACACTTTGCTCTTGTTCAGACTCGACGACTTTGATTTTGATACAGATGCTCTCCAATGGTTTTTGCATGGAGAAACCCTGACTGTCCCTGAGACGATTCAGTTGAAAATAGCACGTCATGACCATGTTCATCATCCGCCCTGCTGTCCAGTCAATTCATGTTGTCCTTCACTTTAGAAAACTCAAGGTAGGAACTAGTGATCCTGCCGGCTCCTGGTTGTGTCAGAGTGTCGGGGTTCACGTACGGTTTTTCCTGACTTTCACGCCGATCTTCGTTGATTACGTTGTATGGATTGTCGTCTGTGACATCACAGTGAACATCGGCTAAGTCGATAGGCGCTTCCTGCAGTGCAACACGGCCACTCGTTAGCGGCCAGCTGTACATGGTTGGCCCAGGACAGAGATCAAAATCAAAGCCGTTTTTACACTTTCCTAAAACTGAAACTACACTAAAGCACAATGAAATGAAAATACCTGTTGCCGAGGTTGATCAGACGCGCGTGCACCCACGTGATCAGTAGAAGAGCGTCCTTTCCTCCTCAGGAAAAAGAAGCAGGCCGCCATCGCTAGGATGATTAGCAACAGGGGCACTCCGACGGCCAAGCCCACGACTGCTGCCAGTGGCATACCCACGGCTGGTGCAGACTCTACCTTCCCCGTTGTGAAGTGCAGACAGTCGTCTACTGGTGGATCCATGAACTTAACATTCTTACAGAAAACAACCACGCAAGCTATGTAGGGCGTGCCAGGGAAAAGGCCTAGTACGGGATAGGATCGGCTAGTTGAGTGAACCTGTGGTGTTGTCTTCCATTCGTTCTCTCCAACGCTTTTGTACTGAATTTTGAATCCAGTCAGATCCGTACCACCGCCGTGGGCCCAGTTAACCTCAGCGCTAGAGTCTTTTACGTTCTGTACCGTGACGTCACTCGGGCCAGTACATGTTTCTGTTTGTCCTGTTGTAGAGGACGACGCAGGTGGTTCTGACGACTTTTGACTTGCCACAGATGGAGTGCCAGGAGGTGACGGAGATGGTGTTGGACTGTTTAAAGATAGAACAACACATCAGCGTTTTACACAAAGCTAAAAGAAAACGTATCATAGTCCATCCGATGTCAATGATTTGTACTATATTAAAACTTTTTCAGGTCATTCGTTGGTGTCATATTCCGTTTAAGACATCTTGATGGCTACTTGAGGAACTGTATACGTAGCCTACGTTACTATGTGTCGCTGTCTGGAGCTAGTATTCAGGATAGAAGGAATGATGATGTATTATCTATTCATCATCACATATTGTTATCTCACATGATGCGGGGATTGTATAAGGGCACACAATTCGCAATGAAACAGATAATAAGGACCGTGCTGTCTGCCATGTCGTCATACGGAGGCAGTAGGCAAACCCCTGGTTTGAACACTTATATAGGCAGTTTAAGGTTGGTATAGGTTTAAGCTTTAACAGAAACAGATAAGTTGTAAACTGCTTAACATGTACCAGATTTGCACCGTGGGTTCTGTTGTCGCTTGGACAGTTGTCACTGGGCATGTCCCTAAGTCCTCTTCGCGTAGGTTTTCCAGAGAACGTCCTCTCAAGGGCCTTGGAAGGAAGCAGGTTGGTGGACTTGGATTGACGTTCACGGCTGCAGGAACAAGGACAGAAGTTTGTGAGTCCGAGACGTGTACGGATCATTCGGTTAAGCCAATATAGACCACAGACGAAGAAACTCTGTATTCAAGGAAACAAATAGATACTTGAAGTCATACTAACTGCACGGACGTGTAGAGTTTGCATTTTCTAATTCTTATGTTTAATGTATCTCTACTGATGAGTAGAGGAGAAAAGGTTGACATGCCTGTTGTCTTGATCCATTTCACGAGATCGAGCAAGGCACAATCGCAGGTTAACCTTGTTCCCAAGGTTACGTCTTGTAGGCAAGGCAGATGCCGAAGTACACCTGTGACCAAAACACAATGTGAAAGCCTCTAAACAACAACGTGTCATGAACTAATTTTTGAATACCAGACAAACATCACAAATATATGGGGAAATTACGAAGCCTACAAACAACATAGTTTTGTTGTATTATGTTGATATCAATAATGTGACAATGTTTTCTTTGAATTATTCAAAACTGCCGGTGTGAATCTAAGAAGTGCAGACCATTCTAGACCACAACTTACAGAACCCACTAACACTAACAGCATATAACATGTTGATGTATACATACGCGGGAAAAAGGTCGTTACTCCGTCAATGTTCAGACTTAGCAGAGTCGTCAGGTTTCCGAATGCATCTGGATCGATTGAAGAAATGCTTTGTAAGTCATTCCTGCAAAGGAAAACAGAAAAAATATTGTTTCTGTTTACAAGGTAATATTAGGCAATGTTCACTCAGTTAGTATGGAACAAAGCTGCAAAAGAAGACGCCTTGCCAATGTATAATTATCTTATACTATCTTACTAATACTACACTTCTTCACTTATTTTCTATGAAGTTGAGATAATTAATATACTCATCAAAATGTGAATGAAACCTATCATTTGATCGTAATGTAAGAAGGCTAGCCTGACTACTAGTATACAGTCGTCAAGTAGGCGTCACACCGTCAAAGATCGACCTTGAGCCGAATTTGTTGATCGCCAAAAGGTCACCGAGTTTCAAAATAGTCAAAGAGTCGATCGTATTTTTTTCGTATTTACTATCACGTTGAAAAGGAACTAAGAACATTGGACGATTCCTAAAAATCACACAGTGATCAAGAGAACACTCACTGTCACAGGCTTGCTGCTGTCATTTAGTCTTAGAGCTTGCAGACTGGTAGAGCGAGCTTTTTCTGCTGTGTGAAGCCAGCTCATCAACAGTTTTATTATGTATACGCAATATAGCTAGTTATACTGTCGATTGCATTGAGTACATGTAGGTGTCTGAATACCTGTACAGATTTAGAGATTCCAGAGCAGGCAAAGTCGCGAAAGCAAACGGGTGAATCTTCTGAAGCCCAGAACTCGCCAAGCGTAAGCTGGTCAGGTTGGGGAGTGGAAGGTAATCTCCTGTCCCTGCAGAGGGAGATAAAGAGAGACATCAAGCCTTACCATTGCCAATTTCCATTCACGTATACTACAGTCGTCATGATTTCTATAAAATGCAAACCCAAGTTGTACTATACAGAGTGCAGTCTACCGAGCAGATTGAGCCTTTGACGAGAGAGCTGCGCCTGATCTTGCCATATCCTGCTACTGAAACTGTAGCATTTTCGCTAAAGGCATGTTCTCGGGAATCAAACGTGATTGACGCCAAACCATTGAGAAAGTTTTTCTATTCTGTCAGGCGGAGACAAAGCAGCTCCCTTACCTGATCGGGGAAGTGTTGTGAAGTCTCCCAGGCGAATTTCTGTCAATAATCGGTTATTGCTGATCGAGAGTGACTCCAAGGAAACAGGCAGAGCCGGCAAAGACCTCAGCCTGGTATTTGCTAAAGCGATCTGAGAAGGCGGACGAAAAGGATCAGCTGATATTCACATGACGATCTGGTATACGTACTGTTTGATGTATGTCTCCGGTACATCTCATCAGTTTCTTAGATTCTTGTCTAAAAGATTCTGACAAGGCAGTGTTTCTCATCTGGAAACTATGGTAACACGATCTTCTATCATCATTCAAGAAAGACAAATAGAACTGGTTTTCTGAGTTACTTACACTTTTCAAGCTTTGTAGGGGTGACAACAAAGCGTCGCTGATGCTCACGAGTGGGTTGCCGAGTAGGCCCAAGTGAGAGAGCTTTGGAAGATGCCAGAACGTGTCGTCAGGAAAGCTTTCAATAGGTTGACCTCCCATCCCTATCTGTTCTACAGACAACAGGCCTGTAGGGAAAATAAGTATGTTGTAAATAGTCCAGAAGTGTCAGATGATCATACGTATACATGGAGTTATGTGGTGGAAGCTGCCGTTTTCTTTTAAACCTATTCCTTCTGGATCGGCATAGCTCATATCGGCAGGCAGCAAGTAGACATAACAATATCATCAGCAACAGTAGATCATAAATACCCTCTAAATGCGACACCTTTGTCAAATTTGATGACATGTGCCCGACGCAAAGCCTTGTCAAGAAAGATGATAAACATCTAAGAAGTACAGACAATCAAAGAAACATAGACTTAGAGAAAATACACCCTATTTGCAACAATCTGGCAACATGGAAACTTGCTCCACGGTGAGATAGTAGACCGGCCTCAAGTAAGGTAAGGTAAATAGCAGACAACCTTTGACTTAACCACCGCGCGGCACGTGTTTCTGGACGTGAACAGGTTTTACCACTGTCGCAAATACATGTCAACAGCGATTTGACCTTTCCAGGTCATATATTCGAGCGAGCAACAACAGAGCACAGAACAAGACCAGTTAATCTTGATACACTTGAGAGGGTCCGTTCCTTTCTAAGCCACTGCTTTGACACGCATTACTACTAAAACATGCAGTAGCAAATGAATACTAGATATATAGTACTCATTGCTCATATAATACTCAGATTCATACGAGACGGTATGGCTCATTAATTTTCATGCAAAAATATGCCATATCAAACTACAGTCTATACTTAAAAGTAATGAGAGAGCAAATGTCGCTTGCATTACTGTTCTTAACAATTAATAGCGTATACTGCCGTATACTGTACTGTTCACCTTCAAATGTTGCAGCTGAGACATTCCTTAGAAGGTTCCCGAATATTTCTAAGACACGAAGGTTGGCAAGATTTTGGAACGACAAGTCCTCCAGACTGGTGATATCGTTAGACTGTACGGGGGTTAAACAAACGATGTAAGCTTTTTAGGGGTTTCATATTAACAAGATAATATGACAAAATCAATATGAAAGGGACTTCGATATGAAGATAATAATGAATAGCATATTGGTATTCTTTAGATGTTGATACTGAACAACTATGTTTTTGATATACAACACTGAAAGAACAGCAACATAAAAAAGGCTCACGGAAGCAACATCAGAATCCAATTGAAAAACAACTTGTTTTCAAGGTTTCTCTGACCATTGATCTCTATGAAGAATTTAGGAATTTTCTAACATTGACTCACGTGTATATGAAGGTACTTCAGTTTTGTCAGCCTCGTAAAATCGCCCCTCCGGACAGCCGTGAGACTGTTGTCTGCGAGGTCCAGCTCCTAGAAGGGCCGGAATGTATTTGCTTTTTATTTTCTGATGACATTACTGTTCAATTGTATATTTCAGTGCGTTATTGAAAGGAAGAATCTTCTGAAACAAACGGACTCACCCATAGTTCGGTAGACGTGAAAGTTGATGCTGACATGTTCTGTAGTATATTGTTCCTCAGGACCAACGACTGCAGTTTGACTAGGTCACCAAATGCCCAGTCCTCGATAGAGCTGATGTTGTTACTATCCAGGAGCAGCGTGGTAAGATTGTACAGTCCTGAGAACGCTTTCTGTGTGATTGTGGAGAGGTCGTTAGAAGACAGGTCCAGAAACTCCAGGTTTGGGGCACCGATGAAGGCCATGTCAGGTAGACTCTGGATCTTGTTGTTGCTCAAAGTCAGACGGGTTAAGGCTGGCATTTCCATAAAGGTCGCGTTGTTCAACATGCCGATGTGATTTGAATGCAGGTACAGAACCTGTAGCTCCATGAGATGACTGAAGGTCCCATCTTCTATCGTTGAGATGTTATTAGACGAGAGGTTGAGCTCCGTAAGAAGCGAGACTCCTGTAAACGTCCCGATGCCGATAGAGGTGAGCTTGTTGTCCCGTAAATCCAACATCTTCAAGCTCTGGACGACAGAATTGCTTCTAAACGCAGTTATTGTTGTGATGGTGTTTTCATTTAGATAAAGTCTCACAAGTTGGCTCAGCCCGTCGAAAGCCGAAGCGGATACGTCAGAAACCATGTTTCCTCCTAACCGGAGAACCCGGATGTTGGGCCGGAAGATGAATGGTAAGCGTGTCAGGGCAGTGATGGAGTTATCTTCCAGGTTCAGTTCCAGCAGGTTGGGAAGCGGAGGGTTACGGCTCACCTCTGAAAGCTGATTATCGTTCAACAGGAGAACTTCTGTGGAAGACGGTATGAGTTGATTCCGAGGAAAGGTCGTGAGGGCTCCATGACTGCAGTCGGTGGTGGTACCATAACATCGGCATTGGGGTGCACAGTCAAGGGCAGTCACAACTCCGGTCAGGGCAGCGAGCAAATATACCAACAGGCAAGACGTTCCTGTGCGGACCATGGTTGCCAGCTGTTAAAAACAGAACACAGAGAGGCGTCACCACTTTGCTTCTTACAGCGCCAAAATTTCCACTAAGAAGTGGGTAATCACACAACCAGGGGTATAAATGTGACATTGATGTCACGTTTGAGGAATATCTTCTGCTACGAACCGCTTGGTAAATGGCGTGGTGACGAGAACTGTGGTAGTATACGCACCTTGACGAGACTTTCTATAAATGGATTATTTTGAAAATATTGTCTGTGCAGGATTTCGTTAACAGAATGTTTAAAAATGTATGCGTAGAATATTTAAGATCCAATTTAGGAATGACATGCTACTGTGACAAAATGAGCCTACATTATCTACAAGACATTTCAGTCGGACAGACCAGTCGGACAGACCAATGTGTAAAAGATTCTTGGGTCGATAATAGATAATCGCATCCTGGCATTCTGAAGTGGTTGTTGACATGTACTGTCATAGAGTTGACTCATTTTGTGAAAATACCCTGACCTTTACAGTAAGAAGACATAGAACAAATCTCCCACCTGATATGTGCCGTTTGGTCTTGTCTCGTTCCGTCTATATTTCGACAAACACTCGAGCTCTACCTCACATAATTTTGCTTGAGATTTTGTTTCCTGAATTAGTCCGGTCAAGCATAGAATTAAGTAGTCTGCCAACCTTTGCTGCATACCTGTATAATGACCATGGGCTGTTTTAAATCTATTGATATCTTTTTTGTTTGTGCAGGCGTGTGTTAGTGTCTAAGGCCTTTGCAGAATATCCAGACTCTAGGAAGCAGGCATCATAACCCGTTTTAGCCCGACAAACGGGACTACGAAATGCCTATGCCCTGCTTCGTGTTTTTGAGGAATCAAGGACAAAGTACGTTATTGTTTTGAGTCACTTTTAAACTATTTTAGAAGGGCGATACCAAAGTAATCTTTTCTTTAGTGAAGTCCGACACTATCGAAGAGAAATTCTCGACATCCATGTCATGTATATCTCCTCACCCGAGCTAATCATTCCATTTCCATGACCCGAATAAGAAAATATCAGTGGCAAATTGTCGCCATACTGATCGAAGTCAAATGTATCGATATCATCGTAAGAAAAAACAATGGCGCCCGGCACTGTCATGTCTTTCACTGGATAAACACAAGCGGTGTACGCAAACCCCGCAGGCACTGTCGGCAATCTGAGCCAGAACAAAAGGCAAAAAACCCTGGCCTTTGGCCTTTGAGACATGCCACCGCAACAGTACAAACCTGTTGCGTCCTCTGGCGGTAAAAACAACATACATGACCATCCTCCATGTCGTTTTCCTGTCGCTAGTTAACAGTTAGCCTTAACAAGGAGAGTCCGGTGTCCAATTGACTGTTGCAATCATGCCAGAATATACACATATAGAACTCGCTTCCCATAGAAGAACCAATGTTTATTTGGTAACATATACTAAAGTACCCGTCCTGTGTATGGATGGGGAAGGATGTTTTAAACCACACCATAGTATTAGTATATATATGACTACAATGCATAATATGTATAAAGTTATGTCACTAGCAACAAGCATACTGTGAGTTTAAAGAGGGAAGATGATGTACAAAAGTTGTACCGTTATACATATATATGTGTATGTTTAAAACAAAATGTTTATATTGTACAATATGATATATCCCAGTTAAACTTTGCAATTACATCCATCGGAGCAAACTATCGATAAATTCACGTGCCATTACAAAGTCAGGCCAATTGAACTACAAGTTACTTAGTATTTAACTTACTTATTGATACTTGTATATTTCTTGGAATTCATTTGAGAGAGAGAATTACACACCAAATTAATTTCGATGTTGATACCTGTACATGAATGGAACGAAGTCGACTTAAAAAATAATTCATAGAGCTGACTATATAATTAGATTTACATACTCAATGTCCTACATTTGCAAATATACAGATATGGCCATGCACTATTCTTAACATCTGTACATTATATTCTATAGCTCATTGTACAGTTGTTCCTGGGTAAACCGTCGTAGAGGGGCGTTTTTAGCGTGTGTTTCTTACTGACAATGTATTCCACAACTTACTTGTTTGTAACTTCTCCATTCTGGTATCCCTTGACTAGATTACCGATGTATTCACCATGTATTAAGGATGTTATTTTTCTGAACGACATCAGGTTACAATGTAATTTCCTTCAGTTACTAGCATGAATAAAAGCGCCTCACTAGCCGATGACACTGATGTAAACATTGTCCTCGTCAGGCGACGCACTTTGTTCTTGTTCAGACCAGATCTCCTTGACTTGGGTATTGATGTTGTCGGCCATTGGTTCTGGCATGGAGGAACCCTGACTTTCCCGGGGACGATTTAGACGCGGAGTAGGAATGGGAAGGTCATGACCATGTTCATCATCCGTCCTGTTGTCCGGTGAATTCATGCTGTCCTCCACCCCAGAAAACTTAAGATAGGAACTAGTGATCCTGCCGGCTCCTGGTTGTGTCAGAGTGTCGGGGTTCAGGTACGGGGTTTCCTGACTTTCACGCCGATCTTCGTTGATAGTGTTGTATGGAGGGTCGTCTGTGACATCACAGTGAACTTCGGCTAAGTCGATAGGCGCTTCCTGTAGTATAACACAGTCACTCGTTAGCGGTCAGCTGTACATGGTTGGCCTAGGACAGAGATCAAAATCAAAGTCACCATTACGCGTTCCCTACCTGTATCTGCGGTTGATTCGACGTGCGTGCACCCACGTGATCGGCAGAAGAGCGTCCTTTCCTCCTCAGGAAAAAGAAGCAGGTCGCTAATATCACTAGGATGACTAGCAACAGGGGCACACCGACGGCCAAGCCCACGACTGTTGCCTGTGTGATAGACTTTGTTGTGAAGATCTTACAGTCGTCTATTACTGGTCGCATGGACTTAATATTCTTACAGAAAACAGTCACGCAGGCTATGTACGACGTGCCAGGCACAAGGTCCGGCATGTGATAGGAACGGCTGGTCGAGTGAACCTGTCGTATTGTTCCCCATTCGTTCTCTCCAGTGATGTTGTACTGAATTCTGAATCCTTTCAGATCGTTACTTCCACCGTGGGTCCATTTGATCTCAGCACTAGAGGCTTTTACGTTCTGTACCGTGACTTCACTCGGGCCAGTACAGATTTCTGTTTGTCCTGTTGTAGAGGACGACGCCGGTGGTTCTGACGACTTTGGAGTTGCCACAGATGGAGTGACTTGCAAAGGAGTTGTCATGGAAGGTGGCGGAGATGGTGTTGGGCTGTATAAAGATAGAATAGCACATCAACGTTTTTCACAGCATTGAAAGAAAATATGTCATAGTCCATCCAATGTCAATGTTTTAGTGCTGTATGAACTGTATGGAACTTTTTGTCAGGTCATTCCTTGGTGTCATTATTCCATTTAAGACATTCTGATGGCTACTTTAGGAACTGTACATGTATACGCAGCCTATGTTACTATGTCTCACCGTTTGGGGGCCAGCAGTCGAGAAGTGGGATTCATGAGTCAGGCTAGAAGAAATGATGGTGCAACATCCATAGATTGTTACTTTGCATGACACGGGGCTTGCATAGTGACAATATGAAACAGAACCGTACTGTCTAGAAAGCCGTAATACGGAAATCAGTGAACCAACCCCTGGTTTGAACTCCTATTGGTATAGTTTTAATCTTTATCAGAAATAGATAAGTTGAAAACGGTAAAAATTTACCAGATTTGCACCGTGGGTTCTGTTGTCGCTTGGACAGTTGTCACTGGGCATGTCCCTAAGTCCTCTTCGCGTAGGTTTTCCAGAGAACGTCCTCTCAAGTGCCTTGGAAGGAAGCAAGTTGGCGGACTTGGATTGACGTTCACGGCTGCAGGAACAAGGACAGATATTGATACAATGTAAGTTTGTGAGTTCGAGACGTGTTCAGTTAAGCCAATATAGACCACAGACGAAGAAACTCTGTATTCAATCAACGCAAGAAGTGAATAAAGTCATCCTCTATGCACCAAAGCGTACAGTTTGCATGTTCTAATTCTCATATAAATCTATCTCTACTGATGAGCAGGGGAGAAAAATCTACCTGTTTTGTTGATCCATTTCACGACATCGAGCAAGTCACAATCGCACGTTAACTTTGTTCCCAAGGTTGCCACTTGGAGGCAAGGGAGATGCCGAAATATACCTGTGGCCAAAACACAATGTGCATGCCTCTAAACAACAGTGTTTGTGTACATGTATCTCTGATATCAAATCACTGGCTAGTTCACCAAACATCACAAATACACGGGAAAATTGCGAAGCCTATAGACAACATGATTTTGTTGTTAACGTTAACGTATACATACGCGGTGAAAAGGTCGTTACTCCGCCAATGTTCAGACCTAGCAGAGTTGTCAGGTTACCGAATGCATCTGGATCAATTGACGAAATGCTTTGAAAATCATTCCTGCCAAGGAAAACAGAAAAAATGTTGTTTTTTGTTTACAACGTAATATTTTTCAATATCCACTCAGTTAGTATGGAACCAAACAGTCAAAGAAGACACCCTGCTAAAAGTACCTTACATTATCTTGTTAATACGACAAGAATGTGAAGCCCACATCATCCTAATAAAATAGTACATCACATTCATGCAGTTTAGGTGATTAATATACTCATCAAAATGTGAACCTCTTGAACGTTTATATATGACAAGACTAGTTTTTATCATATATACGCAATATAGCTAGTTATACTGTTTATTGTATTGAAACGATGAATACCCGGATACATGTAGGTCCAGAGATTTCAGAGCAGGCAAAGTCGCGAAAGCAAACGGGTGAATCTTCTGAAGCCCAGAACTCGACAAGCGTAAGCTGGTCAGGCCTAGGTTGGGGAGTGGAAGGTAATCTCCTGTCCCTGCAGAGGGAGACAATGAGAGACATCAAGCCTTTCATACAAATCATTGCCAATTTCCATTCACGTACTAGTCGTCATGATTTCTAAAAAATCTAAACTTAAGTTGTGCTATACAGCAGTCTACATAGTAGACTGAGCCTATCAACTGCTATGTTGTAGAATTTTCGCGATCGATGTAAGACATGGTCTCTGAAATCAAAGGAGATTGACGTCAAAGAGAGTTGAGGAAGTTTTCTACCCTGCCAGGCGGACAAAGCAGCTCCCTTACCTGATCGGGGAAGTGTTGTGAAGTCTCCCAGGCGGATTTCTGTCAATGATCCTTTATTCTTGAGAGAGAATGACTCCAAGGAAACAGGCAGAGCCGGCAAAGACCTCAGCCTGGTATTTGATAAAGCGATCTGTGAAGAAGGACGAAAAGGATCAGCTGATATTCAGATGACGATCTGGTACTGTTTGACGTACATGTATGTCTCCGGTACATCTCATCAGTTTATCAAATTCTGGTCTAAATGATTCTGGCAAGGTAGTGTTTCTCATCTGGAAACCATGGTAACATGATGTGCTATCAACATTCAAGAAAGACAAATAGAATTGGTTTTCTGGGTTACTTACACTTTTTAAGCTTTGTAGGGGTGACAACAAGGCGTCACTGATGCTCACGAGTGGGTTGCCGCGTAGGCCTAAGTGGGAGAGCTTTGGAAGATGCCAGAACGTGTCGTCAGGAAAACTTTCAATAGGTTGACCTCCCATTCCTATATGTTCCACAGAAAACAAGCCTGTAGGGAAAATACGTATGTTGTCAACATTCCCGAAGTGACAGATTATCATACGTATACATGGAGTTATGTGGTGGAAGCTGTCGTTTTCTTTTAAACCTATTACTTCTGGATCGGCATAGCTCATATCGGCAGGCAGCAAGTAGACATAACAGTATCATCAGCAAGAGTAGATCATAAGTACCCTCTAAATGGGACACCTTTGTCAAATTTGATGTGCCCGACGCAAAGCCTTGTCAAGAAAAATGATAAACATCTAAGCAGTACAGACAATCAAAGAAACAAAGACTTAGTGAAAATACACCCTATTTGCAACAATCTGGCAACATGGAAACCTGCTCCACTCGGGTGAGCTAGTAGACCGGCCTCAAGTAAGGTACATGTAAGGTAAATAGCAGACAACCTTTGACCTAACAACCGCGCGGTACGTGTTTCTGGACGTGAACAGGTTTTACCACTGCCGTAAACATGTCAACGGCGATTTGACCTTTCCAGGTCATATATTCGAGCAACAACAGAGCACAGAACAAGACCAGTCAATCAATCTTGATACACTTGAGAGGGTCCGTTCCTTTCTAAGCCACTGCTTTGAAACACATTACTACTAAAACATATATAGAACTCATTTGCTCATATTATACTCAGATTGATACGAGACGCTATGGCTCATCAATCCTTATGCAAAAATATGGCATATCAAACTACAGTCTATATTTAAAAGTAATACTATTTGGACAGAGAGCGAATGTCGCTTATTTTACTGTTCTTAACAATTGATAGTGTATACTGCACTGTTTACCTTCAAATGTTGCAGCTGAGACATTCCTTAGACGGTTCCCGAATATTTCTAAGACACGCAGATTGGCAAGATTTTCGAACGACAAGTCCTCCACACTGGTGATATCGTTAGACTGTACGGGGGTTAAACAAACGATGTAAGCTTTTTAGGGGTTTCATATTAACAAGATAATATGACAAAATTGATATGAAGGGACTTCAATATGAAGATGATAATGAATGGCATATTGGTATTCTTTAGATGTTGATACTGAACAACTATGTTTTTGATATACAACACTGAAAGACCATTGATCTCTATGAAGAAAATAGGAATTTTCTAATTATAAGATTGACTCACGTGTATATGAAGGTACTTCAGTTTTGTCAGCCTCGTAAAATCGCCCCTCCGGACAGCCGTGAGATTGTTGTCTGCGAGGTCCAGCTCCTAGAAGGGCCAGAATGGATTTGATCTTCATTTTCTGATGATTTACTGTTTAATTGAGTATTTCAGTGCGTTATTGAAAGGAAGAATCTTCTGAAACAAACGGACTCACCCATAGTTCTGTAGACGTGAAAGTTGATGCTGACATGTTCTGTAGTATATTGTTCCTCAGAGCCAACGAATGCAGGTTGACTAGGTCACCAAATGCCCAGTCCGCGATAGAGCTGATGTTGTTCCTATCCAGGAGCAGCGTGGTAAGATTGTACAGTCCTGAGAACGCTTTCTGTGTGATTGTGGAGAGGTCGTTAGAAGACAGGTCCAGAAACTCCAGGTTTGGGGCACCGATGAAGGCCATGTCAGGTAGACTCTGAATCTTGTTGTTGCTCAAAGTCAGACGGGTTAAGGCTGGCATTTCCATAAAGGTCACGTTGTTCAACATGCCGATGTGATTTGAATGCAGGTACAGAACCTGTAGCTCCATGAGATGACTGAAGGTCCCGTCTTCTATCGTTGAGATGTTATTAGACGAGAGGTTGAGCTCCGTAAGAAGCGAGACTCCTGTGAACGTCCCGATGCCGATAGAGGTGAGCTTGTTGTCCCGTAAATCCAGCATCTTCAAGCTCTGGACGAAAGAATTGCTTCTAAACGCAGTTATTGTTGTGATGGTGTTTCTATTTAGATAAAGTCTCACAAGTTGGCTCAGCCCTTCGAAAGCCGAAACTGGAAAATTAGAGATCGCGTTTCCTCCTAACCGGAGAACCTGAAGGTTGGGCCGGAAAACGAACGGGGTGTGTTTCAGGGCAGTGATGGAGTTATCTTCCAGGTTCAGTTCCAGCAGGTTGGGAAGCGGAGGGGCACGGCTCACCCCTGAAAGCTGATTATCGTTCAACAGGAGAACTTCTGTGGAAGGTGGTATGAGTTGATTCCGAGGAAAGGTCGTGAGGGCTCCGTGACTGCAGTCGGTGGTGGTACCGTAACATCGGCATTGGGGTGCGCAGTCAAAGGCATCCACAACTCCGGTCAGGGCAGCGAGCAAATATACCAACAGGCAAGACGTCCCTGTGCGGACCATGGTGGCCAGCTGTTAAAAACAGAACACAGAGAGGCGTCACCACTTTGCTTCTTACAGTGCCAAATTGTCCACTTGGAAGTGGATAATCACACAACCAGGGGTATAAATGTGACATTGATGTGAAGTTGGAGGAATAAACTATGCTACGAACCGTTTGGTAAATGGCATCGTGACAAAAACTGTTGTGGTAAGATGAGACTTTGTATATATGGCTTAACTATTGTCTGTGCGGGATTTCGATCATGAACAGAATGTTTTAAAATGTATGGGTAATACATTTACGATCCAATTTAGGAATGACATTATGACACCTTTAATGTCACTGTGATAAAATGAGCCTAAACTATCTACAAGACATTTCAGTAGTCAGACTAACCAGTGTGTAAAAGATTATTGAGTCGATAATAGTCACACCCTGACATTCTGAAACGGTTGTTGACAAATGTACTGTCAACAGATCTCGAGTTGACTCATTTTGTAAAAAAATATCTTGACCTTCACAATGAGACGACACAGAGCAAATCTCTCACCTGATATGTGCCGTTTGGTCCTGTCTCGTTCCGTCTATATTTCGCTCAAGCTCTACCTCACATAAGCTTGAGATTTTGTTTCCTGAATTAGTCCAGTCAAGCATAGAGTTAAGTAATCTGTCAATCTTTGCTGCGTGCGTGTATAATGACCCTGGGCTGTAGGGCAAATGATATCTTTTATGTTCAAGTTGTGCTGACGTGTGCTGGTGTCAAAGGTCTTTGCAGAATATCCAGACTCTTGGAATGAGGCACCATGACCGATTTCAGTACATCAAACCAGAGTACGAAATGTCTTTGCCTTGCTTCGAGTTTGTCAGGTATCAAGGACAAAACGGTTGTTGTTCTTTTGAGTCACTTTTAAAGTATTTTAGAAGGACGATCTCCAAAAACTGAAGTATTTTTTTTTACAATAGTGCGACACAAACGAAGGGAAATTCCTGACATCGATGTCATGTATATCTTCTTACCCGAACCTGTCATTCCAAATATCGAAGACTTGATGCACTTTGTACTTTAGTGTTTTCAAGGCCAATGCTCTCTCACAATGACTACACGAGGTTTACATATCTGTTGTTAGGTACTGAAAATGTTGTCCTGAAAAATCTCCTATAAACACAGTCTCTATTGTGAGCTTGTATCGACATCTGTAGTGTAACATCTTCTTTGCCATACTACGTATAATTCTCAGATTACATGTCGAAGTTGCATTATGTACACAATATCCTTGTTAACCTTTCACAGGTAATGATTTCAACCTTGACGGTCGGATCGCAAAATCTCCTCATGGCAACAGCGATTGTTACTGTGTTGAATGGGTCGAAAACAAATTTAACGCACCCTGACATTCTGACGTGGCTGTTGACAAATGTACTGTCATAGAGTTCACTCATCTTGTGAAAATGTATTTACTTTACAATGTTTCACAATTTTAGATCAATACCTCTTACCTGTTACCTGCCGTTCGGTCCTGTCTGCTCCTGTCTCGTTTCGTCTATATTTCGACAAACACTTGAGGTCCACCTCATACAATTTTGCTTGAGATTTTGTCTCCTCAATTAGTCCAGTCAAGCAGAAGTAGTTAAGTAGTCTGACAACCTTTGCTGCATACCTGTATAATGACCTTGGGCTGTCTTACGTCAGTTGATATGTAAGTCACTTGACGAGGTTTTTGGCCATGATGTCATATGCATGTCATCATAGCAATGTGCTACTATGGCTGACTGCTTTAAGAAACAGACTGTGCAAAGCAGGTTTAGATTTGGAGGACAATAACATCAACTGATGTAAACATGTGGAAATAGATTCCTTGGGAAAGGCACTTTACACGACTTTCCTCACCTCACTCAGGTGTAAAAATGAGTACCTAGCTTCGGTTAGGGACGTCCCTCGGATAGGACGTTAAATGGAGGTCCCGTGTTTGGTGGAGAGCCACACCCCACGCACGTTAAAGAACCCACCATACTTATCGAAAAGAGTAGGGGTCCTTCCCGGTGTGAGTGGTTCAAACCTTACAGTCTTATGGTCGCACCTGGGGTCGTATTGAGGTCACCTGTTAGCGCCGAATGGCAGCCGCTCCAGACCCTTGCGATTAAGCCCCACCACCATTGTAAACTAACGCCATCTCAGTGGTATCGGACAGCGCCCTTGTGGCAGCTGCTAAGCTGAGACTGGCAATGCATAGATAAAAAAAAAAAAACTTGCTACCATTTAAGGCTTTCCGAATGTGTTCAGCCTGCAATTTACCTCATTCTATATACCTAATAAATTCTAATAATCTCTCTACCTGACTGTACTACATCTAGTAAAATTAAGACTCGGTGAAATGTTGTGGTTCTAATACTTTTTCAATGTTCTGTGATGCTGCCATGAAGGACTAGGAAACACAGTTGTCTTCATGACCAAATACAGTAGCGTTATTTCTGTCCACTCTTATCTTCACAGCAAAGAATTCGAATTAACATGGTCCAAACATCAACTGAATGAGTTACCAATTCATTGCCAATACATCGATAAGTTTTAATGAACATTTTTTATCTGCAGGTGTGCTTTCTGAATACAATACAAATACAGTAGTCTAAATATGTGCATTTGGCTACATATTCCGTAAAACAAGGATGTTTACCACACTTCAGTGCCATTCAGAAAGTGTTGTATCTACATGTACATGTGTAGTAGTAAGCATGTTAGTAGGTATAGATACTTTCATGTCTATTGAATTTAATAAATGGAATTTCAACAAAAGAAGAAAAGAGAATCTGGGGGACCAATGGATAGAAAGTTTTTCAAACAGTGCAGAAGAGAGTTGGAAAAGTTGTACAGAATGTTGATCTGGAAGAAATGGTGCAGAATTTTTCACAAAACAGTCTTTTTTTCAGTCATCTCTAGCTGACGTACGGCCTGTTGTAAAAAGGACTGTACCAATATTACTTGTTTTACACAGACATCTCAATCCCCTTCTGTCCCATGTACGCTATGTTCTACGAGGACGGCGTGAGTTGTTGGAGGTTGTTCCGGACCGTGCCCAGGTTTTCCCTCCACCGCTCCAACATGTCCCGTAACTGCTGCCACTGTTGCCGGCCGAACGTGCGATGCTGCGACCAGCGGATAACCACCTTGCGCTGGATCTGGTCAATGGACGCTTGCACCAGCTGAGTCCGCACAACTGGGGACAAGAAATACGATTATGTCGTACAGACACACTACAAAGACCTATATATATATATATATATATATATATACAGTTAAACCTGTGCAAGTGACCACCTCTACATAAGAACCACCTGGCCATGTGATCATTTTTTGGTGGTCCCTTAGATAGGTTTTTCCACTGACACAAGCATTAGGAATCCTGTCTCTCTATAGTGACCTGTCCAGATAGACCAGATTTTATTGGTCCACTGAGTGTTCTTCTTTTGACTGTATTGTGATTTACTTGGAATTCAACACATTGTAATATACTGTACTAGTATCACAGAGTACATCTCCAGTAAGGCTAAACTTGAATTTCCCCTCTTACTCTTACTAAGATGTAAAATTTTCCCTGCCATTTTACTTCTCTTTGCAATTCTATCTTTTGAGAACAGTGGCTAAACTGTTATCTACGTTTTTCCAACCTTCATCCTAAATATTAAACTTACATGAAGTGATAGACTATTGACTGTGAATGAAATAACATCATGCAAACAAACAACATGCTCCCAATAAAAAAAACAGGCATTGTTCAACTACAAAACGCTGAGAATAGTCACCATCGATGAGGAATGCCTCCACTTCGTCTGCTGTCAGGTTGAGCTGTTGCTCCATGGTGTCAAACATGATCTCCTTGTTGTCAGAAGCCATGGACAGGAACGTCAGGAATCGCATCTTCTCTATACACAACTCATGGGACAGACCTGAAACAAAGCAATGATTAAATCACACGAAACAGAACTTTTTTGACATTAGTGTGTAGCTTTGTCAAACATTAATGGCTAATCACAGAAAACAGAACTTTGTAGATGTTATCATTAGGGTGTAGTTTTCTCCTTGAAGAGGCAGTGTACGAAATACTTTTTTGAGCCAGGTTGCCCAGTGACAACCTAGGATGAATGCTAGGTCGCCCATCAAAATTCCAGGTTGCCCCGAATTTAAACTTTCTGCATTATGATTAACTTTGTTAGAATACAATGTGCATTATTTTATACATTTCTGACAGAGTTGTTCCCCCTTACCTGAAGTGATGAGCTCTTCCATGGGAACTTCTCAATAAACAGTTCCCAATGGAAGAAAGGGGCATCCTTACCACAAAATTTAGGTTGTGCACTTGGCTACCTGGATGTTGAAATAGGTTGCACCAAGCAAAATATGGTTGCATGGGGCAACTGGGCAACCTAGTATTTCGCACGCTGAGAGGTTTAGAAATATGTGATGTGTGGCATCTTCAATTGTGTGGTATAGCTGTAAGTCAGGACATGTATCTGTATGAAAGATATCCTGTGAGCTATTATGCAGACCTCTTTTAAAAATGTGATGAATAGCCTGACAAAGAGGTAAAAACAATAGCATACATTTCACAACTGTCCAATGATGACGAATCATGACCTCTCAACAGAATACACAACAAAAACACCACATATCGTAACAATGCACAGTCTTGTAATATACCTTACTTACCAAGCTTTTCAATATAGTCTGGATTGGCCTTGCAGAACTCCATGTAGTTGTGAAGGCTGCCTCTTACAAATATGGTCAGCAGCTGGGATGTACACATCATTGATAAAGAACCATTACAATGTATATATAAACTTCATATTCCTGGTAACAAGAATGTTCCAATTATAAGCTTAGTCAATGGTTTAATCAAAGAGTCATCAAGAAATTAATAATTTTTTCCAGTCAATGTTTTATTACAATCCTCTGAGAGAATAAAACTGGTCCTTACTCTTTCATGGTATAAACATTTCCTAGATTTTTTAACCCTATGAATGGAATAACAACCACAAATCCGCAGAACTTACATCATGGATGAGTTCTCCCTCCAGAAACTTGATGGGTTTGAGAACCAGCAGGTGATCGACCAGGTACATGTCCTTCTGGGCCAGGTGATGCACTATACACCTGTACAGGGGGTATATCATTTAATAAAACAGGTCTTTTCTTATTCCTATCTTGTAGTTTTATAGACAATAGAAGTCAAATCAACAAAATAGACATATATGGCTACCATTTTACATAGAAAAAAAATATATTCAAAATATGCCTCAGCCATCCTTCTTTGCCACCTTAACAGGTGTTGAAGAGAGATACTGGAATACGTACAGATGGCATGGGGAAGGCTATGCAAGACAGAAGCTTCTGGGCTACCACAGTGGTTCGAGTGAGTGAGGAGAGTTGGCACTCCACTTAAGTCAGGTTAGTCAAGTCAACAGGTACTACATGGAACCCTGCACTGATAACTTAGATGTTTTAATGATTAATGTTAGATTTCCTTGGTTAATGTAGCACAACACTAATACTAGCCCTAAGTTTGGACATCATAGATTGCATCAGATCCCATTCTCACTTTACATGGACCTGTGCCATTGCACTAGGCTTGTTTTTCCTTGACCACAGTAACTGTCCCCTACAGACCCACCTGTGTGCGTCGTCCCTGGCCTGTGAGGCGTTGTCCTCTGTGTAGCTTCTCAACAGCTCCACCATGGCTTTACTGGCAGTTTCACTGGACACATAAACACAGCAGCATGAACACTCTCTTTGTCCACATAAAACAAATGCAGTCTGATTCCTAAAGATAAGAGGAGTTTTTTCCCAGAACAACTTGTAGATATGAGTCGATCTTTCACCATTCACAAACCCTGGCTGCCTCAGCAGAACAAATTTACATGATTGCTTTAAAGCCATTGATAAATAAAAGTTCTGGTGTAAGTTACAGAAGACTCTACTGATAGCAGTTTCATTTGATGGAGGACCTCACTACTTTGTTCTAGGTGTACAAAATACTCTTATATATGAACATAGGTAAGATCAGCAAATGAGCATAGCAAAGATCTATCAATAATGCTATACCAGTCAAAGGCATTAACTTATTATGTCACTAATAAGTTTAATGGGAGACAAATTTTCCTGCAAAGCTTTCCATAAATCATCTACCCTCCCTGATGGTCTATA
Organism: Branchiostoma floridae x Branchiostoma japonicum; assembly: GCA_013266295.2. Taxonomy (NCBI): domain Eukaryota; kingdom Metazoa; phylum Chordata; class Leptocardii; order Amphioxiformes; family Branchiostomatidae; genus Branchiostoma; species Branchiostoma floridae x Branchiostoma japonicum. Next base: position 8,790,339 of record CM023824.1, read on the forward strand.
TGCCATAGAAAAATGTTGTTTTTCCCCCCAATTTTAATTATTTTAAGGGAAAATCCATCAGTTGTTTTCCAACCTTTGTTTGCACTCCAGGAAAGCCTCTAGCAGTCGGCGGAGCAGGTTCACCCTCTTCTCTGTGTCCAGATTCCACAGTTTCATCCACTTCTGAACCTGGGAACATTACAGTGTGTGTAAAAATCAACCTTTCCTGTACACTGGTGCATTCATGACAACATTAGGGTCCTACTGTAACAAACTTCAACATCTGGACTTTTTTTTTAGATTGTGGGTCACGTTCAATAGAACATTGTGTGGTCCAGAGGAGTTTTTGATACACTACACTCTCAAGAGATCTCCTTGAACTTCAAGTTGAAGGGAACAATGTAAGAAAATAACAAACGAGTTGCAGTTCTTGCCGTACCTCCTCCAGGTTGGTGTTGATACAGTCCACACTGTTGGTCTGTCCGGCCAGTTTGACCATGGCGCAGTACACGTTGTACCTGACAGGGGACCTCTCATCAACACCGTTGTACAAGTTGTTCAAGCTGGAAAATAAACACAGACGGGATACATATAGCTAGGCGGGAATACATGCACCAACTTTTTGAATCCTTATGGAACATGTTTATTAAACAGGAAGTTCTAATAATATAATATAATAATCATACTTTCCTATAAAGAAGTGTTCAAGACAGTATCAATTTGACTTTTATAAATAAATACAGGGGTAACTTCAGTAAATTTTTCCTATTCAAGCCATCTTCAATCTACATTACATTTTTAGTTGGTGAAAAATTTTCTATGATATATACAGATTTGGTCACAAGCTGATTCATGGTGTTCTGTATATCACAAACTACCAGTAAGTTTCTGAAGGATGGGAAGTTAGAGCTACATGTACTTCTACAAGCAGTAATATGACCACCAGTCCTGCAATTCTAGGATGCTAAGGAGAAACGAGAAAACACAAGTACTCTTAGTCTTACATTCTTAGCCTGAGCTCCTTCATCTTGTCTCCTCCCTTCACCACCTTCTCACACAAGGACAGGACAACCTCGTCAATCTTAGCGGTGGGGACGATGAAGACCAGCGAAAGAACACTTGTTAAGAAACCCTCCACCTCTGTAAGTTGTTGGAGTAAAAAAAAAGAAAGATAAGATGTTCTTCTTAAAAACGTGGCATTCCTAAGACATTCTGTTGACTGGCAACTGAACTGTTTGAAATATAATTCGGGCTGACCAGTAAAAGGACATAAAATGAGGAAATATAAGGTTTAAGCAATGGCATTGTAAATTTCTTGTCAGGATAAGACATGTAATATTACTTCTAACCAATATATAGTCACAAAGAGGAAATTTCATTCAATGAAAGTGTGGTATAGATGTTGATGCATATAAACCTTTATATAGAGAGCTATTCTATAGCAGGCTCAGTTGCTATTTCTGGTTAATCACATAATACTAACTGCAACTTCAGAGCCAGCTATATGAAAGCTAGCATTTATCAAGTTACTGACAGCATTGATGCGTATAAACATTTATATCATACCCGGGCGGCGATACAGTGCTCCCGGCCGTGTTGTATTCTACTGTACGACCGGGTGTATAAATCGGGCTTCCATAGAACGATTCGAACGCGTTTCGCCCCAACTGTGTGCGCCGCTTTCGAAAATTCGAATACAGGATACGGACGTTGGAACTGATGTTGTTGCAGTTTTTTTGTTTAGGGACACCAAATTTTCGCTCATTTCGCATTGAAAGACATGTTTTCTAGGGTGGGTATGATATAAATAGAATACAACACGGTGTATTCCGCATCGCCCTCGGTCTCGGCCCTCCCACGAGTCGGGCGATCCGACTCACGGTCGGGCCGACACCTCGGGCAATACGGAATACACCGTGTTGTATTCTCTATATATACTAGTATTACTACAACACTGTACAAGTCCAACTCACCTGCTTCATCAGCTGACTTCCAACATGTTTCCGTGGCGTCGATGACCTGCATCAGGTCCGCGATCCATCCCGCACCTGAGTTCTCCTCCGAGATCTCCGCACCTGTGGTCTTCAGGTATTTCCTCAGTTCTATTATCTGTTGGATTCAAGAGATGCAGTTTGTAACATGATGGGGATGGTCTTACATAATGTATTGCAGATGGCAGTCTTACATGTATGAGTATTCTATCATAATTACATTCTGTTTCAAACTTTGTGTTACTAACTTCATTTGCCCTGCTCTATTCAGTGGTAAATTGTTGCCTTTGTATGAGAATTTACATATCTTAATCTAAAACAAGAGTGTTTACAAGTTTTCCTGAATTTCAAGTGCTAAATTGTTATCTAAGAGAATCATGAGATGCATTTTACCTATCTTTTGTGTAAAAAAAAATAGTATCCACTAGCGTTTTATCTTGTTCAGGTGGAGGTACACCAGATGTTCACATTTTTACCTGTACCTAAATAAGTACAGGTATTAGGTACAACATGATATTTCACGTGATATTTCATAAAAATATAGTATATAACGTTATAAGTAAATAACGTTACATCAATTTTCAGACATTTACCAAAAATAGTGCACACATTTGGCTTCAACTAAAATTCTTATATGCCTTGAGAAGTGCCTTCAAGTGATTTTTACAGTCAACTAGCATGACTGGTGTCGGTCAAATAATTTGACGTGTTTCAATACGGAGTCAATCTGTCTCCATATGTCAAAATATCTGCACCATGCTGCACACATGAGGAACAAAAAAAGTGGGGAGGGGGGCATCCGAACCACAGACATACAACCCATATGAACACTTACTTCCAAAGTTAGCAACCAGAAAGTTACGAAAATCATAAGTACAGACCTGCTCCTCCTCTGGGAGGTCTATAAAGGCGGGACAGCAGCTCATGTTCGGTAGAATTTGGCCCCTCGTCAGGTGAAAATATGGAAAAATCCGCAACGTGCCGCCGTGCAGCAAAGAACTCTGGGTGAGTCAGGCGAGTTCATATCAAATGGAGGTGTGCAGACATATGTTTCTTTCTAGAAAGTTTTAGATAGGTTTCAGATTATTTTAATAGAATAGAATACATAAACTATGGAATTAAAATTCGAAAAATTATCTATTATGAGTGAATATTGTCTTCTTTGATTGTTTATTAGTTTAGTCCCCTACTGGATGACTGGTATCGTCTTGGGTCAAGGGTTAGATTCAGGAGGAAGAGACAGAAACCAGAAACTTCGGTCTGGGTTTGGTCGTATGCAGTTTATGAGGACCAAAATCGGCCAGAATACCACTGTAAACGATGGGATTTTCACGATCGGAGATCATCTCGCTCGTGTTGGCAAGCATCGTGCTGGGCGTGCTCCCCTTACGGGACCCTGTGACGGGATATGAGCGGGAGAGGGTCGTGTGCCCCGCCAAGAGCACCGTATGGGGGCCCGGCCTTGACACAAATTTCGTGGTCCCGGCGCGATGGTTTTACATCCAGGCCACAGATACCAATGGCGACAACTTCACCTACTCTCCCGGAGACAAGGCGTTCAGGGTCAGCATTACACCGACTGGCGGCGGCAGGGCCCGCGTCTGGGTGCAGAAACTGGACCGACAGGACGGCACCTTTATCGTAAGGTACAGAATGTTCGATAGTTATGACGGTTTGAAGATAGAGGTGTTCAGCGGGGATGAACCGGTGGCGGACTCACCCTACCTCCTCCCCGGGCGCGTCTATCACGAGAACTGCTACTGTCCTCAACAGGACCACCAGAAGTGGGAAGCCGACATGCAGTGTCCCTCGGCCTTCCCCCAAATGGAACGTGATCTTGAAATATTCCCCAAGATTAATCTTAACCGGCTCTCCACGGAAGCGGTGGAACGGTTCGGCACCCACCACAGCCTCTGCCACTACACGGTCAAGGACAGCAAGATCTACCGGAAGTGCCACGGACAACACACCGGCTTTAAGATGTTCATGGACGCCACGTTGCACTCGATAACTCGGAAAGTTCGGCTCCCGAATATCGAGTTTTTCGTGAACCTCGGGGACTGGCCTCTGGAGAAGAGACAAGTGAAGGACGACCCTCTCCCTATTCTGTCGTGGTGCGGGTCGGATGAAACACGGGATATCGTCATGCCCACCTACGACCTGACAGAGTCCACGTTAGAGACCATGGGCAGGGTGAGTCTGGACATGTTGTCGGTGCAGGGGAACACCGGTCCTAGGTGGGTGAACAAGACCGAGCAGGCACTGTGGCGAGGTCGGGACAGCCGCCGGGAAAGGCTCAACCTCGTGGACCTCGGCCGCAAATATCCCGACCTCATCGACGCCGCCCTCACCAACTTCTTCTTCTTCCGCGACGAGGAAGCTAAGTACGGGCCGAAGGTGCAGCACATCTCCTTCTTCGACTTCTTCAAGTACAAGTACCAGCTGAACATAGACGGCACGGTCGCCGCGTACCGTCTCCCGTACCTTCTCGCCGGCGACAGCGCTGTTTTCAAACACGAGTCCGTGTACTACGAACACTTCTACAAGGACCTGGAGCCATACGTGCACTACATCCCCTTCAGGAAGGATCTCACAGACTTGATCCCGAAGATCCGATGGGCGAAGAGGAACGACGACGACGCTCGGCAGATCGCCGAAAACGGCCGAGACTACGCGAGGAAAAACCTACTGGCCAACAGCATCTTCTGCTACTACGAGAGGCTGTTCAGGGAGTACGCTAGCCGACAGGTGGATAAACCACAGGTGCGGGAGGGGATGGAGGAGGTCCCGCAGCCGGCGGAGACAGCCTGCCGTCTCTGCGACAGGACCGCCAACAACATACACGAGGAGCTCTGACCGGTGGTGACTTACATGTAGAACATTTACACCAAATAAGGATACAGCAGGCACTTAAACATTTAAAAGGTGAATGCCTCCGTTGCACCGGTGCCAGCTGTCTTTCCTCAAGTGTTCTTAGCACCTCTGCAAGCCAGGCACTATTACATTGTAGCTACCATCCACAGACAATCTTGTAGAGGAAGCATTCCTTAAAATATGCACATATCGTTATATTATATATCTTTATATATAAGTAAAAGGTATACACCGCTTCAAAGCATTCCAAAGATATGTATGCTATAATGTAGCTTATAATGGAGCTTCTCTATATAGCATCAGATATTCGCATTTTTATTCTTTCCATATGTATTGGTCCATATGTTACGTGTCTTTAGCTGATCAGTGGATGTAACCTTACCCAGAAAGGTCGCACCCAGACGACAGGTTAATTTGACAGGGCAGGGCGGGACTGGTGGTCTTGTTTAGTGCAGGGCGGGAGGGTCGTTCTCAATGGAGCTTGAACTGCGGTGTATATAAACACTGTTTAGTAGCTGTCACTTGTTGGGAACATTGTATGGTGCAGATAAGTTCTTACAGGATGGGAAAAGTGGAACGATTATCACCAAATATTTTTACTTCAGTTCAGTGGAATTGTAGTATGAATGTGTCATTATTTCACAATTGACTGCCTCAAGATGCAGTAATTTGATTCTAATATACTCAAATGTCTTATAGTCTAACTAGTGATAGAAAATAGAGCAGTAAACAGTGCGTTGGTCAGAAATTCAGTCCTTACATCCTGGTCTATGCGTATGTTGGAATGTCGAATGAACTGTTGATAAAATAATTTTTACTTCAGAATATCGCCACGTAGTTCCAGGATATGCATGACACGACTACTGTTAGTCGAGCCAAGACAAATATTGACCACTACGTGTTTGTAAACAACGGTATTCTTTAAATAGAATGGACATGTTCGACCAACATCATTCAATGGTGACTTTGTATTTTTTGTATAATGACTCCAAAATACTAGTATGCTAAATCTCAAATTAAGCAGATCTTTTGATGGCTACAAAGACAGTATCAAATTGGCCAGGCGGTATCCATTTGTCAGACAGTATCCAATACGTAGAAAAAGATACCAGTACAAGAAAGAGAGCCCGATAAAAACGCCTAAAATAAGCCTGCTTGGAGAGTACTAGTAGCCTCCTTCGCAGACTTGTGGGCGGCGTTAGTTTTTTTTTCGGCGAGCGACGAGAGTTATGTCGCGGAGGGACGGTTTTGCAGCCGAGGGAGTTTGCCGGGGAGAGAGGTTTCGCCGGCCCAACCTCTCTCTCCTGTCGAAAAAAATTAACGCGAAGTCTGCGAAGGAGCTTTGCTGGCTACACAATGGTGGCGTGAGTAACATGTCTTGTGACCCATGGACTGGAACATATATTCGACCTGACAGAAGTAAGAATAGGGACCCTCATCTCTCGTGAATTGGTTGTTGAATTATCGCGTGTTGAACGTAATTCTCACGAGACTCCACAGTGTATTGTGCTAAAATCGTTACAAATGTGGTCTGTTCCAAGTCTACACACCCCTATTGTTCGCTTGTGTTTACACATGTGGTGGTAACGATGGCGTATTTCCAATTCACGGGGATCAGAAAGGGTCTAGATGTGAACTTGGTCTTGAGATAGTCGCGTGATTAATAATATAGACAAGCGCTAGTTTGAGGGACAAACATAACTGTTGTAAAACCCCGTTCAAATTAAGTCCATTTTTTTCGGCTGGTTGAACAGAAACCGGTCTTTCGTCTTTCTTATCATTGGGTAGCCTTTTGTATCCTTTTATCCTTCTCAGAAACCCTCCAACAACCCCCTGAACGGGGTATTACTGAGGGGGTAGGAGTTGGGGTGTGGTTGAGTATCGTATGTGTCAAAACGCGTTTGAACCTCATGCAGTTTTTAATCAATTTGTGCTGAAGCAAGTAATGAAGAACACAACATGCTGGAGGCTGTGTGGAGCGTATTCTATCTGAAGTGCACTAGTATCTACGTTTCGCTGACTCGATTGTAAAAGTCAACGAGTCCAAATTTCGAAATTGCTGGAAGAAACTAGAGAGGAAACTCCAACTACACTCACGCACTGGGGAAACAGGAATATTTAATATGGATCTAACCTTTAGAAGTGTTTTGTTATATTGGCATTGCTCTTGGATGGAGATACCGCAAAGGGCAGGACAAATTGTCAACACATGGCGCCTACGTGAAGTCATTAAGCTTGCAGTAATGTAAACTCACCGCCTGGTGGTGCTGTGAAACCATGTTTGAACACTCGTTAAAAGCACAGGCAAATGCAGCTACATCTAAATTATTATGCCATTGTACCGTCTTTTCCCATGTACAGTGCATTTTGTCCCATGTAGAAAAGGCAGAAGTTGTATTTCTCATCGTTTATTGATAAGGCATCAGATGATTCTTTGTGTTTTTAAACAAAAGAGCATTCCAGAAATACATACGCTTCAGGTGACCTGTCAGGTTTTTATAGAGTGAGTTTTCAGGAACAATAGCTCTCGCGTGTATAGTGGTCTCGTGGGAATCATCTATCACTTCGTGTGTATGTCTGTATCTCATTGAGATAACGTACTCACAAAGGGGGAAGGTTAGGGCAATGAGACCTAGTATCAATGTACGTTACTGTACATTGATACTGTATACTACTCATTGCCCTAACCCGTGTACTCATAGTTGACGCTCACTCCCATTGAATATGAAAATGCCCGAAAACTTATTCACGAGCCGCTGATGATTGGAAAACTGTTTGAACAGAAGTTTAAGACAATACTTGATTCACCTCGCTCAATATTTGAATGAAAAGTGATCATATCACCATTGCCATCACTGGGTGATATGTACATGTACGTACAAATGTATATGCATGTGGATACCTATTTGACTCTTTGCAACTCTGTAACAGATCACAAGGGGTCGCTGGTGCTCTGTCCAACGAAGATTGATTTGAAATTTTTGGCGGTGAAATTGGAAAATTCCATGATTCTGCATCATGAAGGCAACAAATCAACAGTTTATGAATGTATTTGACTTTTTTTTCATTACAGCCCCTCCCCCTCAGTTCTAGGTCCACTTCAGACAACGGGATTGCAAGTTGTAACCGTTATATAGCTAGCTATAAGAGCTTGCATTGTTTTATAGTAATGTATCAGTCAAAACAGGTGCTTGGAAGGGCACAAGAGAGTGTTTCTCAAGAACGTATTTTATTCATCTCTCAATCTAACTTACCCAGTGGATTCTTCAGCTTGATTGGAATATAAAAAGTGGGAACGTAGGAGTAAAGTTTTCAGAAGTATGTTGCATATTTCTTAAAGGCACTATTGTGCATATTCTATCATATTTGAAAGCTTACGCATGCGTAGACGGCCCCACGCATGCACCAATATACTGACCCAGAACTATTTTCAAGTACAGTGTGTACGCTAGAATTGCTTATAAAACAATATTCTTTAACGACGGATATATCCTTATCCCTAAGCACATATATACAAGCATCTAAGTGTCCATGGTCAAGGTCAACATTGAGTCACCATGACGTCATCAAAAGAATGCAGCAACACGCTACAATGAGTCCGAATTGACCAAAGACGCGTTGCCCTGCGCTCCTCATGACGACACCAATCTTGGGCACCTTCTGACCGGGGTCGGATGTGATAGCGTTTGTACGGTCGTCCTTCAGGGTGGTGACGGTTGTGGTCTCCATGGTAACGGTTGCCGAGAACTCGTCGTTGCACATGTCGTAGGCGCAGCAGTACTGCTGGTTGGAACAGTTTCCCGTCACGCCGTCACAGTCGGACAGGATGCACCGCGCAGGCGTGGCACAGCCGCGGACAACAGTCACGTGACCGTTGGACTTGGCTTTGGATGTCTAAGAAAAAAAACACAACAGAGACACATTCTGGTGTTTTATGTATATATGGCAAGAAATCGGACATAAAAAACTAAGGCACGTTTTGCAATCTTACAAGAAATCTTACATTGACTAAAACTGTAAAACCGCCTAAAACTGCACCCAGGGGAATTTATCGCTTAAGACCATAAGTTACATAGATTGGTTAGTAAGCTTGCACTATCTCCTTCCCTTCAATATCAATTGTAGATACAGGGCTTTTTTTTCTTCAAAATCAAGCCGACAACTTATCTTCCAGACGCATGTCATGGCTCTCCTTCTATATCTCATTGAGTCATTAAGCATCAATGTAAAATTGGTTCTGTACTGTATCCATGTTCGCATACTTTAAGGCAAAAACATGAAAAAAAGTGGGCATTTCGCCAAATCTTACGTCTAACATCTTACATACAAATTTGGATCGACTTTTTGTAAGATCTAACATCTTACACTGCAAGGGTCTTTAACACTGTGCTGAATTTACATACTCCTGAGGGCGTGATGCTCCGTAATTGGAGGCACGTGGCCCTGCTACTATAATATAAACAAACAGGCAAATCGGGAAGAGAAAAAATTGGATCGACTTTTTGTAAGATCTAACATCTTACACTTGCACGGGTCTTTAACACTGTGCTGAATTGACATACTCCTGAGGGCGTGATGCTCCGTAATTGGAGGCACGTGGCCCTGCTACTATAATATAAACAAACAGGCAAGTCGGGAAGAGAAAAATTTGGATCGACTTTTTGTAAGATCTAACATCTTACACTGGCACGCGTCTTTAACACTGTGCTGAAATTACATACTCCTGAGGGTGTGATGCTCCGTAATTGGAGACACGTGGCCCTGCTACTATAATATAAACAAACAGGCAAATCGGGAAGAGAAAAAGTTGGATCGACTTTTTGTAAGATCTAACATCTTACACTGGCACGGGTCTTTAACACTGTGCTGAATTGACATACTCCTGAGGGCGTGATGCTCCGTAATTGGAGGTACGTGGCCCTGCTACTATAATATAAACAAACAGGCAAGTCGGGAAGAGAAAAATTTGGATCGACTTTTTGTAAGATCTAACATCTTACACTGGCACGCGTCTTTAACATTGTGCTGAATTTACATACTCCTGAGGGTGTGATGCTCCGTAATTGGAGACACGTGGCCCTGCTACTATAATATAAAAACAGGCAAATCGGGAAGAGAAAAAGTTGGATCGACTTTTTGTAAGATCTAACATCTTACACTTGCACGGGTCTTTAACACTGTGCTGAATTGACATACTCCTGAGGGCGTGATGCTCCGTAATTGGAGGCTCGTGGCCCTGCTACTATAATATAAACAAACAGGCAAGTCGGGAAGAGAAAAAGTTGGATCGACTTTTTGTAAGATCTAACATCTTACACTAGGCTGACACGGGTCATTAACCACTGTGCTGAATTTACAAAGTCCTGCGCGCGTGCGGTCGTGATGATCCGTAAATGAAGGCACGTGGCCCTGCTACTATAGTATAAACAAACAGGCAAGTCGGGAAGAGAAAAATTTGGATCGACTTTTTGTAAGATCTAACATCTTACACTGGCACGCGTCTTTAACACTGTGCTGAATTTACATACTCCTGAGGGTGTGATGCTCCGTAATTGGAGGCACGTGGCCCTGCTACTATAATATAAACAAACAGGCAAGTCGGGAAGAGAAAAAGTTGGATCGACTTTTTGTAAGATCTAACATCTTACACTAGGCTGACACGGGTCATTAACCACTGTGCTGAATTTACAAAGTCCTGCGCGCGTGCGGTCGTGATGATCCGTAAATGAAGGCACGTGGCCCTGCTACTGTAGTATAAACAAACAGGCAAGTCGGGAAGAGAAAAAGTTGGATCGACTTTTTGTAAGATCTAACATCTTACACTGGCACGCGTCTTTAACACTGTGCTGAATTTACATACTCCTGAGGGTGTGATGCTCCGTAATTGGAGGCACGTGGCCCTGCTACTATAATATAAACAAACAGGCAAGTCGGGAAGAGAAAAAGTTGGATCGACTTTTTGTAAGATCTAACATCTTACACTAGGCTGACACGGGTCATTAACCACTGTGCTGAATTTACAAAGTCCTGCGCGCGTGCGGTCGTGATGATCCGTAAATGAAGGCACGTGGCCCTGCTACTGTAGTATAAACAAACAGGCAAGTCGGGAAGAGAAAAAGTTGGATCGACTTTTTGTAAGATCTAACATCTTACACTGGCACGCGTCTTTAACACTGTGCTGAATTGACATACTCCTGAGGGTGTGATGCTCCGTAATTGGAGGCACGTGGCCCTGCTACTATAATATAAACAAACAGGCAAGTCGGGAAGAGAAAAAGTTGGATCGACTTTTTGTAAGATCTAACATCTTACACTAGGCTGACACGGGTCATTAACCACTGTGCTGAATTTACAAAGTCCTGCGCGCGTGCGGTCGTGATGATCCGTAAATGAAGGCACGTGGCCCTGCTACTGTAGTATAAACAAACAGGCAAGTCGGGAAGAGAAAAAGTTGGATCGACTTTTTGTAAGATCTAACATCTTACACTGGCACGCGTCTTTAACACTGTGCTGAATTTACATACTCCTGAGGGTGTGATGCTCCGTAATTGGAGGCACGTGGCCCTGCTACTATAATATAAACAAACAGGCAAGTCGGGAAGAGAAAAAGTTGGATCGACTTTTTGTAAGATCTAACATCTTACACTAGGCTGACACGGGTCATTAACCACTGTGCTGAATTTACAAAGTCCTGCGCGCGTGCGGTCGTGATGATCCGTAAATGAAGGCACGTGGCCCTGCTACTGTAGTATAAACAAACAGGCAAGTCGGGAAGAGAAAAAGTTGGATCGACTTTTTGTAAGATCTAACATCTTACACTGGCACGCGTCTTTAACACTGTGCTGAATTTACATACTCCTGAGGGTGTGATGCTCCGTAATTGGAGGCACGTGGCCCTGCTACTATAATATAAACAAACAGGCAAGTCGGGAAGAGAAAAAGTTGGATCGACTTTTTGTAAGATCTAACATCTTACACTGGCACGCGTCTTTAACACTGTGCTGAATTTACATACTCCTGAGGGCGTGATGCTCCGTAATTGGAGGCACGTGGCCCTGCTACTATAATATAAACAAACAGGCAAGTCGGGAAGAGAAAAAGTTGGATCGACTCTTTGTAAGATCTAACATCTTACACTGGCACGCGTCTTTAACACTGTGCTGAATTTACATACTCCTGAGGGTGTGATGCTCCGTAATTGGAGCCACGTGGCCCTGCTTCTGTTATGTAAACACACTGGAAGAACGTGGTTTTGCTTTCAAAGCGCACTGGCTTTTAAAGAACAGAAAGGAATTTTTTTAGAACATCTAACTCAAAGACAATGAACAAATCGCCGTGTTACCTCCCCAAAACAGTGAACTTCATCGTATTTCGTAGGTCCTGGTAACGATGAACAGAAGAAATACTAGTGAAGGAGAAACACCACAAACATGAAAGTTGCAAACAGTTTCTTTTTTATTTTTTATTTTGACAAATCAATCTAAGCCTGTGGGCAGTGTGGCTTCATTCCGCGGCGCCGTAACTGTATGTTTTGTTTGACACGGATAATGAGCTGCCACGGCTCATTGACAAATATTGTGATGTGTACATGTGAAGGCATTAGCTGAACACGTGGTTGCTCTGAAAGTGAGTAGATCAGTTGACCAATTGCTGGGTAGCTCTCAGTTACCGTGCGTGTGGCTGCTATCTAATGAGTTTTGATAGTTTGGATAACCTCCTTGGTTTAGACGAACCTTTGTGTATATCCTACATTTTCTCCATACAAGAGAAGCGGGAAAAAGCTGCACAAGACTGACCAGAGCCGTGACTGACCCGGGCTCGCGCTCGCCTGTTTCTAATTAGCTACGCGTCTCTCTTCACTGATCAAAAGCAAAATTAACATTCTTTTATTTCTACACAAAAAGAGTACCACACACTGGGATGATTGTTGTTTTTTCCGGTTGCATTGTATGTGCACCGCTTGATGAGACGGTGTCCAATGTAACACATTGTACATTTTGAAGAGAACAAGACCACATTACCACACACAGATGTACTTTTCCTTGCTTTTTTAACCACTTTGCGTAACAGTCCTTCAATACAATAGGGGCTTGGCTTGCGTTATCATCAACATATTCATATGTTACATAATGTGAGGACATACTATTATTATGTTTTATATTGTATGTTTTTCTCTGAAAGGAACCGTGACATGTGATTCCCGGAGCCAGCGTGGTGAATGGGAATAAACTTCCCTCCCTGACACCGCTGTATTTACAACTCCCACACAAGTGGGCCTCACAAGAAGTCATGCTTGTGACAATTTTGTAAAATCTGTGACACAGTTGTGAAGACTGTAAATATTGGAGTGCGTTTTCAGGTTGTGCTTTGTGTTACTGATATATGGTTTGATGGTGACCCATCCATAGGCCAACACTGAGGACATACGTTTAATACCTTAAAATTTTATTTTGTTTATCTGTAGGTTTTTCCCTGAAAAACTGTCGCATGTGGTTCTAGCCAGCGCGGTAAATGGAAAAAAACGTCCCTTCAAGATATTTACAAGTTCCACAATAGTTGTCCTCACAACAAGATAACATGACAATGTTGTGACAATTTTATATCTGTGAAACAGTTATGAAGATTCTGTAATAAACATCTGTGTGCGTTTTCAGGGTGTCATACTTTATGGTTTCATGCCATATGTTATTATATGGTACCAAGTGGTGGGAGCGGCACGACGGGCGGTAGGCGCAGTACGGCGCCGAGGTGAGATCAATGGCTTGTTGATGTCAAACAACAATCAACCAAATCCCGGATCTTCACACCCCTGTCTGTTCGCAGGATTTGGTCCAATATACCAGCGTACCACGTGGTTGGTAAAGAGCTTACCCAGTCATTGGTTGAAATGTAGCTGATACGTGAACAATTAAGGGAAATGTGTTTGGAAGAAAGGTGGGTTCAGTGCATGTCACAACAATAAAATAGTTTACAAATAAATGTACGCATTTATAAATGAAAAGCTAGTACGAGTAGTGTAGTAAGGTCAGCTTTTTCCCGCTTCTCTTGTATGGAGAAAATGTAGGATATACACAAAGGTTCGTCTAAACCAAGGAGGTTATCCAAACTATCAAAACTCATTAGATAGCAGCCACACGCACGGTAACTGAGAGCTACCCAGCAATTGGTCAACTGATCTACTCACTTTCAGAGCAACCACGTGTTCAGCTAATGCCTTCACATGTACACATCACAATATTTGTCAATGAGCCGTGGCAGCTCATTATCCGTGTCAAACAAAACATACAGTTACGGCGCCGCGGAATGAAGCCACACTGCCCACAGGCTTAGATTGATTTGTCAAAATCAAAAAAAAGAAAGAAACTGTTTGCAACTTTCATGTTTGTGGTGTTTCTCCTTCACTAGTATTTCTTCTGTTCATCGTTACCAGGACCTACGAAATACGATGAAGTTCACTGTTTTGGGGAGGTAACACGGCGATTTGTTCATTGTCTTTGAGTTAGATGTTCTAAAAAAATTCCTTTCTGTTCTTTAAAAGCCAGTGCGCTTTGAAAGCAAAACCACGTTCTTCCAGTGTGTTTACATAACAGAAGCAGGGCCACGTGGCTCCAATTACGGAGCATCACACCCTCAGGAGTATGTAAATTCAGCACAGTGTTAAAGACGCGTGCCAGTGTAAGATGTTAGATCTTACAAAGAGTCGATCCAACTTTTTCTCTTCCCGACTTGCCTGTTTGTTTATATTATAGTAGCAGGGCCACGTGCCTCCAATTACGGAGCATCACGCCCTCAGGAGTATGTAAATTCAGCACAGTGTTAAAGACGCGTGCCAGTGTAAGATGTTAGATCTTACAAAAAGTCGATCCAACTTTTTCTCTTCCCGACTTGCCTGTTTGTTTATATTATAGTAGCAGGGCCACGTGCCTCCAATTACGGAGCATCACACCCTCAGGAGTATGTAAATTCAGCACAGTGTTAAAGACGCGTGCCAGTGTAAGATGTTAGATCTTACAAAAAGTCGATCCAACTTTTTCTCTTCCCGACTTGCCTGTTTGTTTATACTACAGTAGCAGGGCCACGTGCCTTCATTTACGGATCATCACGACCGCACGCGCGCAGGACTTTGTAAATTCAGCACAGTGGTTAATGACCCGTGTCAGCCTAGTGTAAGATGTTAGATCTTACAAAAAGTCGATCCAACTTTTTCTCTTCCCGACTTGCCTGTTTGTTTATATTATAGTAGCAGGGCCACGTGCCTCCAATTACGGAGCATCACACCCTCAGGAGTATGTAAATTCAGCACAGTGTTAAAGACGCGTGCCAGTGTAAGATGTTAGATCTTACAAAAAGTCGATCCAACTTTTTCTCTTCCCGACTTGCCTATTTGTTTATACTATAGTAGCAGGGCCACGTGCCTTCATTTACGGATCATCACGACCGCAGGACTTTGTAAATTCAGCACAGTGGTTAATGACCCGTGTCAGCCTAGTGTAAGATGTTAGATCTTACAAAAAGTCGATCCAACTTTTTCTCTTCCCGACTTGCCTGTTTGTTTATACTATAGTAGCAGGGCCACGTGCCTTCATTTACGGATCATCACGACCGCAGGACTTTGTAAATTCAGCACAGTGGTTAATGACCCGTGTCAGCCTAGTGTAAGATGTTAGATCTTACAAAAAGTCGATCCAACTTTTTCTCTTCCCGACTTGCCTGTTTGTTTATATTATAGTAGCAGGGCCACGTGCCTCCAATTACGGAGCTTCACACCCTCAGGAGTATGTAAATTCAGCACAGTGTTAAAGACGCGTGCCAGTGTAAGATGTTAGATCTTACAAAAAGTCGATCCAACTTTTTCTCTTCCCGACTTGCCTGTTTGTTTATACTATAGTAGCAGGGCCACGTGCCTTCATTTACGGATCATCACGACCGCACGCGCGCAGGACTTTGTAAATTCAGCACAGTGGTTAATGACCCGTGTCAGCCTAGTGTAAGATGTTAGATCTTACAAAAAGTCGATCCAACTTTTTCTCTTCCCGACTTGCCTGTTTGTTTATATTATAGTAGCAGGGCCACGTGCCTCCAATTACGGAGCATCACACCCTCAGGAGTATGTAAATTCAGCACAGTGTTAAAGACGCGTGCCAGTGTAAGATGTTAGATCTTACAAAAAGTCGATCCAACTTTTTCTCTTCCCGACTTGCCTGTTTGTTTATACTATAGTAGCAGGGCCACGTGCCTTCATTTACGGATCATCACGACCGCAGGACTCTGTAAATTCAGCACAGTGGTTAATGACCCGTGTCAGCCTAGTGTAAGATGTTAGATCTTACAAAAAGTCGATCCAACTTTTTCTCTTCCCGACTTGCCTGTTTGTTTATATTATAGTAGCAGGGCCACGTGCCTCCAATTACGGAGCATCACGCCCTCAGGAGTATGTAAATTCAGCACAGTGTTAAAGACGCGTGCCAGTGTAAGATGTTAGATCTTACAAAAAGTCGATCCAACTTTTTCTCTTCCCGACTTGCCTGTTTGTTTATATTATAGTAGCAGGGCCACGTGCCTCCAATTACGGAGCATCACGCCCTCAGGAGTATGTAAATTCAGCACAGTGTTAAAGACGCGTGCCAGTGTAAGATGTTAGATCTTACAAAAAGTCGATCCAACTTTTTCTCTTCCCGATTTGCCTGTTTGTTTATACTATAGTAGCAGGGCCACGTGCCTCCAATTACGGAGCATCACGCCCTCAGGAGTATGTAAATTCAGCACAGTGTTAAAGACCCGTGCCAGTGTAAGATGTAAGATCTTACAAAAAGTCCATCCAAATTTTTCTCTTCCCGATTTGCCCGCAGTGTCTGTTAGATCTCTTCGTTTTGCCAGTTTGTTAATTCAGCATGGTGGTTGATGACCTCTGTCTATAAGATGTAATTTTTTTTCCATTTTACCTGTGTCCTCATATTATAGCAGCAGGGACACGGCATTTTCCAAATCTTACATGTTACATCTTACATGTTACAGACCCCAAGGGAACATCACACTGGTTAATGTCCCGTGTCTCAAGATGTAAGATGTAAGATTTGGAAAGAGTCGTTGATTTTTTTTCCTGTATCACAGGGATCATTCACCCGTGCGTGTAAGATTTAACACTAAATAGGGATCGCCTTTCATTAGCGCGTGTAAGATTTAACACTAAATAGTGATCGTCTTTTACTAGCGCGTGTAAGATTTAACACTTAATAGGGATCGTCTTTCACTAGCGCGTGTAATATATGCTTTTAACAGGTCTTCGTTTATTTCTGATAAAAGTATTGCTTAGGGATCGTCTTTCATTAGCGCGTGTAAGATTTAACAGTAAATAGGGACCGGTCTTCCTTTTTTTCTTTCTTCGATCAATTCCCATGGGTGCAATGACGAGGAAATTTGGATACTTAATTTCTCACTAAGACACTTGGCGTAGGCTTGCTTAGTATTGCTTAGTAATAAGATTCCGAATTGCGCTAGGTTTTTGGGTTTGTAAGATTTCTTGTAAGATTCCAAAATGTGCCATGTTTTTTTATGTCCGATTTTTGGCCACTACTGGTTTTATGGTACGCAGGAGTCAACACTTTACTAACATTTGAAATAGTGACGTAAAAAATTATTACGGGCTCCATGTACTGATCATAACTTACATAACAATGATCCAGCTTGCATATAATAATTTTAATTTCCTGGATCAAACTGGGCAAACTGGATCATCAAAAGTGGTAGAAGAAGATATTTCTGACCGGAACGAAAATTAGTGTGTGAAAATGAGACAGTGATCCAAAAGTGCTAAAAATGATTCCAAAATGATCTCCGGCACAAAATGTTGCCAAAGAAGGGAAAAACAGAATTGGAATGACAAAAGTGACATGAAGCGCCACGCCCCCTTCCTTGTCATTCTCACTTAGAGCAAGTAATACAGACTTAAACTGTGCACCCACATTCAGTAGGATATCTAGCCATACATGTACGCATACCGTACCAGACATCGTTTCTCCCTGTCCGTACACTGTGTTGTCCTGGCCACCAGACCTGGCTGGTACTCACACCGGGTGTGTTCCCCCCGGGACCGGCACTCCCAGCACCGCAGACCCGACACACCTGCACACGGTAAACACAACCAGGTATCGAGTAGGTTTGCAAGATACAATGTAAACAAGAAATCAGATATTTCAAACTTCCGGGAAGTAGGTATAGTTTGCGTTAATGAATTACATCCTAGAATGTGTTATTACTCATAGATTGTATATGACGAACTTACTTCGCTATTTACACCATGGTTTAAGTTTCCTACAGTGTATGTTCCTGGAAACCACATCCTTAAACCCAGGGCATACCGGCTCAAAACCCTGTCAATGAACTAAAACCCAATCTCCGCCCGCTCACTTCGGAACCCAAACATACAAACCTAGCATAAATTAGCGCCACCCAAAACAAAGAATACAGGAATGGAATAGAGAGGACACGAATAGATTCGTAATACTAGTAGTTAGCACGGAAGCTTGTATTATGATCAAAGTGTCACAACAGTGTTGCAAAATGTAATTAGAGAAGGTGCGGTGAAAGGCGACTGAGGAGAAGGGATTCAAATAATTTGAAAATGGGGCTGGAAATAGCAATAGGACGATAATTATTCTTAAGGGAAGGACTCAGGTTTTGTTCCTCGATTATTGGAATGAGAGTTACCCTTAACGCATTAGCATAGCGGAAAACAAAAGAGAGAACAAATTGGTAAGCCGAGGTCCCGCATGCTTTAGATGCTCAGCTGAAAGACCGTCAGAATCACAGGAGACTTCCCGTTCTGAAGTCTGTTGATTGCTGCGCATACCTCAGGTGCAGGTGCCGACATTCCCGGGTCATAGCTGACGTCAGAATAGATTGTGTCATCTACAGATTGTTTACAGTCATTGAGAGCAACAGAGTTCAGCAGAGAGTCGTAGTAA
Organism: Branchiostoma floridae x Branchiostoma japonicum; assembly: GCA_013266295.2. NCBI lineage: Eukaryota > Metazoa > Chordata > Leptocardii > Amphioxiformes > Branchiostomatidae > Branchiostoma > Branchiostoma floridae x Branchiostoma japonicum. Next base: position 8,809,147 of record CM023824.1, read on the forward strand.
CGCCTCCACATGCTAGTGATATCAGACGCACCGCTGTGACCGTCGATGTTACATGGGAGGTTTGGCTTGGAGCCATTTTGAGACCGCAGCGTAGACCAGAAGCCGACGTCGACCCATGAGCTTCGCTAAGGTACGTAAAAGTATACCCAGGAAGAAGGTCGGTGTCCCTTACATGGAGGTTATTATGATTATCATAACAAAAATTGTACAACAGTGGGGAGAGTATACCGTCCGGGCGCGTATTAAAGTCTCCCATGATACAGACGTTGGTCACACGTCACATTGGTCTGTTGTATTATAGACTCGATTTTACCTGATTTGTCAATGAAAATATCCATGTTGTTAGTGGATTCTACTGGTAGATACACACAAATCAGAAGGAGTTCACAGCTCAAATCATTATTGATTCGTAAGGCTAAAATTCGATCATCATCCTCGCTCACAATACTCACAGTTATTCCGAGAGACTTCCGCCAAAGGACCGCTACGCCACCATAAGGGCGACCATGTAATATGCCTTTACCCAAGTCTACAGCCGAAGTGCCATACGTTATAAAGTCCTTATCCAGACTATAGAGAAAGTCTAAATCGTTCGGCAGGAGCCAGTGCTCCTGTAAGAGGATAATGTCAGAAATCTGGCACAGGTCCTTGACAGCTTGGGCAGCGTTCTTAACGGAACGACAGTTAAAGGATGCCACATTTAGCGTGTCTGAGCCAGTCTTCATGGTCTCGGTTGCGAGGTGGAGGAGGCACGTCTACCGTGGAATCGCCTAACGGGGACAGGATTTCAGCTACAGCGTCGCTGTCTATTGACACCCGGAAAGAAGGGTAGGAGTCAAACTTAGTCGGAAGGTTCATACAGGAGAGCGTCCGATCATGCGACAGGTTGTCGTGCAGATACCGTTCGACGTCTTCCGACATGGTGTCGGGGCCCAGGCGCGTGACAAATATCTCGACTGGCCTGGCCTTGATCGCAGACAGTGTAGAAGACTTAGCAGTGCCAACCACTGCTCTGGATCTGTTTTTTCTCCTTTTGACCAAGTTGAACCCTTCCTCGTCGGGGGCTGCGACGACGATCTGTTGCGTCGGGAGGAGGGGGGGCGATGAGCGAGAAGCCTGGGCAGGGTCCTTCGAGACAAGGGACTTGGGTTTGGTAGCGACACCCTGACCTAGGACGTGTGCTTGAGTGGATCCTCGGGCTCGCCTCGCTGACAGGGGATGCACGATCGACTGGGGGTGGTTTGCAGACACCACGTCAGCGAAGGTGGTAGGGCAAGGCGCCGGCACAGTTTGCGCCATGATGCTGACGCCTTCATCACGTCCTTGAGGTCGGCGATTTCTCTGCGAAGGGCCTCAATTTCGGCTTGCACTTTCACATTGGCAACGGTAGTGGCCCAAATGACTTTCATTTCCTGTCGTATCACTTGAATCTCCTGGAAGCACAAGTTGAAATCCGGGTGTTCCAGCTCAACGACAGGAAGACGGAGGGATGCGGACGCAAAGGTAGGAAGCGTCAGCGGGTCGGCGGAATGTAGAACCCGCAAGATGTCCGACATATTTGTGACGGACTTGTTGGCGTTTCTTGAAGCGCTCGCTGGTCTTGCAAGTGTCAAATGCCAGTTTCTTGGCGTCTTTAATCTCCTCCTCGGTGTAGTCTCCAAGCACAGTTTCGTGACAATATCGCCGGGCATCTTGTCCATCTTATTGACGACAAAGCATAACAGGTCGTTAATAAAGATTTTGTTTGTCTCACCCTGAGTAGAATCTACCGGTGGAGATCGCTTGTCGGAGCAGCGTTTGCAAAGATTCAGGTCTCCCTGGCCGACCTGTGCTCCCGGGGCATGGCAATCTTCACAGGACGACATTGTCCAGATGTGGGGAGGGGAGCTGTGCTGCCGACGTCGCTCTAGAGATCCCCCAATATTCCAGAGTAGAACCGAAAATACAGAGCCAGATCTCGCTCAGAGGTTCTCCAGCTGATCAGACAGTATAAACCACAAGTTGCGGCATCCAAAAAGTTTCAGAAACACAACTTTGGAGGTCTAAATGCCGGAGCTATCTGGATACGTGTCCACCAGTGATATGCAAATCCTGTATAGTAAATAGTAAATCCTGTATAATACGACAGGCAAACAAACACAAAAGGCTGCGTTTTTTCTCTCCAAACAAATAAGCTTGATATCGTTCCAAATTGACATACCATGAGTGGCTTTGATCACGTTTAAAGACGTCGAACGGTTTAAAGACGAAGGTATTGTACCTTCTTGAAGACCGGAGGTGGAGGCGGGGGCGTATAGTAGAGTGGTTACGGTAACTGACGGGAGATCCAGAGATCGCGGGTTCGATTCCCAGGAAGACGGTGCGTCTTTTCCTCACTCGTTGAGGTGCAAAACGGGTATCTGAATAGGCTTCGGGAGGTAAAAGGCAGTGGAAAGATCGGAATGGGATCTTTCAGTACCACATTGAACCGTTAGCTACCGTTAGCTACCGTTAGCTACCGTTAGCTACCGTTAGCTACCGTTAGCTACCGTTAGCTACCGTTAGCTACCGTTAGCTACCGTTAGCTACCGTTAGCTACCGTTAGCTACCGTTAGCTACCGTTAGCTACCGTTAGCTACCGTTAGCTACCGTTAGCTACCGTTAGCTACCGTTAGCTACCGTTAGCTACCGTTAGCTACCGTTAGCTACCGTTAGCTACCGTTAGCTACCGTTAGCTACCGTTAGCTACCGTTAGCTACCGTTAGCTACCGTTAGCTACCGTTAGCTACCGTTAGCTACCGTTAGCTACCGTTAGCTACCGTTAGCTACCGTTAGCTACCGTTAGCTACCGTTAGGGGAGGGTGGAAGGAGAGGCAGGCAGGCAGGCAACACTTAACAGTAAATTAATAGGAACGACTTCGTTAGAATACTATTCTTTTATATTCATGGGGTGTTTTTCAACCTTGGATATATACGACAGGCAAACAAACACAAAAGGGCTGCGTTTTTTCTCTCCAAACAAATAAGCTTGATATCGTTCCAAATTGACATACCATGAGTGGCTTTGATCACGTTTAAAGACGTCGAACGGTTTAAAGACGAAGGAATTAGGAGGGAGAGGGTGGAAGACAAAGGGATAAAGCAAAGAGGAGTCAGTACCCTCTGAAGGAAAAGAAGTACTCTTTTTGAATATCAGGCAGAAGGAGCCAATTTCGTATCGCTTTCAGTATCGTATCATGTTCAGTGTCGTATCAGAATCATTGCTGTTCCTCACACTTTACTAGAGAACCTATAAACACAGCGGGGACCTTGGCTTGATCGATGATTACCAATGCGCCACTGGTGTGTTTTGACGTTTGTTTTGGCTGCCAATGAGAAGTATAGTAAATACAAAAGTGTACATATATATCACCCCTCCATGTAATATCATGTTAGGCCACAGCAAGTAAATGTTATGGATGACATCCTCCGCAGACTCCAAATTCAATGCGATAGGCGGGGAAAAAAAGATTCCTACATATTGAATTTTGAGATCATAAACCTTGTTGCAAAAGAATTGAGGTGACAAAACATGATGTCACGACTAACAAGTCTTTTACTCCTGTATTCAACATTATTACCTGTCTTTATAGATGTGTAGATCTCGATTCACTAGAACAATTGCAGAAAAGAGCTTGTCGTACCATCTACTACACTGGGGATTCATATGCAATGAAACACCTTAGACTGCCAACACTTGCCATCAAACGCAATTTAATTTTCGTCATGTTGACCATCGATGGAGGGCAACAACGTGTCTTTTTTCTGAAATCAGGGGAAATTAATGCGCGTGCTGATGTCATTCATGAAAGTTACTTGGTGTGGCCTTAGGTACAATGTAGATTTAAGGACGTGTAAAGAAAAACCGCGCAGGCGAAGAGATATTCTTCATCGATATCCCTTTTCCCATGAGGTGTACCGAGCTGTTTTCATTCACCGTTAATGGTAGCCGGCCGCGTTAAGCGTCGTTGGGAAATTCTTCCTGAAGCGTAATTGGTTCCACGTGCACGTAGCACGTTATTTGTTATCCTGAATTGATAATCGTTCAAAGTCTTCATATGGCGTAGTCGAACGCCAATTTGCCGAAATTGTCATAACGGAGCGTCCAAGGTCGAAAAACACCTCAGCAATACAAAAGAACATTCCAATGAAATCGTTCCCAAAGCCTTATATAAGGACAACTTAATATGTCTTAATTTACTGTAAAGCGTGGCCTGCCTACCTGAATTTACCCTCAAGCGTTGTTGGCCCTCCTAAATTTACCATTAAGCGTTAATTGCCAAGATCCTCCAATGCAGATCCTCAGAAGAGCAACATCCACCGACCCCCTCCAATCTTTCCTCTTCATTGTTCCAACATGAATTCTAGCTTCGTTTCTTCTCAAAAGTCTTCTTTTTCTTTAGTTTTTCACAACAGCCCCTACCGGAAGACCTGGGCAGGGTATGTTTGCACACCAAATTAGGTAACCAAGTTCAAAAAGGATCTTTTGTTGTTTGTCTTTGACCTTAGGAAGTGAGGTCAAGGTCTCCGCCATATTTGTACTACTGTGTGTTGGACTGAATTGATAATCAGCATTTACAATATGGCAAGGCTAGAAGTTGTAACAGAGCATGGCTGATAAAATTATACTGAGAGCTAAAAATGAATCTTGATTTTTTTTGTCTAAGTACCTTGTTACAATAAGATAATTTATGCAAATATCCTGACGTCATGCTGATGTAATCAATATTTATAGGCCACGCCCATTTCTAGAAAAAAAGATTCTCTCCCTAACGAATCAATTTTCACCACTAATACTAGTAGTTTGTTGTGTCCAGGAACGAAATGGAAAAGAAATTTCTCCGTCAATTATGCAAACGAAAAGGAAAATATCACAGAACACGGCAGTGTAGGAAAAAAGCAAAGAAAAAAGTGCAGAGCGATGGTATAGCAAATACAGATGACCTCGCACACCCACACACTGTGATCCTACCATAGCCGTCTGATTATATTTTCACTTTTACCAAGGTTGTGCAGTGTTCCTTACTGAAGAATCAAACAAGACTGTAAGCCAAAGTATACAGCGTAAGTGCAGCGAGCTTGGGAACAGGGATAATGATAGTGTGTGTAAATCTCCTGGATCTAGCAACTGGGGGATTGTTCACTTTACGTTCTTGAGCTGATTATGACTTGTTTAGAAAGTTTCATATACAAAAAAAAAAGGTTTCATAAAACTACCAAGATCTTTTCTTCTCTGCCACCTAACCGTTCAACAGGTAGATATTGCTGCCCCATCTTATCTGTGCGTCCTGACCGTCCATCACAATTAGCCGTTCAACCGATGAGCGAATGGCAATTAGCGGTTCGACCAATGAGAGAGTGGCTACATGTCAAATATTTGCATTTTGTATGTTTTGACTGGGGTGGGCGGGGAAGTGGGATCTTCACAAAACGACGCAGAACCACCGCCAGCTCAATTAAGTTTTTCCCACACTCGATGCATGTCTGAAGCCCTTAATGCCAAATATTCGTCCGTGACGTTAATTGTCGGAAATCTTTGTTTGAACACCGAGGGTTACGGCGTACAGACTACACTCAACCAGGTGACAAGAGGCTTGAAAATGTTACTCGATAGCGGTCATGTTGAAATGCCAAGTGCATTTACATACTCAGTCCCAGCTGGTATCTGTGTGTTGCGCCGAAGGGCGGTTATACCGGCTTTACGTCGGTGAAGGTTAGACATCCAGGTAATAAGATATGCGCCTAAAACAGTTCAACTCGAGCAACTGGATATGGTTTTGTTGTTTGGCGTAACGTTGTACATGTACCGGCTTTACACATACAGATACATCTCATTCTCGATTACAATCCTTGACTGAAGAAAATCAGGTAATCACATCCAAATTCCTTGCAGAAAAAATAAAGATTACGGTACATCCCTATCGGTGATATTCAATACGAAGTGGTGACTATTTGCGCTTTACAGGTTATCTAGATTATTGCATCTGTATCATAGCGACACGGGGCCTGTCATGTGTACACCGTGGTTAGAAAATAAACCACTAACTCACGATAGTGACATGGATATCCAACCGTTTTCAGGCAAGAGTAATAATTATAAGTTCGCGTTACGGTATAATGTGTTCTATAAGACCCTGGATTCGAATCCCCTCCCTGCTGAAACAATGTTTTGAGCGTCTCAAATTAACAAAAGATACAAACCTCAGAATCTGAACTAGATTATCTTGCACTACAAGATTTTAATTAGAGACGACATAAAACCAATGACAATGAAATAAAACAGTTCCTGTAAATAGCGTGATAGGCATTATTCAATAAACAAAGACGTTTGGACAAAAAATACACTCTTCTGATGTTAGGGCACATCGAATCTTGCAAATTAACTTACCAGTTCTTGATTTCTTCAGCCAGTAATTTCAATTAAATGCTGCCAATGACGTTGCGGTAAGCATGACAGCCTGCATGTTCAAAACCTGTCAACGCGGCTCGTGAAAAAGTTATTTCGAGAAGCAAACAATGCATAACTATCGTGACTAACGTTACATACAAAAGCAAGTTATTAATATTTGCTTTTCTTTGCTTCTAAAGTTTTTCACGAGCCGCGTTGACAGGTTCCGAACAGGCTGCCATGCTTACCGCAACGTCATGGGCAACATTTAATTGAAATTACTGGCTGAAGAAATCAAGAACTGGAAGGATGATTTGCAAGATTCGATGTGCCCTAACATCAGAAGAGTGTATTTTTTGTCCAAACGTCTTTGTTTATTTAATAATATCTATCACATTTGACTATTTATAGGAACTGCTGTATTTCATTGTCATTGGTTTCATGTCTTTAAACATAACTGATATTTTGATCCATGCAAACGTTAACCATCACACAATTAAATGTGCATTCATATTTAGGGATCAAATTGAGGTTACATACTTAATCTATCTCACAGCCAGTGTAAAGATGACAGGAAAGTAAAACTTCTCAGATCTTTATTCCATTGATCGGAGAGAATATGACATCAATGAATCCTTTCGCAACAACAAACTGACATCTGAGATACTTCATGCTACATTGTTACACCTATAGTATTGCGTTCTTTCTCCGCACAACAAAAACAAGCAAGACAAACCGTGATAATTTTGATTGACAGATTCAGTGGACATCCACAGTCGGCATAGTATCGGTAGTGTTTACCCCAACATTAGCTAACGGTATGACTTGGTTGGCGTTAACGTTCCTATTACATCGCCTGGACCAAACGAAATCATAACAGTCCTGAAACAATTTCTTCACAGCTTTGCGTAGCTGAGGCAAACGAAATGCGTACAAAACTGGGTTCAAGACGGGAAATACCCCCAGGAAAACTACTGCCACGCCAAAAACGGTCGGCCTGTAAGCTAACCTTTCTTCCACGCTACGCATGTAGAGACCGTCTAACAGTTGGACTATGGCGGCGACATAAGGAGTCCAGCTCACCATACAAGCGCATGCAAGAAAGGCTACGGTCATGGCTTTCTTTTTCGCGGCTTTGACCTGCTGTGCGCCCATGTGCACTCCCCCAAGTAACTGGCCATGCCCGTGGCCGTTCGCGCCCACACCTACCGTTAGCAGTCGCCGCCTTAAAGTAATATACATTCTTATATTTACCGTCACAACAAAAATCACGCCTGCTAAGATGATTACAACAAGGCAGACGAAGTAGTTAAGGTCCACAAAGTCCAGACACATGTCGGAGCGAACGTTTGTGACACGACAAGTCCACCCTAACAGCGGAGAGTAGGAGACGAGCGCGCTCAGCACCCAGGTGAGGAAAACGGCGCCCGCGACGTGTTTACCGGTGACGCTGGTCTGGTGGAACAAGCCGTGGTAGATGGAGAGGTACCTGTCTATGGTGAGCAGCATCAGTCCCGTCAGAGATAGGAGAACGGAGAAGAAGAGCGTGGTGTAGAGTTTCAGGTACGTTCCCTCCCCGCCACCCGCCTTCCGAACTGTCGGTAGGACGAGGCACATCACTCCGGCCATGGCGTCCACCCCGGCCATGTTAGCGATGAGGTAGTACATGGGCTTGTGGAGGCTTCTCTTCCTCGCGATGCCGAGGATGACCGGCACGTTGGCGAGGATGATGGCGAGGCCGAAGACGATGGCGGCGGCGCCCGATGTCCCGCTCCCCTCGGACGCGGCTGTGGCGGCGTGGCAGGCCTCCACGTCCAGGTCCGTACGGTTTTCTCTAAGGAGGATGTAGCACTGGAGATGGCTCAGTGTCTCATATCCATCATCACGCCTAACTCCCGCAGTAGTAGCGTTAGAAGTGTTGAGCGCCATGATTCTGTCCGACGGTATCGGACTACGTGCCGGCTGTACGCTGAAGAAACCTGTGATCGCACCTGTAAGGTGTCCGGTATTTATACACTTGTGCCTGTCGTCTGCGCATGCCATCATCACATGCCCACCTACATGTAGCGCTCATCCTTTTACTGAGGGCCCTTGTGTAACAAACTGTCAGGGAGTCTTAATTACTCTCTATTCAGTAATCGGTGCTGCGATTTTCTGGGTTGAGAGAAATGTGTTGGAGATTATCCAATGATACCTAGAAAGAACCAAGCGATCTCAAATGAAAGATAAGTACCTTATAACGTGGTTTGACAATTTTCTTTTTCAATGGGAATAAAATTGATATGATCGAAGCCGTCGAAATGATAGAGTACATAAAATTACTTGTTGCTAATGGTCCATAATGGTCTTTCATGTACATGTGTAAATTATTGGCTATTTGTTAACCATGATTTCGCCTATTTCTTTTCTGGGTTACCACTACAAGATCTGTGATTTAAACCTGCAAGGGCATTACAAGGTTAACCTTAATCTATTTCTTTTTCAGTAAAAAAGCAGTATTTAAAAACCACATATAATGCAACGGAAGAAAAAGGTGGATAAAAAATTATGATACTTATTTATTTACTTTATTTGTAATTTTTTTTTGTTTATTCGTGACACCAAAAAGCAAACCTTACAGCAGGGACAAAAGTCCTTGAATTGCAGAAAGTTTGCGTACACAAATTACAACGGACGAGACAGGCGATATATATATCCCTCATCTACATTATAATACATTATGCGGAGCAATTCTTTGCAGATTCATGTCTGAAGGCTAATTTCAAGCATGGAGGTAGAACTGTCTTCTACCTCCATGTTTCAAGCAAACATGATGGAAATACGGCGTGAGGGAAGTTTAATATTCATTGCTTGCCCTTATCACCAGGCAGATAGCCATGGTCTGTAAAAAAATCCCGTTGGCATGGCACAAGTCGCTGCCTTATGCCTTATGGTAATCTAGATTTTAAGTGCATAATTTGCTGCGTTTTGTACGTTTTTCTGGTGGGGCGCGTTTTCTCAATCTGCCTGGAGACTAGGACGACAACATCAGTTTTGAAGTGTACTTCTTCTTTCTCCATTGGGCTCCATCGGGAGCGATCAAGCGTAGTATATGTGCTATGTAAATGCACGAGGATAAAACTGTTCCCATGCAGGCTATGTGAGTCGGGCCTTCTGTGTGAAACCGACGTTCCCTCCCCTTCTCGTAAAACGGATTGGTACTGCCGTTTGATTTATGACGATTTAAACACCGTTCTCGTTCCCTGGCGGCTGTCCATAGTGGCTGCTCCAGCTGGTGCTTCTGTAAATCAGTAGCCTCCACCAGGCCTTCCTAAGAGGTTATGTATAGTAAGTTTCGACAAAATAGCTAGGGTCAGCAATTGGCCAGGGCAATGAAACATACATGTATCTGCGCGGAAAAATGAACTCTATGGCGGCCAAACTCATTTAATGGCCCTGGTGAATTATTCTCCCTCAGCCCGCTCTGTTTAATAGTCAGGTGGAGACTAGTGCTTTAGTTAGCCTCCTTCGCAGCCTTGTCGAGCGGCGTTATTTTTTTTCAACTTGTTGAGCGGGCGAATCCTTCTCTCCCCGGCAAACTCCCTTGGCTGCAAACCGTCCTTTCGCGACATAACTCGCGTTGGTCGCCGAAAAAAAATAACGCCGCTCGACAAGGCTGCGAAGGAGGCTATGCTTTAGTGCTGTCAGTGACTACTCACTACTTATGTAATCTCCAAGCATATCTTTTGGTGGCTGCAAGACAGTATCATTAGCAGGGCAATATCCAAATACGTCTGGCGAAAAAAAAGATACCAATACAAAAAAAGAAAGCCCGATAAAAACGCCTAAAACACGTCAAAAATAAGCTAAGCCGAAGCCCGAACCTCTGCTTTGGCGACTATATATTTATGCAAGGGACTCTCCGTTGACAATTATCGGCGTGGACGTGTGTAAATAGGGTGATTATAGGAGGCCGCTGTGTTCTAAATGCCGGACATGATGTCACGCAGGGGAGCAAATGGCACTGGCTCTGGGGTGGTGGTGTCTTGTGACTTTTAACCGACCACCTGTATAAAATATCGAACTCAAACTAAAACGTGAATTACATACTGGGAATCCTGTAACTCAGACTCAAAAGATTGTTACATCCCTTCTGCACTGCTACCCATGACTATAGTATGGCCTTATCTTCATGTAGTATTTTGGCGCTTTCAAATCTACATTGAACATGGAATTTTAGATTTTTGTTACGATGTAACACATAATAGAGAGCCTGGAGTTCTGGTGTTACAAATCTCACGTATAATTATTTTCTATCGCTTTCACTCTTTCATATAGTTTAACTTTCACCAAGGTACTAATAGGCGTTCAATACGAATATATAGAGAGTTCTCATTTCAAACGTTGTCACTATGTGTGCGTAATTATTATTGATGATCTTGAATGCCTTAACGCGTCGGCCAAGTCAAACAGCAGACTTGTGTGTGTTTGCGGGCACAATGTGTGTGAGATACGGCCTGTCGGCGGCACGGCGGGGCACAAAGCCGGGAGACTGGGGTCGCTACCGGCTGCCCGTTCCCAGCCATTGTGAACCACAGACCCGTACAAAATCGGCTTTGCCCCGGTCTGGGCTGAAACCCTTTCTCTCCTTTCCAGCGCGCATCCTGAAAAAGCTTCAGCCTGTCGTGATCCGCGGCAGCGCTAGCAACAAAACAGGAATCATATTTCCGAGACATTCGAATCAAGGGACGAAGCTGGAATGATGATGGGGTTGGATGGGAGGGATTTTGTGAACCGTGTTGAAAAAGGAAAAAAAAACTCTTACGCATGAAATGACGACGAAAACATAAGTAATGGAAGGAACGTAACAAAAAAAAAATTAGAAAAGATCAAGAACCTACACAAATTGCAAAACATTGACATACAAAATTGCAAACATTTTCCCTTACAGTCCACCCCTGCTCCGAGTACGTATAAGATATATTTAATTTTATGTTAGTTTCGACTTGTCCTCACCAAAGTACAGTTTGTTACAACCGTGAGTATCCTGCTGCGAGGCAAATTAACGAGCCATATGTTCAAAATATTGCAACAATACTATCCCTAACCTCGTTTCAGACTCTTTTTTGTACAGCCATATCTGTAAAAGTCTAGATATTTTATGCAGTTGTTCTTATATTTCATATGAGGTAGTGTTTTGAGACCACCATATCGTTTTGTAGTGTTCAAATGACATGTACACCATTTCCGAAGTCAATACAAGAGCTAAGATATTCAGACCTGCAGAAAAACAAATCAGCAGTTTTGAGTGAAATTATCAATCCAATCTTTGCATTCTGTTAACGTTATTCTATTAACTCAAGTAAAACTATTAAAGACAAGCGAATTGTCGTCCACAACGAGCGTATTGGTCCGGCCACGCTTTGGCCTACTTAGACTTTCAAATACTCTGACTGTAACTCTTTGTAATATGTGTGGGGGCCCGCCTTTGTTGACCCTGGTTTCCCTGAGAACGGAATCCCCAATTCTCTCCCCACAAAAGTCTTCCTGTTTCGTGTGAATCAAACAGTTATGAAGAAACGTAGTTTGTGATTAGTGTAGGATTGTTCAACAGCTAGGTGAAATATGAGGAATGTGAGAAGCTAGGCTAGGGCCGCCAGGAACATCACAAATTACTGACGTACATCTCTGAATGGAAGCATCGTTAGCTTGTACGAAATAAAAAGACTGTCGGACAAGTACTCTAATAATGTAAGAAAGGATGACACGGGAACCATGATTAGAGAACCATGATTAGTGTAGGATTGTTCAACAGCTAGGTGGCATATTAAGAATGTGAGGAACAAGTCTAGGGCCAACAGGGATAACACAAATTACGTACATCTCTGAATGGAAGCATCGTTAGCTTCTACAAAACAAAAAGACTGTTGGACAAGTAAACTAATGATGTATGGAATGATGATCCGGTGACCATAGTCTGTTTCCAACAAACAGAAAAATTACACTCACGTAACAACAGCCCACACAGCAACGCTAGAACCAGAATCCACCGCATACTAGTATTTTGGGATAACTTCTCGAGAGTTTGTTGTTTGCGAGATGACAATCACATGGATGATCCAAAGTGCACACTGGATGTAGTTTCTGACGTATCACCGGGAAAGTTTTCACGAACGTTTCGGAAGGTTGGGCGTGGCGAAGCTAGACAGAAGAGGAAGGGCTGGACCCAGAAGTTAAAATCGAGTGAGACGCGGTGACGTCACGTGAAATCTCGCGAGACAAAACGAACGTGACTTGGTCAAATGTCCAAGAGTAAACAAAGGCAGTTGTTACCACATGTTGATACTGAACAACTGCCCTGCCAGGGACACGTAGATATTCATCTAAACGGAAGTATCCTGAGATGTGTAGGCGATACAGGCCACACTAGAAAATGTCATGACACATAGATCAACATGAAGTTACTAATGCATTGGTAGTAAGACGCGGCGATGCCCTTTCCGATTGCTGAAGAAGACCTCCTTGTCTGAAGGAAAAGCCTAAAAAAGACTGAAAATAATCCCAGTCTGGCTACAGACATTTTGAAAACAGGGATGGTCACGGAATTCTGCCACGAAGATGAAAAAATGAAGCAAGGAATTGGAAGTGAAGAGGAGATACATAGACGAGGCAGTAGTATGCTTGAAGCCTTCTTTATTTTGGACAAACCGATTTGATGAAACTCACCTCTCTGAAAATTTGATATGACCTTCGAGCTTTCTCCGAAGAGAACAATCATGATTAATCTTTTTTCGATTTAAAGCGTTAACTGTTATAAGTACATGTAATAAAAAGCAGCATGTATATCAATGGACGAACAAGTATTACGTCATTCAGATTACCGCTATTGTTCTATCCAAGTGTTCTAAGGAAGGAAGGAGGGAAAGGAGTGAGGGAGGATGGAAGGAGGAAGGAAGGAGGAAGGAAGGAAGTTAAGGGTTACGTATTAGGTAGGGACAGAGGGATGGATGGGTGGATGGGTGGATGAAGGAAAGAAGGGATTAATTCTCCTGTAGTGTTTCTGTTAAAATCATTGCAGATATCAACATGGCCTTCGCTACATGTATTTTGGGTGACAACAACATATTTCTAGTCTGTTCAGGACCCATTAGACTGTACAAACTAATTAATATTCTCTTGGAGCGGTCTGTAAAAGTAATGTATCACGGTTCGTGATGAAAAGGACAACAGCTGGTAGCGAAAACGACAAGACTCCGCCAAAGCTGCTGCCAGTTCCTCCCCCGGTGACTGTCACTCCAGAGGGTGGGAGACTCGTCGTTGCAACAGCCACATCACCACCAATCAGGGTTTGAGTTGGTGATGACGTCGTCGGGCTCTCCTCAGCCGAGTCTGTGATTGGTCGTGTGAGATGGTCGTTGCAGACGTCGGTGTTACAGCAGTAGAGCTGCCTGTTGACCGAGCAGGACCCGAGCACTCCCCAACACGGGTTCGGGGCCGAGCAGTTCTCAGGCGTTGCGCATGCCCGGGAGATCGTCAAGTTGCCGTTCAGGTCCAGTCTGACGGTCTAGAAACGAAACAACAAGATCTGTGAGAACATCACCCAAAGTTTCAATTTGCCGAAAGATGACACATGGAAACTCGACAAACATAAATTCTTTTCAAATTTTTTAATTTACTGCATTATAATGTGGTACATAAAGTTTCTGAACTTCGGAAAGAAGATAGGGTTTAAAACAATGTTAATGTACCCAAGTGCACATGGTCTGCAAAAGAAAAGAAAGGGTAGGCAAGTTGTCCTTAGTGCCTTTACATTTCATTTGTTTCATTTTGTACGGCTGTGGCTATTTTCTTTAGAAACCGAATCCCGGGGGGGAAAATGACAAATAAACCACACAAACCCACCATACACCTGTTATAACCCTCCATACAGGCTGAGATCTCGGCCCCGTTCCACGGATCACTGGCACAGAGCGAGGTCTCGTCAGCACTGGTGCACTCCAGACAGTCCAAGGCGTCTGTCACCCCTTCAGCGGTAAAATTTACCAACAACATTTTCAGAAAACAAACAAACAAACAAACAAACAAACAAACAAACAAACAAATAAACAAAACAAGTTTTAAGGACTTCCAACAAACTAAAGGAAATACACAACATGATGTGCGACATACAGTCCCTTTAGGGGGAGGGGTGTGTGTTCAGTGGAATAGCTTAATAATGTATTCTCAGAATACATCAGCATCATGCTGCCGACCTGCACCTGGCAGTTCGTCGGCTAAGTGCGTCTGATTGGCTTAACCATCACAACATGGCCAGTTCATTCCCGGCCCTGCCAACGGTAACATTCCATTGTCTGTTGAACTTTAAACGCCATCTCTGTGGAATGCTGGCAACCGCCAAATAAAGCAAGAGGAGGTTGGCGAGGAGGGGGGCATTCAAGTTCCTCAGACTATTTGATATCTAGATGTTTTGACAAATCACATTTAATCCTATAACTATTATGAATTCTGAAAGAGTCAAAATTGTGGCCGAACAACTTTGTCTTTCATGTCATTATGTGAAACAAAATCATAAGTGTGCTTAGTGAATATTGTAAAAGAGAAATGTTAAGTTAAGATATTCATCGCACGTCGTGAAACAAAAAATCAAAACTCCTAATTTACATGGAAAAAGTTTCCTTATCTTTATCCATATCATGATGTTTCATAGAAATAATACAATGGAAAAAGATCACTTGTCTTCACACACAAAAAAGCAAGGGATCCTACTAAGCTTTCCAGAAACAATGTCACTTCAACCGAAAAGACATCACATATATCCAGGCATTGCAAGGAGTGCCAAGACCAAAAGTACAAAGAATATACGTAAAGGAAACTAAAAGAAGAGCCCATTTTACAACATTTACCATTTACAACAACACTACATTAGAATATATGATGTCAACAAGAAATACTCACTGAACGTGGTAACCATAAGAAGTATAACAACAGTGTAGGCTGTCATTCTTGCGTGCCTCCAAAACTCGACCGTCTGGAAGACTGAATACGGCTGGACTGGGAAATGCTGACACGACCCGCGAGTTGATCTGGGCACAGTCAAAGCTTGTCGCTAATGAAGTTGGTTTGTCACAACATTACAGTGTTTACCGGCTATCGGTCACGGTAAAGTGATAATGAGGGCTTTTTCAGAAATGTTGCGGTCGGATGAGAGCTGGTTATAAAAGAACGGGCAAAAACTATATCTACTGTGTAAATTTGTATCTTAATTAAAAAAAAACAATCAACGCTATGACGGGAGTATTATCATGAAAAGCAAAACGGGTGATTTCAACACTTATTTTCTAAATCTGTCAAATAGCCCCAACTGCGATGTCTATACTTAATCGTTAGATGCCCATACCATCATAGGGAATTATATTCTTCCTGTATATATATGAGACTTCTCATTATCTTGAAAGCTAACACTGGCACGAGTCCGTCAAACAATCATAGTTTTGGCGTCCCTGGCATGAAAGCTATAGCTACATCAACAGTTTATCTGGGAAAGTTGCCCAAGCGGTGACGTTCAGCCCAATGGAATGCACTCTGGCAGTAATCTCCAAATATAGAAAGTGTAATGGTCTGCTGAACTAAGACGGACCTGAGCTATCCGGAAGGACGCTTTAAGGGTGTAAATCTACTAACCGAAGTAAATAACAAACAGGGGGTTATGTTACCTAGTAAACAAAGTCTGTTGGTTTTCGTAAATAGCGTGAACTTGCTAAAGGCTCTGTAAACCGCTTAAAAATGACCCAGGCATGTAACAAAAATTGACATTTACGTTGAGAATGTTATGAAATACATGAACTTGATAAATGCTCTGTAGACCACATTAAAATGAACCACACATGTAACAAAAATAACATTTACGTTCGGAAATTTAATTTATTTAATACATATACACGCCGTACGATGTATCAATATATGTACATGATTCCTCTGCAATCAGAATATTTGCTTGATCTTTCTATATTAATGTGCTATGGACAAAACCGTGACACACGACCATAGAAATACATCTGATAAAACAGTTAAACAAACAAACAAATGACTTTCAATGTTTTATTGCATTATTACTGTGCTGCTACCGTACCGTACTATCTAGCTTCCCCCCTCCCTATAGGCAAATATTGCTTGAAAAGTTTTCTCTCCTTTTCCAAGGTGCTCTAGCTTCACTCCTATGAACCCAGTCTGCTCCAGTGCCGCCATGTATTCGTCTGGATCCAGTTTATGCGCGTACTTGTTGTAACCTCTGTCAACCAACAGCTGCAACCTGTCCTTCTTCATAGTGGCGACCATAACGCCACCTGGCGACAGAACGCGGTACAGCTCCACACAAGCTTTTTGCATGTCGTCCCAGAAGTAGTAACAGTTGACGTGGAATATCCCGTCCATAGATCCGTCGGCGTAAGGGAGGTTCGTAACATTTCCGAAGGTAACTTGAAGTTTTCCAGCTGCAATGTGTGATTGAAAACGCTTGGTGGCGACGCGTACCATCTGCTGAGAAATGTCCAATCCATAGACCTTACCGGGGCCGTCTGAAGGGAAGGAAAATGGCTTACTTATTGGTTATTATAATTATTAAAAACAGCAATCTTCAAGGCTCTCACAAGCTAGCAAGCAAGCAAGCACACACACACGCGCGCGCGCGCAAAATTCAGAAGGAAGTAAACAAAAAGAAACACAAACATTGATCGAACAAAACATTAATCGTCCTTACCCGATCCCATGTAGTTCAAAGCGTGCTTCAATCCAAGTCCAGGGCCAAAACCAACCTCCAGTACGTTGTGATGCGGTTTGATGTTTACAAGTTTTGCCGCCTGTCTTTCAAGACCATCGTTTCTTTTTTCAAGGAATCTCTGGCGAAGGAAATTAAAGTTCCATAGGATAAATGTTTTTTTTTAAAGTAAGATCTATAGCTCTGTCTCTGTAGTAATGTGGATATAAGCCGAGCAAAACCAATATAACATTTTCTATATTGACAACTCGAGAACGCTTGTTGATTCGGGATTGAAACCAAGACGAAAGCTTCAGAATTTTTATAATTACATTTTATATCTTACGTCATTAACCTTGAACTATCCATGAAATAAAATTATCAACTCTGGCCCCGCACCTGTGCAAGCCAGCCTACAGGTCCCCAGGACGGCTGTCTCATGTGTTTTGAAAAAGCCTCTTTAAACCGCTGCATGGTTGGCTCACTGCAAACCATAAAGAGTGGATGTAAAAGAGGGTGAATCGGCCAAGGAAGCTATGTCCCTGGGTTGAGTATGTATTGGTTCAATTTTTCACCACAATAGTACGGCAAAGTCGGCAACATAGCTATCTTTCGATTCAAATTCTTTTCGACTATGGTGGTACTACATGTATTTAATATATTAAAACACGCAATATAGTTTTCATTGGGCCCCTTCCCCTACTTTATCATTTCAAAACCATGCGTACGGCAAATATCGTAACGAGTGTCAAGTGTTAGCCTGGGCGTTCTGTTTATATTTTTTTACGCTCGCTGCTGGGGTAGCAACGCCCCCCTCCCCATCTGTCTGATACGTGCTACATCATTTTTTTACAACCCGACCATTATGAGAAGTCAGCAGGGTTATGGATGATCATAAGAGTGATCTGATTACTTGGGAATCACAACAGCAAACTTATACTTACGGTGGATCTTAGTCTACTGGGCTATCGTATCGCGAGGACACAGCTACACACAAGTCGATATGACCTTTAGTGTAAACATGAACTTTACATTTTGTACGTACTCGCAAAGAGGTCATAGGAATATTTCAAATATTTAGCGGGGGTGAGGGTTTTAGTGAGGTTGTTTTTCACATGCACATGCATATGTATTTGAAAAAGACGCACTCTGAATGCTTGTAACAACATACGGACCACAACATGCAAATTTAAACAGCGTTGTTTAATTTGAAAACAATGATTCTCTCCAAAATGTACGTGCACTTGCTAGGCCTCGCACCCTGAACAAATCTAAGAGCGAGAGTACATTTTCGTAATACTTCAGATACCATCTAATTAAAGTAGTAAAACAATAAGAAAGAAAGCAAAGCTCACATTTGTCCAAACGTTTTACATACTGTATGAAATTAAGTACATTTCCCTCAGAAAAGAGTATCTTATATATATAATTAGACAGCAAAAGAAGTCAGCATTCAAACATAAAAAAAATTGCGGCTTGGTTGTCAATCAACATTTCTTCACGGTCAAGTGGTTGTCCTTGCCTTCTTACTCGCAATGTAACCGTATATTTTTTTCTTTCCCTCTCCGAATTCCTCCTCCCTAAATCCCACGAACCCTGCCCTCTCAAGGGCCTTCATGTATTCCCTGGGGTCAGTATGACGTGCATACATGTTGATTCCTCTGTCAACAGACATGTCTACTGTGGTCCTGTTCATGGCAGTTGCTACACTGCCCCCTGGCGACAAAACACGGTACAGCTCTCTGCAGCCCTGGTGAAGGTCGTCCCAGAAGTAGAAGCAGTTGACGTGGAAGATTCCGTCCATTGAGTCGTCAGGATAGGGAAGTTTCATGACATCTCCGAGAGTGAGTTGTAGCTTGCCAGATGCAATGTACGGCTGGAGTCGCTGGGTGGCGACATGCACCATTTGTGGAGACAACTCAAGACCATACACCTTACCCGGGCCATCTGAAAAGACATTTATAACAGGCGATGTCTTCATAGCATTATTGAGCAGTATATGGACACGTAAAAGAAGTTTCCCCCCTTGAAATACAAGCAATAAAAACGGAGCAAAGTAATTAACGCATTGCCATTGGCATGAATAATACATGTGTATTATCTTGAAAGTTCATCTGTGTTGGTATAAGTCATTATGAAACAACTTTGAACTGAAATTTCCAACACAAGAAATTGGACTTACTCATTCCTTGACAAAGACTGGAGTTAAGTTGAACAGTCGAAAAATTGGGTAAATACAATTTCTTGTGCTGGAAAATACAGTTCAAACTTCATAATGTCGAGAATTTGCGTAAATCCAACTTCTCGTGTAGGATATTACAGTTCAAACTTCACAATGTACGTAGAAATAATATGTTACTCACCTTTACCGATGTAACCCAGGGCTTCCTTTAGTCCGACTCCCGGTCCAAAACCCACTTCCAACACTTGGTGGTGCGGTTGGATATTCAAAAGTTTGGCTGCCCGGGCCTCAACTACATCGTTTGTTCTCAGAAGGATCAATTCCTGTATAAACCAACAAGTGAATATTTTCATTACAATCTTATGATGATAAATACAGAAAAATACACTCAGTTAAAAAGTAAACATGCATATTGTGGACGATGACAATACTACAATACTTCTACACTACATTTTTCCATTTATCTAACGTTGAATAGTACAATTATAAGTACACTTATCTTGTGGCTCTAACATAAAAACGTAATCAAGTGATATAACAGATAGCACTAGCATAAACGCAATGACTGATTTATATCCGAAATGTAGTAATAGACCGATCCCATAGCCCCGCCCACCTCCGTCAACACGTAGGAATGTAAATATTTGACGAACGTGCATCCACTATCTCATTGGTCAAACTGATAATTGTTACTCTCTCATTGGTTGAACTGCTAATTATGATGGACAGTCAGGATCGGTTTATTAACCGTACGTGTACAAGACGGCAGCCTACCTTGACCAGCCAGCCGATAGGTCCAGCGGTGGGTAGTTTGAGATTTTGTGAAACCGCTCTTTTAATGTATTGCATTCTCGCAGATGTCAGACCTAACATCAAATAAAACTACGGTTAGCATTAACCTGATTAAGTAACCAAACCATATCACGAAACTGACGCCATGTTGTGTTTCATGGTGTAAATATGCAGCCATGATTGATCAAATGCCACAAGCTTACTTGTCGATGCTGTCGTTCCTCGTTAGCCTTTTCAATTTCATGATCATCTTACTGTGTAACGTTGTATGGTACAAACAAACAAACAAACGAGAGATGGGGAGGGGCATGCTAAAATTTACCTACCTTAGCCAAGTTGTCCGACCTATACTGTATGGTTACAGTGTGTAGATTCGATGCCCACCAGCTGGTGAAACGTTTTAGGTGCTTCTTGTTAAAGTTGTTAGCCCTTGCAGCTTCCTATCCTGTGAAATGTGACAACGACAACAACTTCACTGCACAGCAGCTGTAAGTATCGGTAGTGGCCTTGAACTTTGGCATCGAGGTCAATGGAATAGTCCAAGATCAGATACTAGGGGTGTTAACTTCATTTATGTTAGTCAGTTTTTTTGTTTTTTTTAGGAAAGTATGCTGTATGGTCAATGTTTGGTATGGTATATGTTTGACCCATCATATCACTAACAGAAATGCAGTGCTAGATATTTGCATGCGCTGTTGTGAAAGGCTATTTATTGAATGCCAAAGTACATAACGTGTTTAACGTAACCTCCTTAGTTTAGCATCGTAATCCACATTTCATCAAGAGAAATTCACAGTTGTTCACTAAACGGATGGTAAGATGTATAGTAACATCCGTTGGAAAATACGGGTGATTCAAAGGGTTACGCTGATATAACAGTGGAACAAATAACATCAAAGGTGCACCGGTCTGTTTGGAGGGCAAACATAGCGTACATGTAAACCACGGGTCATCATACGTACGTATGGTAATGTCCCAGTGAATCGTTATGGAATAGAGTGAACAAATGTCACGGTACTTCAGCTCCGGAAGTTCTTTCCGGAAATCACTTTTGCTAAATTTATGCGGGGTCAGCGGCCCTAAGGTGTTCTATAATTATATATAAAGCAGCTCGTTTCCAGTACTCACCACAAACAGATTTGAAATGGGTACAGCTCGCGTTCTGACAGCCGGAGTTTTGCTTCTGCTCTGGGCAGTGGTAGGAGGTGGGGGATCTCAGGTACATAATCTAATTTCCTTCTCTCTTCTTAATTCAAAACCACTTATTTTGTTTTTAATCATGCATATTAGCTCATATCAATATACAGCGAACAACGTTACATGTAACTTAACCGTTGGCTTGTCATGATTTGCTGAACGCACGTTTCCATGGAATTGGCTGAATAAAGTGAAGACAGTGCGCTGCAACGGGTTTATTGGATTAAAAGGAGAAATAAGTTGTAGAAATTGTATCTTACTTACTTACTTACTTACTTATCCTCTTCATCCCTTGCGAGACATAAGGCCGTGACTTTTTTTAATTTCTTCCATCTGGGTCTGTCCTCGGCCACCTTCTTCACTGATCGCCAGGATAATCCCATAGACGCCAGGTCATCCGACACAGTTCTATCTTCTTCAAGTAGTTTTAGGTCTACCTCTTTTCCTTTTACCCACAGGCCTCTAATTTAAGACTATTTTGGGTATCTACAGTTGAAATTGTATCTACAATTTTAAAATATATGTGACGTCTGGCCTTGTTTTATTGGTACAGGTGTCCGAGCTCCGTAACACCTACTATGACCACAGCGCCTCAGAGGACAGGTCCGGCGGCTGTGACTGTGCAACTGTCATGGCGCCCTCTCCTGCCGCCTGTTCAGACGACACCAAGTACCAGCTGATCACGGAACTGCAAGACGATGTGGGAAACCTCACCTGTCTTGTACAAGAAGTGGCTGACAAGTGATGAGCTATTTATCTTTTTATGACATGCTAAAATAGAACATCAGTACCAAACACTGCATCATATGATGATATTGTTACTCGTGCGTACAATAGTTAGGCATCTAGGCCTGTGGTTTTCCAATGTGTTTATTTGCGAAACTAAAAAATGCATTTCTTGTCTTTTACAGACGGTTGTCCGTTGTTTTTTTTCTACAAATCTCTTTCCGAGAGAGAACATTTACTCACTTTTAGTTTTAGTTTTAGTCAATGTCGGCAAAGCACACAGACGTTCTTTTTACCAAAAGAAAACCGAACTGTATGGCATTATCTCTCTGAACATTACCTCACTGGGTTGACAGGCATATTTGCGCTTTGAAAGTTTATATCAATCTCTATTTATTAATTTTGAATGTTCTGTCCTCTATATAGGACCGCCAGCGCTGTTGACATACAGGCAGTGATTGCTGACATCCACAATCTGACCGCTAAGCTGGCAGTCCTGGAGGCTGACAGGGAACTACTGCTGACGGAGCTCTTCAACAACATCAGGAATGACATTCTCGCTCTGGCTGGGGTACTGGCACAGTTACACCAGGACAGGTACTCACGTCAACATTACCTTTACCTCTTTATGCTGCTTTATTGTAGGATTTATTCGCACAAAGGCCCCAGTTGTTGTATCTTTGCTAATATCTTGGTATCTTGTCTTTGCTGTTCCTCTAGCTTTGACGTTAACGTTATTTCTCAATCGTGAATAGAATTTAAATGAGAACATGTCAATTCAGCCGTTCGATAGTTTCTCGTCTTTAATAGTCTTGTATTATGCTGTGCTATTTTAATTTGGTTTTGTATTTTTAATAATATTCTAATTTTAATTACATTGTGTAAAACCAACACAATTCAGTCTCAACGACTGCAAAGGTGATTACACAATAAAGTTTGAAACTTCTCATTATCTTGTTCTGTCAGTGCGGACGCCATGTTGGTTCAGGTGTACCACCAGCAGCTGTCAGGCCTGGCCACCATCCTGCAGCAGCTGCAGGGTGAGCACAGCAATGTGGCGCAGCTGCAGCTGCAGGTGGAACAGCTGACGCAGGACCTGCAGACGTGCAACAAGTCCCTGTACGCACCAGGTGAAATATATAATGATATCTGCATTCACAGAACATGCAATCGTTACTTAATGTCTGCACATTCACGCTAAAATATAGCTTAAGTCTACGAGATTGCTGAATGGGGCGTGTATTTATGGGCGTGAGAATGATAACTGTAAGGGCCAGATGTGCAAATACTATCGACTGATGAATATTACACCACACATAAACAGCCTAGCATGTCGACGTCGGCCGTTGCCTTGATAAGTCATTTCAGTCAAGTCATGTGAATTTCCACATTTCGAGAAGTCTGAAATCCGAATATCTACTTACAATAAGCTCTTTTCCCAGTAGGATAAAATTGTCCGGATGGCACCGACTTGATTGGCCTTATAGTGTCTGCTGGATGCATAGTCAAATTTCACGTCATCACGATACACGTGTATATATAGAAAATGCGTTATGAATCTGCAGTATGCTGTATAACACCTTTCAAATCAAATCCGCAATCATCACATGCATTCCAGATGTTACCGACACCTGGCAGCGGTACGACTTCTCGTATGACGACAGCTGCACCACCTGCCACGGTGATCGATACGTCAAATCCACCAGCTACAGCTTCGAGGGCAAGCCTCTGATCGTCGGCGCCATCTTGTGTTCGCCCACCCGCTACAAGATCTTCCTGAGCGATGCCCTGACAGGAACGTTCAGAAACATCGCAGACGGGGGCGGGAGTGGACAGGATCACTGTGAACTGGTGGGCGCGGCGGACGATGCAACCGTCAGTGTGGATGGCTTCTTCGGGAGTTGCTATGGCGAAGGTTGGTGTATCTTTTAGTACCGCATCATACAAACCTTCTCTTACAGATGAACGATGAGGCTCCAGATGTCTTACTGAAGGACGACTGTGGTCTGAAAGATGTCAGTTAGCTTGAAGAATGAATCTACTCTACTTTATAGAATGTATAAATCATACATTCTCTTAGTTATTTGTATATTTTTTACACTCTCTCCCATAATATACCATGGATATTTTACAATTTGCTTGCAGAAATGAAAAGGCAAATGGTTATACAATATGCGTCTTGATCAGTTCTCTGTGCTCTCTGGCTTTTGCGACGAAACACCTCGATGGATCCGGAGAGCGTTTTGCCTCCCTTTTGAGGCAGTATGACCAACAATTTGATATGAGAATAGCTTTTTTTCCTGCTAAAATGAAACGATTTACATATCTATTGCATATTTTTCGTCTCAATGTGCTGTATAACTTTTCCTCCTTCTTATATATTTTTGGCAGGTTTCCGGCGGACCTATCGTGGTGAGAATTTCACGTACGGCCCCATCGGTGCTGGGCACAGTGCCTACTTCTATGGGAAATGGTACGAATGCGGAGTGACTATTCCGTGATCGGAAATAAAAGTTCACATGCAGGGCTTCAGAAAGACTATTAAAACAATTGTCTGTAAGACGAGAAGTTGCTTTGAGTAATATTTCATACATTGTTTGTTTTGTCACTGCATTTTAGACGTAGAAATACAAAAGAGACTAAAACAAGTACATGTACAAGTTTGGGTATTAGCAAAGTAATATCCGCCTATGTTGCAAACTTGCATGTCTGCAACATTATCCTTGTGGGCAAATATGCACGCTACAAGTCATATGGGAAAATCTTTAATAATCTTTTTGTTACTTACTAGTAAGTACAAAGTTTACGTTTAAAAGACAGCTTTTTTTTATTTCAAAAGACATGCCCGATCACAGCAAAACAACAACAGCAACAAAAGCAATAAATAGTATGGTGGACGGGAAACTAGGTCAGTAGGTAACCCAAAACCAGGATTATCTCTCTTAGCATTTCAATACAGTTGAACCATATCTTAGCCTCCAAAAATGAGGAGGTGTGTTGCCATGGCAATGTACAACTGTTCACTCAATTGAAAAGACAGCACACAATGTGGATACCACGGAACTGACATGCACATGTCATGTATATGTAACACGAGTTACACGACATCAAAGAAATCCGTTAATTAAATAAGCTCACCGTGAGTTATAGCTGCGAACAAACACACACGAACGAAAACATGTACAGTACCTTCCCGCGGAAGGATATCTCAATCTTCGAGAACAGAAAGGCATGCAGCATTTCACAAGTATCCATGACATCAGCTACAGTTAGCAAACAAAACAACAACAAGAAGAAGCTGCTAGGGAGCCCAAACTTATGTCACTTCTTCCCTAGCCCAAGAGCTATCTACCATCCAAAATTCGTGACCCTAGCATGTCCAGCTCATGAGATATCAAAACCGGAAGTTCTGCTGCAGTACCAACGAAAGCCGCCAGGGGGTCCAAAATCACATCATTTCTAGCTCTCATCAAGACATATCCATCTACCAAGTTTCATGACAATGCATATAAAGCTTCTTGAATTATGTTGTTCACAAACAGACAAACGAACAAACACTACTGAAAACATAACCTTCTTGGCGAAGGTAACAAAACACAGATCTAGACTCCAAGACTTCATAAGCCGCCATAAAGACTTCCTATCATTACCCGCTATCTATGGCAACCCTTAGACCGGCGGACAGTACGTGACATGTGAGGTACCTAACACCACCTAGCGACTTAACAAAACAAACTTGACATGATTGACATGTGCTTAAGAGGCCGCACCTTAAACGGCTCTCCAGTCTTACCTGTTCCAGGTCGCGACGTCCACAAGGGGCAACACCCTTCTTAATAAGGGCTCACCTGAGTGTGCGTCACATTGCCCGCTAGCACAAAATGCTGTACCTGAAGGACAGGTGACATTTGTGAGGGTGGCAAAGGCACGCAGGACTGACTAACGCATCTCCCGGGCTCTAATACGGTAACCACACAAGCCATGGAGCTAACGTTAACGATTCCAGGAGGAACCGCGATGGCACTTCTTTCCTTTGCTGCTGTCTTCGTGCTCCAATTCACATCGTGTAAGTACCCATACTGTCAAGGCGAATCGAATATTCAGATTCCCTTTAGGATGCACCGTAAAGATGCATATTCTATTCAATAAGAGTCTGAAAACAAGAATTGTAAGAAACATTATCTTTGGACCTTATTTGTTATCCAAGAGAGTTTTGTTGAAGTTCAACTAGCGAGTTTAAACTAGTAAGGCAGGAGTTGAGAAGGCAAAACTAAACGATTGTTTTTGATCTATTCTAAAATATTTTCAATCTCAGTACGTAAAAAGAAACACATAACAAAGAACACTGCTACCTTTTCAGGTCCCGTGAATTTAATTAAGTTTTAAGTTAAACAAGAGGGCAGAGTTTTGAAAGAGGTGCCTGTTGTTGTCAACGTTTTTCACCACTTCATACAACTATAGTCTACAACCCGATTCACTGGTTTCGTTGAGAGTATGTCCTGGTAAGTGGAAGGAGATCGTTCTAAGTGGCACTTCATGTTCCCAACAACTGGCTTTCAGAGGTGCTTAATTGAAGATCAAATCAATTCAGAATAGACGTACACAATGTGGACTGGGCATAAGTAAGGGGGAAAGAAAGCGTTAAGGAATTTTTGTCGTTTGAAAAGGAAAAAGCTGTAACAACAAAATGGTGGTACGTTTTGATACAGACGTGCTTAGAAGACTTCCCGGTCATGATATTTTCCTGCTTGAAGGTATAGCAGCAGTGCTATTTCTATGAAAAGTTACAAAATTGGACTTCAAAGGTGATGTTTATAATGTTTTATAAGGTATCAGCAAACGCTATCAAATCTATATCGTGACTATTGATATGAGAGTGATGATGGTAGAAATACATGCGAGTGTGTACGTCTGTGTGTGTGTGTGTGTGTGTGTGTGTGTGTGTGTGTGTGTGTGTGTGTGTGTGTGTGTGTGTGTGTGTGTGTGTGTGTGTGTGTGTGTGTGTGCATACAGGGTTAAATGATAATGACTGCATACACTATTCGTATCTATGGTAAAGTGCCAGGCCTCTTCTAGTACTGTATATCAGGTCTAGTGCGGTTTGGCAAGGCCATAGGACAGCAAAAGGCCATCCTAGTATTACAGTCTACGCAGGTTGCATGTGGTGGTGATTTCTCTACCACCTAATCTTTGTACCGGCTCATAATCTATACCAAAACCCTGGCATGAAGAAGTAAAACCAACAAACCTTATCAGAAAATGAGGTCACGTTTAGGTGCATTTAAAATACGTTATATTTCCAATCCCACAGATACGTATGCATATGTTCGTATTTCTTTGTCTAATTTGCTAGATATTTTTGAGCGCCTCAAAACACTGGCTGACGATAAACTAATTGGTTCTACTTGACCTAAAAAGAGTGACCCGTCAGAATGATGCGCTGTAGTTCAATAGATAGCAAATACCGTGCAAGTCAGTACCATGCCGTACTAGCACAGGTATCTAACCCAGGGGCGGTGGTTGAGTGACCACATTCACTGACTGTTTGTGTAGACATGAGTGAGAGTTCTCTAAGAACCCGCTTGTTCGTTAGAGCCTTCCGTTGTTGGAGGATTAAGGGCGTGGTTTGCTCCACACCTGGGCGGCTGTGCCTGGTGTCCGTTCCACCAGACCTCCGACTACCATTTCTAGTGATCACTGACTTCCACTGTCATTCAGGACCGATAGTATTATACCACATTCCAAAAATCTTTAGCTACCAGTAATCTCCAATATTTGTCATATGATATACAAGGGAAACAAAGTAGGTTTTGATGAGACAGGCGACACACCCAGACACGACTGAGTTTTTGTCCTCAATTCAAAAGGCACATAATGGACTGTCTAGCGATTGTGTTAAATATGTGATCCCTAGTCACTGTGGAGTGTCTTTTCGATAGACGTTGCATGACAAAAATGAATAAACAAAAATCTGTAGGTAAAGTCTATTCGTAGATTTGCAATAATGCGAATGAAAACACTGCAGAAAACATTCAAATACATGTGATAAGCAGAAAAAACAATTTACATATTTGTGTCAGGTTGATTATTCGTAACTATGATTTGGGTAAAGGCGTGGTTTCACGCACCAGAGGCGTAGAGAATTATTCAAGGAGCCCGCCAGGGTGCAATAGGCACAGATAGATGTAATTATCCAAAATGACCGCTAGGGTACACGAGGACAGATAATTGGTACCGTGGCCGAAGGGTACACGCCTGCGTTGTCTGCGCAAACACCTGCGTCGTCTGCGCAGAAAAAGCTGCGTCCTCTGCGCAGAAAAAAGGTTCGTCGTCTGGGCAGAAAAAAGCTTCGTCGTCTGCGCCGAAAGAAAGTGCTTTTTTCGGCGCAGGCAACGTAGCTTTTTCTGCGCAGACGACGCAGGTGTTTGCGCAGACGACGAAGGCGTGTACCCTTCGGCCACGGTAAATTGGTGTCCTTGAAATGTGACTCCTCGGACATTGACATCCTCCGTAACATTACGCGGTTGCATGACTGCTTCCAAAGAGCCCAGGTGTACAAAAACACTTCAACTCTTTGTTGACGTATCTTTGTCACGTATTCTTAACCTTCGAGGGGTACAGAACGAACAAAACATATCAAAGGTTCTCGGAACTACTGTTTGCTTTTCATGGAGTGCTTGACTAAGAAAGAGCATAATACGTCGGTATCCATTAAGCCACTCACAATAGCTTATAGTTCGCTGATACCTGGGTGTGGTTGGTATGTGAAAGGGGTTCGTGAGGTCATACGATGACACACAGAAAAATTTCAGAAAAACTAGTGCTTGTGAAAAGCACCCTAGATATGCTTGGTATACTTTCCCTGTTCTATTTTGTAAGTCTATCCTGGAAGCCAACATGCTTTGATTGCACAAATAGGCTGTATGTATTCATGATCACTTGTAGCAAAACGTAATACTGATGAGAATTTAAGTCCGGGTCTTTTACAGGAGAAATGTGAATAACTAGCTGTAATTGGACTCAATGTATGTCTCCCGCACTTTCCGCACTTTCACTAATCATGTTTGTGTCTTCTGTATGTATATATGTCTGTGTTTTTTTTTTCAAGATAGCAGTTCCTATTTTTCAGTAGTTTCCTTTCTGTCTGGTAAATCTTCTTGAGCTCATTTTCTTTTGTTTTCAACTCACGGAGTGCACTTTGAATTTCGTCATGGTTGTCGTGCCTATTTTTTCAAGTTTCACTCTCTTTTTTTACTGCACTTCAAATACACAAGTTTCATCGCCTATTATTGGTAAACTTTATGCCATGGACACGGCGACCAGCAGGGTGATAGTGACTGTTTTACACTTACCGTGCACCTTGTTCCTTCTTGTGTTACTCCTGTAGTGAGTGGTCTGTCCGATGACGGGTGTGAGGACAGACTCCTGTCCTGGAGAGGACACACCTTCCACGTCAGGCGATGTCCATATACGGCACCGGGGGGAGAAAGTTTGGCAGGTACGGAACGTTTACCACATATCACCAACACTGTACTTACAACATGTAGGGGCCTGGAACTTTCAAAATACGCCCAACCGCCGTTAATGAATTAAGATTTAGTGATGCGTTGATATTATGGTGATGTAATGCACATATGATTCGTTTTGTCAAGAATATGAGAGGTACTACCTTTACGAAAAATATCACAAATAATTTATAGGTCTTTTTAAACGATTATCAGACAGTAGGGTTTAATTTTATGCCAATCCTTTCTAAGCATATTTCCCTGTTTTCAGTGAGTACCTTGTATTCTTTGGAACTGGTGTTGTGTTTACACAGTTTAGCATTAGCAATCCAATCCAATCCAACGCAACATATCCATCCATACAGGTGTGTCCGGCAGTCAACAAGTCACCAGAGTCCCCATCACGGTCAGACTGCTGGGAGATTTCATAGACGATCTGAAGAACGACTCAAGTACAACCTACATCAACTTCACAGAGGAGTTCAACAAAGCGGTAAACAAAATATCCAAGTATCAAGTCTTCATAAAGTATAGTGCACAAGAAACGTAATCTTAAGTTGAAAAATTTACACCTTTTTTTAATAACAACGATGGTTGATAAACTGTATGTGTTTTTAGGTGACGTCCATGTTTAAGGACGTGCAATCATTCGTCGGTGTGGAAATACAACACTATAGGTAAGAGAAATACGTGTATTCATTTCTTGACTTGCATGCATTGATTCCATTTAATTTCATGTACAACTTCAAGGATTTGTTTTTTTCTGTTGGCAACATTTTTTTCAGACAAGGTACTCTCAACAAAGTTCTTTGATTTCTATTGGATGAAATAATTCTACATAACAAGCAGCAAACAAAAAGAATTCATTTTCAATCTACTGAAAGCATGGGTATACACGTATACACTGTACATGCAACTGAAAACAAGAATTCCGAGAACTCATATCTCCATGAAACACAAATTACATATACAGTTGATATGTGAAAGTCCTATCCTTTGGCAATGTTTCAGTTCAATATGTCATAATTAATTATGCAAATGACCTCTACATTAACATAATATATGCATAGTTAACCTTTAACTAACTTACACATGTCACAACTATGAAATTCCCATCATGTACCACTAATGAATCATAGAATTTTTACATTAATTATGCAAATTAGGTCCTTATTTGCATAATTGGTATCTGTTTATTTTTCACCTGCCATAGGTTATACACATTACATGTATGAACGTCATATTATGTAAAACACTGGAATTACCGAATTTCCTCCTTAATTATGCAAATTAAGTCTTCATTTGCATAATTTGTATTTCATTCTATACATCTCTGTCTAAGCTACCTACAGACCAAAAATGATGAAAATACGTTGTACCTTTCTGGATTTATCCGCTTTGAAAAATTTCACTGGAAACTCCCCTGCAGTTCAAGAACAAGCTGCTAGGGGGACCAAACCCACGTCACTTATTCCTGACAGAACAAGTTATCTGTCACCAAGAAATCAAGACCATAGCATGTCCAGGACAAAAGATACAAAAAACGGAAGTTCAGCTGCAGTACCAAGGTCAGCCACCAGGAGGCCCATATTTGACCTTGACCTTTGTCTTTCTATAACCTACCATCATACCAAATATCATCTCAATCCATCAATGCCTTCATAAGTTATGTTGACCATAAGTATGCGGAAACACAGACAGACAGACAGACAGACAGACAGACACACACACAGACAGACCCAAAACAATATCTCCATTTTTCATGGAGATAATAAGGACATCTACTCAAGACAATGTACAAATATGATTAAAACTAAACGATATTGAGAAATTATAGCTAATGTTACGCAACGATTTTTGCTGTTCTACCCAGTGCGGGCAGTATCGTGGTGGAGTTTGACATCATCATACAGGAGGAGGTCGTGGATGTAGATGACGTCATTGATGTCGTCAGTGTGATTGCGTCAGCCCTGGCGTCCTCCAACTCCACACTAGGGAACTTCACAGTGGGAGAGGTGTCGTTTGTCGCAGACGGTGGGTACACGATCCATAGCCGTTGTAGAATAATACTTTCAATTCCAGGTACGGCAGTATTGTTTTGGGTGGGTTGTGGGTCTGTACGTCTGTTTGTCCAAGCAGCGACGGTTGTGTGGAGGGTGCACGTGGGAGGGGATATTGACAGATAATTGATAGGGAGGTCTAGCATGAAGGTGACCCAGCATGCACTGGGTGGGAATAAGTGGTCGGTGTGTGGAGGAATTCAGAAAGTGGTGTAACACCCGTACCCGATTGAATTACATCATACATCCCCCTTAAACGTTCCATGGATCCAATACATTCTTGAAAACCCAAAACACTTCCTATGTTCTGCATCGTCCTTGTCACAAAATGTTCTAGATCAAAGCAGATTTAAAACAAACAAAAACATTTCCACTCCCGTGAATCTTTCTCCCAGACAACACGACCAGTGCGGTGACGCCGTGTGACTGTGGGGAGCTGAACTGTGTGAACGTGTTGGGGGACTGTGTGGCCTTCTGTTCCTCAAACATCAACTACTGCTTCAACGGAGGCACCTGTAGGTCAAATCGATCCAAGGTCCTAGTCTGCGAGTAAGTCGACTTAAACCGTTTTACTTCACTTATAGCAGTCGTAAGCCTTGATTATGATCAACAATTCTTTCAAGTAAATGGTACACGTATTTGATCATTTAAATTCCTTGATGATACAGGCTCAAATCAAAATCAAACAAACGTTTAGACTTCAGAAGCAGTAGTATAAACGACATGTTACACTTAACATGTTGATTTATCCATACACTTGTACGTTACTTTATTACCTTCGCCAAGAAGGTTATGTTTTCGTGGCCGTGTGTCTGTGTGTGTGTGTGTCTGTGTGTCTGTCTGTGTGTCAACAGCATAACTTGAGAAGGCTTGGATGGATTATCTTGATACTTGGTAGGTGGGTAGGTCTTGATGAGACCTCGAAGTGATTAGATTTTGGGCCCCCTGGCGGCTTGTTATGGTACTGCAGCGGAACTTCCGGTTTTGATATCTCGTGATCTGGACATGCTAGGGTGATGATTTTTGGATGGTAGGTAGCTCTTGTGCTCTGGAAGAAGTGACGTAAGTTTGGGCCCCCTAGCGGCTTGCTATGGAACTGCAGGAGCCTTTGTATGAAAATGTTTAAAGTAGGATAACTCAATAACCGGTCAACGGATCGTCTTGATATTTGGTATGTAGGTAGCTTAAGTGATGCTTGACATAATTAAATGACAATTATGCAAATTAGGATCTAATTTGCATAATTAATAAGGGAATTCTATAATTCCGCTACCTTCCATGATAGGACTATTATACCTTGTTACATGTGTAATTAAGAATGAGAGGAACATCGCCATATATTAATTATGTAAATAAAGACCTAATTTGCATAATTAATGAGAAAATACTATGATTCCATAGTGTTTGATGTTGGCAATTTCATACTTGCGCATTTCGAAGTTGACTGGAGGTGAACATCATTCAACATAACTTATTCAAATCAGCACCTCATTTGCATAATTTATGAGGAAATGCTGGAATTACCTTCTTTGTTAAGATAACACTGTCATTGGGAGGAGAATATGATCAACTGATGCAATTCATGCAAATGAGGATCTTATTTGCATAATTAGGGGGAATATCTATAATTCGCCAGTCATAAAGGGTAATCTCATTTGGCGAAGGTATGAGGTCGTGGAACTCTAGTTTCTGACATTCATTTGTATGTAGGTGTAGTTGTAGAGCACTTTACAAAAGCCGCTGTACTTTTGTTGTGTGAATAAAGATTTCTGTAATAATCATTTTCCCTCTCTTCCTTAGATGTTTAGTTACACAAGATGTATTCTACACTGGCGACAGATGTGAAGA
The DNA here is from genome assembly GCA_013266295.2 of Branchiostoma floridae x Branchiostoma japonicum. Classification (NCBI taxonomy): domain Eukaryota; kingdom Metazoa; phylum Chordata; class Leptocardii; order Amphioxiformes; family Branchiostomatidae; genus Branchiostoma; species Branchiostoma floridae x Branchiostoma japonicum. Next base: position 8,842,595 of record CM023824.1, read on the forward strand.
CAAAGGTGAGTCAGGCACTAATTTCAATCGATTTGAATTGACACTTAATCTATAACATGATTGAATATAGACCTTAGCATAGTAAGAAATGGTCCCATAACGAACCGTGAGATTATTCAGATTATATGGAGTTACAACACGGCCTCCTATTGTTCCGTGTAGTGGTGATCACCCGTTCTCCACCAATGACAAGAGCCGACACAAAATCGCCAACGGATCCTGCAGGTGATTGGACAGTATTTGTAACGACAGTCGACATGACGACAGCTTCTCAAGATCCGAAAACAGATCCTTCGTCGAAGACTACAGTCTCAAGTACACGTGCCAGAGGTATGAATAGCTCTACAGTACTCCCTACAACGAGTACCACCGTGCTAAGAGATTCTACCGTGTTACCTACAACTAGTACCGCAGCTGCAAATGTTTCAGTACCATCCCCAACACCGTCGCCAAAATCTGGCCCAGTACCTCCGTCAAAATGCACCTTCCCATTCGAATATAACAACAAGATGTACCACGAATGTACCACAACAGACTCCAGTCGCCCGTGGTGTGCATGGGACTCCGTATTCCGGTACTCCAGATGGGGGTACTGCGAGGTCCAAGAGCCGAAAGAGCCCGAATGTAGCTTCCCTTTCGTCTACCACGGTAACTACTACTTCAGCTGTACTACGGAGAACTCGTACGGGAAACCGTGGTGCGCCTATGACACGATGTACCAGGAGCAAAGCTGGAGACACTGCGACGGTTCAGAGGAAGTGGAAAAGCCGGAAAAGCCCGAAGACACGCAGTGCGCCTTCCCTTTCGTTTATAAGGGAAACATCTACTACTCTTGTACAACCGAGGACTCCCTGGTACCGTGGTGTGCGACAGACCGGTTATACCAGCCCGGCCGGTGGGTTCTGTGCGCAAGCAAGACATCAGACTTGGAGCAAACAGCCGATAAGGTGCTGCCCGATAAGAGATGCCAGTCGCAGTTCTGGTACAAGGACGAGATGTTCACAGGTTGTACTGACCAGGACTCGCTGTACCCGTGGTGCGCCTGGGATGTCACCTATCAGAAGGGGCGTTGGTCTATCTGTGACGGTATGACGGGTAAAGATACAGGCGGTAGCGGAGCGTTCAGCGGAAGCGGGTCTGGTGATGAGGCGGAAGGTAGCGCGGTCTCACCGAAGGATGAAAATGAAGACGCGTGGCTGTGGGATGACACATCATGCCATATACCATTTGTCTACAAAGGCAAAACGTACAGCGGCTGTACAATGAAGGACTCACCAATCCCTTGGTGTTCGGTGGACCCCGTCTTTCAACCGGGCAGATGGGCATTTTGTAAAGACGAACAGTCCAAACCACGGCCACCGCGAGAGGACGACAACCCTTCTGACTCCACCGAGGTGTCCGACAGTCAATGCGTTTTCCCTTTCTACTACAAAGGTGTGTTGTATACAGGATGCGCCATGGCAGACTCACTGACTCCTTGGTGCGCATGGAACCGGGTGTACCGCAAAAACAGGTGGTCTTACTGTGAAAAGGCACTTCCTGAACCGTCAAGTGTAGAGGGAAAGCCGTACGATTGTGTCTTCCCGTTCCACTACGGAGGGCACTGGAATTACGACTGCATCGTGTCGAAATCAGGCAGACCGTGGTGCCCATGGGACCAGTTCTATCGAACAGGGCGGTACTCATTCTGCGACACTGACAAGAAAAACAAAAAATCGCCGCCAGAAGAAGGATCCGGAGGGTCCGACTTGTCTGGTTCAGGAGAGGAGATTGCGTGTACCTTCCCATTCTACTACAATGGCGTCTTGTACAAACGGTGCACTCTTGTGGACTCGCTCGTACCATGGTGTGCTTGGGACAAAACCTTTCAAGAAGGGCGCTGGTCCGAGTGCAAATCAACCCAACATCAGGACAACTACAGTGGTGATGATACAAGCGGGAGTGGATCAGGGGAGGATGTGGAGAACATCCTTTGTACATTCCCATTCGTCTATAGACACAGACAGTACGCAGAGTGTACGATGGCTGACTCCTTGAGACCATGGTGCGCGTGGGATGAAGTTTATGAACCCGGTCGCTTCTCGTTCTGTGATACAGACAAAAACGAAGGCAGTGCTGAAGGATCAGGAACTCCGGATCCTGGGTCTGGAGAAGAGACGTTGAATTCCAGCGCAGAAATGTCTTGCACGTTTCCCTTCAAGTACAAGGGAGAATTGCACATTGAATGTACCCATATAGATTCAGTTGTACCATGGTGCGCATGGGATGCTGAGTTCCAACCAGGGCGTTGGTCTGTTTGTGCAGGGCCAGGGGACCACGGATGGCTTTGGGGTGAGGAGTCCGGTGATGACATGTCTGGCTCCGGGGATGAAACCCCGTGCGTTTTCCCGTTCCGGTACCAAGGAATCTGGTATTCCGATTGCACACTCGTAGATTCTCTGGTACCTTGGTGTGCGTGGGATCAACACTATGAAGAAGGGAGGTACACCATATGTACGGAGGGGAGCAAAACCACAAATGCACACCCAACCGAAGCTTCTGGTGACTCAGAGGCATCTGGATCGGGTGACGAGAGAAAATGCAGCTTCCCGTTCATGTACAACGATGTATTGTACACGGGTTGTACCAAGGTAGACTCAATAGTACCATGGTGCGCATGGGACCAACACTACCGGGAGGGGAGGTACTCCGTATGCAAGGAGGCCGCAGAAGATTCTGTGCCAGACGGGAAAGACGAAAAGGACTGCGTTTTCCCATTCAAGTATGGCGGTGAAGTATATAACAGCTGTACGACCCAAGACTCTGTAATGTCTTGGTGCGCCTGGGATGAAGAGTACCAGTTCGGCCGCTGGTCCTATTGTAAGTACCCTGTCAAACCGACTTCTCCTCCACCAGTGGTGCCTGTCGACTGCGTCTTCCCGTTCTACTACAGAGGGCAGCGGTTCGACGAATGTACAGCGGTCGGGTACATACTCCCATGGTGCGCGTGGGACCAAGCGTACACCGAGGGGAGATGGTCGATCTGTGAGGGAAAGCCAAGCAAAGAGCATACCAGGCCATCAGACGAGCACTGCGTGTTTCCCTTTGTGTACGGTGGTCTTGTGTTCAACCAGTGTACCTCGGTAGACTCCGGCCGTCCGTGGTGTTCGTGGGAACGTCTGCACACAGCCGGGAGATGGTCGTACTGCGAGTGTACCTTCCCGTTCCAGTACCAGGGCAGGACCTACCACCGCTGTACCACAGATGATTGGCACGAGCCGTGGTGTGCCCTAGATTCCCAGTACCTTCCGCACAGATGGATGGCCTGTACTGGTAAATAACACTAATCTCCAAGCAGATCTTTCGTTGGCTGCAAAGACAGTATCCAATGGACAGACAGTAAACATTGGCTTCGGTGGCAAATGGTTACTGCCTGGCCAATGGATACTGTCTTTGCAGCCACCGAAAGATCTGCTTGGAGGCAAATGGTTACTGTCTGGCCAATGGATACTGTCTTTGCAGCCACTGAATGATCTGCTTGGAGATTAAAATAACACATTCTTTGCAAGCACACGCAGACAAATGCATTCGTTTGCACTGCTGTTTGATATCGCGGGTTAAGGGACCAAGCCATGCTATTCTGTTATCACTGCATGATATATAGATGGTTTAATGATTTATGGAGTTATTAAAACTTAGCTGGTCTAAATCAACCCTCTTTAAATGTAGATATAGCTTCTAATCAAGAAATCTATATAGACATGACAATGTAGTCTCGTCGTGTTTATTTTCAGAAAAAATCACCACTACAACCAAACCTTCGAAAACGACAACCTCTCATCCCAAGAAGACCACAACGCCTGGTAAGAGTTTTCTTGACTTGTAATGTTCTTACGGTTTTTTTACAACTATCTATTGAATTTGTACCATTTGCTGTTTACTGTAAATGTTGCGCGCATTGTTTTGGAGGTTTCAGTTTAGTTTGATCATGTTACACCCATCATACGCATGATGGTTGAGTATAATATTTCACTGCTTTGGAATGGTCCATTTCTACAAAACCTTAATATGGAACAGACCATTTTTGCACAGGGAGGAAAGGACAGGGAGTGAAATATGCTGTATCTGCTCGTAATTTTGGCCTTTAAGTTCTAGTAATTCCATTATGTTTTCCATTCACAGAAGTGTTCATAACAACAGAGGTTGTGACTTCAGCACCAAGGACAGATGCTGAGTTTGTAACAGACTTCTTCACGCCAAACATCGCCACAGAGGTCGTGGACTTCACAACGCCGAGTAAGAAAATGGATGAAATGAAAACAGAATTCTCAACTCAGGAAACTGTACAGGACACCACGATGAACATGGCACAAACCACGGTAACAGAACTACTACCAGATGTTACAGAACAAGTGACAATGGCTACAGAAGAGGCAAATACTAAACGAGTTGCTACAAGCATGGGAACAGATGAAACAACGACAAGTAGTGTGCAAAACTCGACACAAGTGTTGCAGGAAACAACAGCAGAGTCTTTATTCCTTACAACAGCAGTAATGGAAGTCGAAACTTTGGAGGAAACATCAGATGTAACTACGATTAGTGAGACCACATCCAAAGGAACGCAAACTGACATGCCACTGGTAACAACAGACACTGTGGAAGAGTCATCAGCCAGTTCAGGACAGACAGCAGCACTCCCTACCACGGTGCAGGAACTGACTTCCAGTGATGTGCCTGTGTCAACATCAGTAGTGGTGCCGAAAGCAACGTCTGATATGGTGGTGACAACTACCGAGGTGCCACCTTCAACGTTTGTGGTAGTTGATGGTTCAACTTCTACAGCTCAGGCGACAACTTCCGCAGCGGTGCAGGAGACCACAACCGCTGCTGTCAGTCCAGACGCAACTACTGTGGTGGAAGCGACCACTAGTTCTTCTGTGACTCAGAAAACAACTACTGTTGCGGTGCAGGGCACCACATCTTCTCTCAGTCAGACGACATCTTCCGTAGCAGCGCAGGGCACCACAACTTCTGTCGTCCAGACATCTTCCGTAGCAGCACAGGGTACCACAACTTCATCTTCTGTCGAAGGGCAGGAAACCACAATTTCTGTCGGCCAGACGACATCTTCCGCGACCGTCCCAGTGCAGGATATCACAGCTTCGACCAGTCAGACGACATCTTCCGTCGCTGCGCAGGACACCACAATTTCTGTCGGCCAGACGACATCTTCCGCGGCCGTCCCAGTACAGGATATCACAGCTTCGACCAGTCAGACGACATCTTCCGTCGCTGCGCAGGACACCACAATTTCTGTCGGCCAGACGACATCTTCCGCGGCCGTCCCAGTGCAGGATACCACCGCTTCGGTCAGTCAGGCGACATCTTCTGTCGCAGTACAGGACACCACAGTTTCTGTCGGTCAGATGACGTCTTCTGTCGCCGTGCAGGGCACCACCGCTTCGGTTAGTCAGACGACGTCTTCCGTCGCTGTCCAGGGCACCACAGCTTCTGTCAGTCAGACGACGTCTTCTGTCGCTGTGCAGGGCACCACAGCTGCTGTCAGTCAGACGACGTCTTCTGTCGCTGTGCAGGGCACCACAGCTGCTGTCGGCCAGACATCTTCCGTCGCTGTGCAGGGCACCACAGCTTCTGTCAGTCAGACGACATCTCCTATCGCAGTGCAGGGCACCACAACCTCTTTTGTCGCGCAGGAGACCACTTCTGCCGTGCCTCAGGGAACTACAACCACGCTAGGTGCGGTGCAAGAAACAACGTCAAGCATCACACAAAAGTTAACGACCGTTAGTCAGGGAACAAGCACGGCAGAAAAATCAACTACAACGGCTTCCGTGGTACAGCCCACCACCTCACGCCAAGTCACGACTACGTTTGGCGTAGTGCAAGGAACAACATCCAGCACACTAACGTTAACGTCATCAACACAGAAGCCAACAACAGAAAGCAGCACCATCCAGAAGCTGACATCATCAACACGGAAACCAACAACACAAAGTAGCACTACCAACAGGCTGACGACACCAACACAGAAGCCAACAACACAAAGTAGCACTACCCAGAGACTGACAACATTAACCCTTCCAGTGACCACGGGTAAGCGAGTATACGTCGATATCGCTTCAAATGCTATAGTAACTTGGCATTAATACGTGTTAATTTATCCAAGAAGGTTGGTCAATTGTCAGATGTCTGTATTCTCTTATTCACAGTTGTGACTAGTGCCGTCGCAATAGAAGTCCAGATTACCAGCCAGAATTTTACCCAGGAGCTCACCAACAGCACTACGACTGAGTATCAGCAGCTGGCTCAGGAACTTATAGATTACGTGAGTTGGTGTATTTCAAATAATCCATATTGCGATATTCATACTTCAATTTCATCTTGCATACTCAACAGTAGTGATGGTATTGAGCAAACTCCTAGAAAGGAATCCAGTTTGTATACGTACTCATGAAACTGTTGCCATGTTTATATCAAATGCACATCAGATCCTCAATAGCTCTGCGTTAGGTATCATGTATTTGCATACATTTGCATAAGTATCTAAACCCGTGAATAATTTCATCAGGTTGCTGAATGATTGATTAGCACCGTTCTTTCTTCACAACCACTTGTTTAGAGCCAGTGCTATTGAATTATCTTAAGTTATGCACCTACGTTTTCTATCTCTTTGTAAGGTAAGATAGATTGTCAACAACAGTTCTGTATCATGTTTAGCTGTCACAGCTGTATGCTGATGTTCCCGGCTTCCAAGGGATCGTGATCAATGGATTCAGGTATAGTAGACCTCAATAATACATAATAAGTACACGATAGGATAAAATCTTTACAAAATTTGCCCACGATCAGTACAAGGAACTGATTTTTGTTCATCTTGGAATATCGATAACGACCTGCAGTTTTATTACAGAAAGTGCTGGTCTTGGTAAATGTTAGTAGACAAAATCTCATGTAATAGATACACAGGTTCGTCGAAGCGTTCAAAATCTCACCGAACACAATCTCACCCAAGCAGATTCTACGGTGGCAAGGCAGTATCCAATCGGCCAAGGAGTGACCATTAGCTTCGGTAGAGTGACCATTAGCTTCGGTGGAGTGACCATTAGCTTCGGTGGCCAATGGTCACTCCTTGGTCGATTGGATGCTGCCTTGCCACCGTAGGATATGCTTGAAGATGGGACAATACCATTATGTGCAGAAGCATTTGCCTTTTTTAAACTGAATAAAAAATGTAGTCTAACATTGTGATATATAAATTTTGTTTTGAAAAATCGCATTAAAGATAATAGAAATTGATGTGCTTTTGTTCATGCAGGGAGGGCAGTATCATTGCTGAGTTTGACGTCATCATCGCTACTAGTCAGGTGGCCGTCAGCCCACAGGAGATAGGCAGTGTCTTACAGACGGCGGTAGAGAACACCGACAACACTCTGGGCAACTTTGTCGTGGGACGACTGAGCTTAGCCGTCGAAGGTAGGTAATCTGTAAAGGTGGCAGGCCAGTAATCTCCAAGCAGATGTAGGGTAGGCAATCCGTTACACGTGGCAGGCTAGTTTTCTCCAAGCAGATGTAGGGCATTCAATGTGGCAGGGATATGTAGGGACAAGCTCAGTGTGTTTTGTGTGTTTTTATTTTTTTTAAGGGTTAAGAAACGTTAAAACACTCGCAGAACACTGACCAGGACTCTTCATCTGCTTGGAGAGTAGAAGGGCAGAGCGCTGCATACACTACCTGTTTATACACTGTACTTTACTGTATCTTCTGAAAGCATTTTGTCTGTACAAATATGACTGTGGGACAGCAGATCGGTATGTGAATTGGTATAACCCTTCAGCCAAGGTAGTGGGGAATGGGCCAAGGTGTTACCACGATTGCTGTAGTGTAAAACTGATGTGTTGTTAGAATTGATATGTTTTATGCTTCGGAGACAGTTGAACTATCTTTTTTTTTCTAATACAGGAAATTTCACCGAGATGTCGGCCTGTTCAAACCGCGAGGGTTGTGGGAATGGCGTCAAGTGTACGAAGATAGGTGACAAGTGCATGGCGTTTTGCCGAACCAACGCTGGTTATTGTTACAATGGTGGACAGTGTAGCGACTCAGCCAACGACCATCTAACTTGCCTGTGAGTAGGACTGAGACGACTTGTGATCCTTAAAATGGGCTAAAGGTTGTCCATTTTAGGCAGTAATATAGACATTCATAATTAATTCTGCAAGCATATGTGAAGATATTCCAGCCATAAGCTAAGACCTTTCTTTTTTCCTCTCGATTTTTGTAAGGGCTAGATCACTTGGTAAATATGCAGGCAATCATGGGTATATAATAGATGTTTTTCACCCTAGATGCCCCTGGAACCTCTGGCGGTACTACAGTGGAGATAGGTGCCAAAATGTCGGTGGGTAAAAGTTGTTTTAATTATTTCTTTTCGAAAATTATGGTATTGATGACAGTGATATTTTATGCTCTAATTTTATGTTCTGATACGCCTTATCTTTCTTATAAACAGATTTTATCGATGCACATTCGAGTGTCTTGAGCATTGTGAATAAGGATACAAATAGCACGAAATGAGATTACGAACATAAAACGGATGGATTGTTACTGTCTTATATAGCTACCAGCATCATCCTGTACATCATCATCGGATCCTGCGCTGGGGGGCTGCTGATCATCCTCGCGGCTTCGAGCTGGATCGCTATCATGGTCAAGAGGAGCAGAAACAAAAGCTTTGCACACAGGTTCGTTTGGATGATGTACTTCTGCACATCCGTACTGGGCCCCTAGGGGCGCTGTCTTAATTTGAGAATAAAGAGTGAATATACGCAGTTCTGTTGTACGGGCGTGTACGTCTCATTCACTCCCTAGTAAGAGGGATAAGCGCCAGAAACACTGTACACAGAGTACATCCATTTTATATGGCATGGTGTTATTAAAATCTTAACAAATACAATTCGGACAGTGTCACTTTTAAATTTTTCTTTTTCTGTTCATTGGTAAGATTTATATATATTACGTATACGTTGACTTTGTTACAGTGTTGGCAATACCCCAGATCCAGGACGAGAAGGATCCATACGAGGATACGGATATTCAAAGGACCCCTTCATGCGTTCTCTGGCAGAGATGCTCGAACAGAACGCACAGGATGGCAATCAGGTACTTATAGTAGTCCTGAAATATAGCCAGATGTATCACATAAGATACAGACTTGTCCCGAGGGTGGATATATACTCAACACTGTACTACGGAAACAATGTTGTGAAGAAAACAAAGAAGAAAAGAAAATAACAAATGCTGTTCAAACAGTTCAATCATTATGTCAATCACAAATTTTTGATACAAGTTCCAACTCGCGATCATTAAGTCGTTTTACAAATAGAACTTTCAACATCTGAATAACCAGGTGGTAACGTTTGAATTTTGCAGGTTTGGAATAAGCAAGTTGGTCACACAAACGAGAGTTTTCTGTACCAGCCGGAAGATCAGAGGACAGAATCAGAGGAAGACAGGATGGCTGAAGAGAACCAACGGGATCTGTTATCAAAGGTGGGCTCTGGGTTAACGTCAACTATAGCACATTTTACCGCATAGTCCTGTAGCACTGACAACAAACACAGCTATATACATGTACCACTGATGCTATTTAAACGAAATTCTATTACAGCAAAGTCTACTGTCCATTTGTTACTATGACATTTTGATAGTCGCAATTAGACCCTCTTTAACAGCCGAACATGTTCAATTTTTTGTGATGATTTTTTTTCACGATGATGATGACAAAAAGTTTCTGTCAACAAGATAACTATAACTGTAAGCGTATCTTAATGGGACTAGACACTAAAATTCTGGGCAGGTCAGGGACAGAATTTGATTCCATAATGCAATGTTTATTTTCTTTCAGATGAGAATCTATGATGCACAAGTGCATGACGGGATGCAGACCGTGTCCTCTACAGGTAAGACTTGTTTAGGCCATAGCAAGTAAATTTTATGGATGACATCCTCCGGAGACTCCAAAATTAATGCGAGAGGGCGAAAAAAAAACAAGGCAGGCCAAAAAAAACAAGATTCGTACATTTTCAGATTTTGAGATTGTAAACCTCGTTGAACAAGAATTTAGGCGGTAAAACATGATATCATACCCAACAGGTCTTCTGTCGCTGTATTCAACAGTATTACCTGTCCTTGCAGATGTGTCTTTATTAGATAGAACAAAAAACAGAGCTTGCTGTACCATCTTCAAGGTAGATACTACACTGTGTATTCATGTAATGGAACACCCTGGACTGTCAACACTTGCCATCAAACACGAGGAATTGCGCCTCAAGTTTTCTGGATCCCTGATGGTCTCTGAGTTTAGAGACTGGCTACCAGGCAGAACACAGGGCTCAATCACTGACAGAGTGACTCATAAACCGAACTGTCTGGAAGCCATACTCTACCTATATTGTGCCAACTGTTACAACACCGATTTGTCTCTGAAACAACTTTCAAAAAAAAGTTACTAAATAAAATTTTCAATTATTGTACAAATGGTTTTGATTCAGTGGCAACATCACATATAAAATGAATAAAATACAACATTGTATCAAAGTAAAAATAAAAGAATAAATCAGAGCCTTGTCTTGCAGATGGACGTTCATGACATATTTGCCCCTTTTTGGCATTTTGACCACCGTCGCAGGGCAACAAAATTTCTTGTTTTTTTTTCCTGAAGTCAGGCGAAAATCAATGCGCGCGAGGATGTCATCCATAAAATTTACTTGCTGTGGCCTTACCAGAGATTTAGATTTTGAAAGTTCTTCCATGTACTTGCAGAATGTATTTATATGAAAGCATGTTACCTATAAAATTCCTTTTGTAACTGTTTATTTTAGACTTCCTTTTTAGAGTTGACCATGATAGGTAACTAGCTGCTAGTACGTGTATGTCTAAAATGAAATCGCAGTTATGCAGAACGAGGATTTGTGACCATTGATATAATATTTTGTACATGTTACATGTAGTTGGCCAGTGCTGATTGAAACAATTCATGTTTCCTGTTTGTAGATTTTTATATTGAGAAATCCATTTATAATCATTTTGCTGCAACTAAAATGCTGTTTGTGCTTTCAGTGAGCAGACCAAAAAATTGGGTAATGTAAAATTATGTATAATCAGCCTGTAGATAACCTTTCTACAGAGTGGAAGGTATTTTATTATGATAGTGCCCTTTTGTTTTGTCTGAATTTGTGCCACCTATGTGAAATAGGAGAAGACCTTGTATTCTTCTTATTACAGAAATGCTTGTTTTGTATCTTGTTTTGACTGTGGTGAGGTAACAGTAACAACTTGCTTTGAAGATATAATATTAATACAATAATAAATATATGCATCATCAGTGACTAGAACATACACCTTATTACATGTACATTTTGTGTAACAGTATACTCTTCAGCAAATTCAAGATTCGATATTCATTATTCAATAAAAACAGAGGTTTCCAAATACAGACAGCTACTTCTTTTTTTTTGTTATGTGGTTAAACCTTGTGACAACTTCTCAATCTTAAATTAGATTCTTTGATGACTAAGTCCTTTAGCTTTCTCTTATTTTGTATTAGCATGGGTTCATGGGGTATTTTCAGAGCATGAAAAGTCCCAAAAGTAGGGTACTAGCATTTGTGTTTTTAATGCAAGACCGTTCGAAAAAGGTTGTTTAAATGCGTTGAAATTAAACTAGAATTCACAAGAACGCACTAGAGGTCGGATTCTGACTTGGAGCGAGATTTAACGCTACTGAGAGGCTGCCCGATTTAAAAATACCGCGCGTATACGACCGGGATACCCATCATCCCTTGCGAAATCCCTGTAACGAGCCTCGCTTTCGTGAAGAGCTTCGTTTCCATACCCGTGTACTTATTACCATGCTGCGGGCCACCGTCTAACACCGTGACCTCGAGTACATCCCCCAACCAATCAAAGCTGACAACACGGTCACGTGGGTTATCGTTGGCTGCGTGATCGGCGTGGCTGTCTCGGCCGCCATCATGGTTTTGTTGTACTTTACAGTCTGTCGGTCCAAGGAACAGATCAAGCCGACTAATTCTATCCACCCAGCTCCGACTAATGGCAATGTCCCTACTGTATAATGCAGATGCGTTTCAATAACTACCATAAATTCTAATTCCATTAAATATCATTGCCTTTTAAAAAATGCTAAGTAAATCTACTATAAGTAAATCTAACATTGCCGCTATAAGATTAAAACGCGGCCAAAAATGTCTCATTCAAACATACTGTCCTTAATTTTCACAACATGGAATGTATTTCTTTAATTATTAATAATAGTAAGGTTAACATTTCAAGAATATGTCGTAATGTCGTAATATGTCTTCTTCTTCTTCTTCTTTGTTACCCTCCAACCACCCCTGGGTAAGGTATTACTGAGGGGGGGTTGTACGCGGCTATGGCAGGGCGGCTGCTCATTCGTACCCTTTAGCACAAAATTAATGCACCTGGCAGGCAGTAGCACAGACAGCATAGCAGCGACAGTGATGCTCTGGTGGTCGAAAGGTTTATTCTGCTGCTGGGTCGTGTTCTACCGCTGTTCTACGCCGCGACTAATGCAAACAAACTACCGCTCAACAGTTTCGTCTGGCAAAATTCACCCTAGCGTGCACTGCCAAATGCTACTCTCAACTGGTACAGTATTAAAGAACGGTAGCCTCCGTAACAGGCTCTTTGATGGCTTTTAGTATTGCTGACTAACCCTGTTGTTAATGAATCACGCCGCGAGTTTTAATCGAGGCTAGGTGAATGGCATTTGCAGCTTCAGGTATCACGTGGTAACCACCGGACTTCATCAAATATTTGTTGAGGATACTGCTTTTTACTGCCGCACCTGTCGGAAATTACACGGTTCGTGCTTTAAACTGCACAAAGATGAAGAACCCTACCTTGTAAACCATTTTTTGTCTAGACAATGTTTGTCCATGTTTTGTTTATGTGTCAGGGGCCTTCAACTATGACATATTACCCACAAATGTGACATCCATTTGTGAACTTGGAAATTTGCATCTAAAGGTATCATTTTGACTTACTGTCTTATTCGCTGGGGTGGTGCCATTCATGTTTTTCTTCCGGGTCAGGTCAACCTCCAGACAAAAATACAAAAAAGGTGTCCAGCATTTATAAGTTGGTGGAACAGCTGGACAGACAGTTACTGAGTCCTACTGAATGAAGGATAGAAATACTATTTCAAACACAACGAGAATGTTTAGTACAATTTATTGATATGTTTAGCAACCAAATACATTGGTCGACAACATGTGGCACCAAGAGAATTCTGGTAATCAAGGGTACAGTGTCACTCATGTTTTTCTTCGGGGTCAGGTCAACCTCGAGATGAAAATACAAAAAAAAGCGTTCAGCATTTATAAGTGGGTGGAACAGCCTACACAGACAATTGCAGTCAAGCTGTTGTCTCTTCCTAGATAAAGATTTGAAAGACTGTTCTAACTCAATGAGAATTTTCAGTACTATTCGTTGATTAGCAACCAAATACTTTGGTCGACAACATGTGACACCAAGGGAATGCTAGTAATCAAGGGTATGTTCTCACGCATCCCGCTGAGTTGGTACCAGTCTGGTCGAGGGGAGACTAAGCTCCGCCCACTCGTAAATTAAGGCATGTCCAGACCTGTGCTCGAGCACCCAAACACCGCGTACCGTAAATTGCTCTGGTGTTGCTCATCACAGTAACAGGTGGGCCCAGCATACAAGCCAATTATGGCGACGGGCTTGCTTCTGTTCATAGAATATCTTTATTGTACGACAACAACTATTGCACACAAAGGAGGTATAGAATAAATGAAATTGAAATTCTTTTTTAAATAAAACTTTAATTCTAATTACTAAAACAACAAGGGCTAGCATAAGCCTTTGATCTAGTGTTACAATCGAGTGAGGCTGATAATGAGTTTCGGTATTTTTTTCTAATAACAAAAGAATTTTTTTATATATTTACTATTTTGGAGTTATTGCATTTAAAGATATATCCAAATGTGTCTGCATATGCCAGTTGTCCATCGGTCATGCCTCCGTTGGTTATTGCAAGGAGGTAGAAGTGGTTATTGCAGGCACTGACGATGAGTGTGCCTCACCTTACAATTTGAGGTGCTGACTAAAGTTAGTGGAAATGCCTTGAATTTTGGCGTCAATGTCGCAGTAACGACGATTATCCGGAAGGTTTAGATGGACAAGATTGCTGGAGCAAAGAGTGCCCCTTCCCCGACATATATGATTGTGTAAAGGTAGTGGAGGTTGTGTAAATCTATTTTTTCCAATGTGACAGTAACAATAATTGTAAAGAAGGTGCAGATGAGGAAGATTGCCGGAACAAAGAGTGTTCCTTCCACGACTATATCATGTTCGAAGGTGGTGGAGATTGTGTAAAATCTTCTTTTTTTCGAATGTGACAGTAAGGCCACAGCAAGTAAATTTTATGGATGACATCCTCCCCAGACTCCAAATCTAATGCGAGAGGGCGAAAAAAAACAAGGCAGGCAAAAAAAACAAGATTTATATATTTTCAAATTTTGAGATCGCAAACCTTGTTAAACAAGAATTGTGGCAACAAAACATGATGTCATAACCAACAAGTCTATTATTCCTATATCTAACAGTATTACCTGTCCTTGTACATATGTATAAATCTCAATGAACAAGAACAATTGTAGAAAATAGCTTGCCATACCATCATAGGTAGCTACTATACTGGGTATTTGTTTGCAATATTACAACTAAACTGTCAACGGTTGCCATCAAACGTAAGTAATTGTGCCTCAATTAACTTTGTTGGATCCCTGATCATGGTCTCTGAGATTAGACACTGCCTACCAGAAATTGGGGCTCAATAACTGACAGATTTGAATTATAAACTGAACTGTTCGGAAAGCCATACTCATACTATATTGTGCCAACTATTACAATGTTAATTTGTCTCTGAAGCAACTTTGAAAAAAAAAGTAAATGACTAAATAAAAGCTTTCAATCTTTGTACAAATGGTTTTGATTCATTGACAACATCACTCAAAATACTGTATCAATGTAAAAAAATCAGAGCCTTGCCTTGCCCATGGCCGTTTATAACATATTTTGGGCATGTTGACCACAGTAGGTGGGCATCAAAATTTCTTGTTTTTTTTTCCGAAATCGGGCGAAAATCAATGCGCGCGCGGATGTCATCCATAAAAATTACTTGCTGTGGCCTTAGTAGAATAAAATGTAGATATTTCACCGAGAACTTATATCAGTATGTTGAACAACGGCTATTTCATAAAGGTGAACATGGTTTCAAAGATAAACATAGTTTTAAATCCATCCGAAAGTATCGGCTTGTAGTCATACCAGGGAACGCTTGAAATGACGTAATGCCTTCATATAAAGGTCTTAGCTTTACTTTGTTTTCACCTTCTACCCATCAACTAGGACTTGTATCAGGCAACAGGTTTTAAAACACCTTTTACTTATTTCTGTTCAGCTGGGAGTCGGGACATCACCATTCACTTCCCAGCCCGGTCCTCCCGACCCAGGGACAACACAACGTTTACACCTCTGCACACGTACAACCCAAGGTTTCTGAAGGACGTTCACCTTTGACCCACCTACAATGTTTCTGGGATACATCTAATCTCCAAGCAGATGTATTGGTGGCTACAAAGACTGTATCAAGTTGACCAGGCAGTTACCGTTTGCAAATTGGCAAATGGATACTGACTGGTTAGTTTGATACTGTCTTTGCAGCCACCAAAAGATCTTCTTGGAGATTAGGATACATCATCATGACTAATACCAGCTATATAAGTATATTGAAGTTCTGCGGGACTCCAAAACAAATGATGAAACAATGAGACATGGCAAGTTATAAAGTTTTTCTCTGTATTTTATTTCTTGCCATGGCCGTGTATTGTTACGCTCGTGAAATAGAGTGTAATGAGAAGTATCACTTGGTTAAGGGTACAATTAATAGAAATGTTTGCAAATGGCTAGAATGCATTACTTCTTCTTCTTATGTAATTACACAAAAAAAGTTTTGTATTTCGAAGAAGACAATGACTAAAATTGAGCAGTTGAGAATATGAATTTATGTAACAAAGTACATGTTTGTAAATTTCATAATAGGTAATATTTCCTGTTCGTTCAAGCTGTAAGTTACCGTTGGACGTAATTCAATCTTACGATTATGATGTTTTAGTGTATTGGGTTTTGAAGTTGTTTTAATCTCAGAGTTTTTTTATTGTAATCTAAGAATACGCTATGTGTAAGTACTGCACAATTCAGCCTATAGGCTGTTATGTTTTACAAATACACCATTTATTCATTCATTTGTATTAAATCATTTCTATATCATAATGTCAGATTAAACAAATGTAAGCTGATTCTTGTATGTCTTATCATGAATGAATTTTCAAACTAGGAATACAAGATTTCCTTTGCCCTTGCAGTTTCTGAAAGTCTATAGCCGTACGTGACGTCACTCCGTATCTTCCCGCAGAGCCAGCTTTTCTATGGCGACATCTCTCAGCTTCTTCCGGTCAACCTGTTCCCAGAAATTGTATTTTACACATAAATTCTCGTGATGATAACACTTTTCAAATCAGTGTAGTTAAACCAAAAAGTGATACCTCCGCGAATAGTTTCATCAGGTTGGTAAGTCATTGAATAAAGAGACTCTTTCTACACAACCAAGTGTTTTATTCAGCCGACTTTTTGCTGAATAAAACACCTGGTTGTGTAGAATTCGAAAGAGTCTCTTTATTCAAAAAGTGATACGTTTAAAACCTGTGACAGCTAGGTCCTCCTTACCTTTTGTCCACTTGTAGTCACAGGAAAACTATCCATGAAGATGACGTATTCAGGGCAAAAATCATCAACCAGCTGCAATTACAGAATATCCATAATTACACTCTATATGCATGAGACGCGTGTAGGTTTTGCAACAATGTGCACTTATATGGTAGAAATTGCTTAGGCGGTTCATAATAACATCAAGGTCCAAGGAACTAAGATAGCGCGCATATTTTGACATATCATGACGTTTTATAGGCCTCTATCAAAATGAACATATGTAGACTAGCTAGCAGTGTTAATCTATATCACTGTCTAGGTATGAATCAATATCTCTGCATCTGTACTTACCCCGTGGTTTTCCGAGAACTCTCTCATCTCTTGCAGATGTGACGTTTGGCCCTTCTTTAGTCTGAAATAATGAAATCATTTCTCACAGTTGAAATACTATTTTCGTACTTTTGACATGATATGACATAAGGTTTGCACTAGCACCAATAACAGAAATGTTTTATAAATGTGCCACATGTTGCTTCAAATGTAGTCACTTACATGATACAGGCACAAATCTCTTCAACAGAGGCAGGGTCTGGTACACCAACGACCTGAGGCAGGAAACGGATTATAAACATGCAAAGTTATATCAACTAGAAAGGTGATATTTGCCAAGCAAATGCATAATGTTTACATTCATATGGTCTAGCCTAACAAAGTACTGCTGTGTTATTCAGATATTAACACATCCATATATAGTGACCAGCCTCTCCAACTCTGTCCTGCAATTGCTATATAATGCAACCCAACACCACAAGATGTCTGCTACAGTACCGGTTACCATGGTTACAGACGTCTGGTCCAGGTCATTGACCTTTTTTGTTTGGAGAAGAAGAAGAAGAAGAAGAAGCAAAGCAAAAACAACATGTTTTCCTTCAGGCTGCGCCTGTTGTAGTTTGTACTTAGTATGTACAGTTGTCAACTTCACAATATATACCAAATTCAGCTGAATCTTTTGATAATTTTTACCATCATTGAGATGATAAAAGTTCGTCGTAACCCGAGGAAACATGTAATTACCTTAACATCAAAGACTTTGGGATGTGTCTGTAAGACTTGCTCGACCATCGTTGGATGAACATTTGTTGAGTCCTTTATGATGAAGTCCTGTTAAGGATTTGAATAAACTCCTGGTCATGTTCTACTTTGAATCAGCATTAGATTGCAGGTGTTAGCCGTAGCCTTCCGTCTCTTACACAGTAAATTATGCTTTACTGTATATTAAATCGGTTTGAAAATCAAGTAGTACAATAGTGGCATTGTGTGATATAAAAAAAGAAAGAAAATACAAGTGATTTGAAAGAATAACAACAGAACAAAATCATATCATTAAAAAGTAAGCATTACGTTTTACATTCACTTACTTCTTTCCTGCCTGTGATCTTCAGCAAGCCATTTTCTTCAAGAATTCCAATGTCACTGCAATGAAGAATTCATCTTTAGTCTAGTATTCTGTTTATGGAATGAATTACAGTTACATTGAAGTTATTCAAAGCTACATAACTGGATTTCCATGACCCAAGATGCCAACGCATATTCTTGCGTTAATTATGGAAATGAAGTCCACATTTGCATAATTGGTACATGCTAAGTAAGCTAAGGTAAGACTATAGAATGCATACAATATCGCCTGAGGAATTGTACACTTCAAACAAATATGCACGCCTTACCCAGTTTTGTACCAGCCGTCAGCTGTCGTCACCTCTGCAGTTTTTTCTTCATCTCCTCGGTAACACTTGAAAACGTTATGGCCTCGAACCCAGACCTCTCCCTCATGCTGCAGGGGGACGATCTCACCGCGTCTGTCCACGAGCTTTATCTTGAATGAATAATGTATTGTGCGTTTATTACAAGATAAGTATAGGTCATGGCGATAAAGCAATTCTAGGTACAACTAGAAAGATACCATTTTGCAAAGCAAATGCATAATGTTTACTTTCACATGGTCTACATACTCAAACGCATTCATATATATGGTGACCAGCCTCTCCAACTCTG
Source organism: Branchiostoma floridae x Branchiostoma japonicum (assembly GCA_013266295.2). Taxonomy (NCBI): domain Eukaryota; kingdom Metazoa; phylum Chordata; class Leptocardii; order Amphioxiformes; family Branchiostomatidae; genus Branchiostoma; species Branchiostoma floridae x Branchiostoma japonicum. The sequence continues at coordinate 8,861,482 of CM023824.1, forward strand.
TCCTGCCATTGCTACATAATGCAATCCAACACCACAGGGTGTCTACTACAGTACCAGTTACCATGGTGACAGCCGTCTGGTCCAGGTCATTGAGGTCGTATAAGTGCTATAAGAGGGTTCTTACCTCCAAATGTGGCAGCAGATTGCCCACTGTTAATTCTAGCTGCTCTGCCGACATTTCGCGACTTGTTACCGTCAAGGACAGGGTCTCAGTTATTCCGTAGTTTTTCTGTGAGGAACGCAGAAAAAGTTGGCATTAAACGCTGCAGTAGGTCTATCTATATGTTCCGCAAAATTTACTTATATATATGTTGTTGTTTTTTTGTTGTAAATGCATGTATATTATTATCTTTGTCAAACTTTATAATTAAAGTCTACCATTGACAATGTTTAGACGTTTATAAGTAAGTTCTGCTTACGGAATCGAATGTTTTAGAAATTTTCATTGTCCACCCCCCCCCCAGACGCCCCAAATGTACATTTGCAAATATGAGCTCTTCTCATACTCACGAGTATCTCTACACCAGGAAGCACTTCAGCGGCACGCCGCACTAGATACTTGGTCACAACATTTCCCCCAACTTTAACTAAGAAAACAAAGTTTTCAACAAGTTCGTTAGTATGCTTCATTTGCAATAAACATAATACAATACGATGGTTGTAATGTTTTCTCCACAATAGGGTTTAATACTCATTCATTCATTTCTAGCATAATTTCGAACAGACAGAACATAATCTAGTTGGTGTTTGTGTTTAACAACTTCATTATGTTTTTAGTGGACATCATTTATTGATACGGGGATTGTAGAATAGCGCTATTGATAAAACAGCTTTGAAGGTAGCATTTGAAGACAAACTGTTGTACTTTGCTTCAGGGATGACAAGTCATATTCGTTCAAAGCTGGATCGTGAAGCAGCTCGTGTAACGTCCTCACGTACATCAATGTGGTGGCCTCGCACCTAGTAAAGATGTGATTAAATATCATTAACATAAAAATATAGATTCAATTTCTATATCATAAGCATGCAAATGTAAATCAATAATACAGGCATTTATGTCTTCTACTGAGTTATAAATTTGAATGGTAGTTGTACTTCTTGTTTTGATAAGTCGACAGACACCTTTCTTCCATAATTGCCTCAAAGATTTCTTTCATTGTAGGGAATTCGTTGCTTGGAAAGATAAGAGTAAACCCTGCAATGACGGGGGCAGCGAAGACCAGGGCGAACTCAGGCAGATCTGTTGGCAGCAGCACGGATTTCTGTGGAGAACAAGACGTACTATTCAATATTTGATATTCAGTATGCGTATGATATCAATCAATTTCTAATATTTTTCGTATTGATCAATTTCAAGAGTTTTCCGATTGATTTATGAAACAATATCTGACAGTCCGACGTCGCAGTGACACTGTTGATGGTGTTAAATTGCTACATTTTGCAGACATGTACCACAACATTAACAAAGATGACCAACGTATGCCAAAGGAAAGGTATCAACGAAATAATGATAATGAACTGTCAAAGGTTCAGGCACATACATTTCAAGCAGTGGCTATCACGGGTTAATTAGGACCATGATCTAGTTTGCTATGCAATGATACGAGCAATGCACTTTGGAGGGGGGCGATACTAGCCTGGATGCCAGACCCATAGCACACTAGGCCCAAAGTTCCCTGTGTGCAGTCACTTACATGATACAGGCACAAATCTCTTCACTACACACAGGGAACTTTGGGCCTAGTGTGCTATGGGTCTGGCATCCAGGCTAGGGCGATACCGACTTCAGACGAACTTTGACCCAGCTAGTGCTGACGTCACACGTGCGGAAAAATCACGTGTCCACACCACTTGGGTCAAATAGCTGATGAAGACCGAGAGATTCGGTCGAAAATTCCGGTGATTAAAATTCCTTAAGTTGGAGAACAGTTTAATTCTCATCACCTTACCAACTTAGATGAACTTTTGAAGCTCCTTGTGCTAATGCACTGTTTTGTTACCTTGGTGTCCATGCCAATGGCCCTCGTGTGCAGGCGCATGTTGTTGACAATGGCGAAGCTGCTGTGTTCAACACACTTAGGAAAACCAGCACTTCCCTGCGTGGGGAATACTATATTGTTAAATCACCAGGCAGTGTAGCAACATACGAATTGAAAGATTTACAACCGGTGACCCTGTCAACGGCCAAGTGCAACTTCCTCCTGGTTATCCACCAGCTTCAGTGGGACCCCATTTCCTTTGTCTGACCTTCTGCAGTGTGTCAAGCCCACCTACACACCTGCTGTCATTCAAATATTTACAGACACAAGCAAATACGTACACTACTTATACAGTAAAAAGACTACTTACAGATGTAAGCGCCAAGATAACAGTATCGTGGCAATCCGTGTGGCTCTGGGCCTCCCGCACACGCCCCCTGGCGGTCTCATCGGTTCCCATACTTAGGATGTCTTCTAGATTGTAGAACGCGTCACTGAAATAACAGAAAAACAAACAATTAAACTTAGAAACAAACAATTTAACACAAAACCAGGAAACGCAGAGGCTGTCATGATTTGATTCGATTGACAAAGCTGTGTACGGTAGAACGAATATGAATAATTGTCATGTCATACTTACTCGTGATTCTTGTCTCCGATGATGACAATAGATTGTAAGCTCGGCATCCTGTTGACATGGCATATCAAATATTGGAGAAATATATACTACAGTGTCGTCGGGAAGATTAAACACGTAGAGTTACATGGAAACAAAAAACACCCTCTTTAACAGATTTAATTTTATCATACAATCATATGCTGTCTATTTTAGATAATGGTGATTTTTTTACCACACATCTGTACTTAAATTTCTTAAATGGCTGTAATTTGAACGGTTCCTCCAAGTCATTTTACAAATCTTAGAAGTGTGTGCATATAACTATAAAATAAACGGTTAGTAACAGTCTTCAAAATATCAAGCTGGCGTGAGAATACGTGCGTGTCAATGGTCAAGTTCCTGGTCTTGTTTGACGTCGTCTCTGGAAACGCCTTTCTAAGGAACGGTAGTGTTCCTTCAAAGTCTTCGGTGGCAGGGTAATTTTCGACCAAGAAGAATTTAACCTCGATCTAAAAAAAAGAAAAGAAAAACGGTATGCTCCATTATAGATTACGTTCAAACTACTTTGACAGTGTTAAAATTTTTGCACTTCTATTACGCAGACCAAATATTCTGACTTCAACAGAACATACAAATGAACTATTTAAACATCATAGATCTTGAAATCAAGTACATAGATGAGCAAGCATTAACGCATTTAGCTTCCTTTATCTAATGTACAGTGCCAGCTTTGTTCTACTTAAAACTACAGATCAACCTCCGGAGTTGCTTTATGCATATATATGTATTACCTTGGCCATCACTTTACTAATGACGTCATCGTATGACGACCAAAAGTAGAGGGGGATAAGAGGCACCTGTAAAGAAAACAAAATTTACTGATCCATTCGGCATAACATGTAGATTGCATGTATATCATAGTTAATAGGTCCTTTTCCCACTAGGATAGAAATGTGAGGATCGAGCCGAATAGATTGGCTTTGATCCGGCTTCGATCCGGATGGATCCGGATTGAACCCAATCTATTCGGCTCGATCCGGACATTTCTATCCTAGTGGGAACAGGGCGTAAGTCTGCGTCACTTTGCATGTGAAATTGTAAATGAAACTCTAGATAAATGAATGAAGGAAGGAAGGAAGGAAGGGAGGAAGGAAGGAAGGAAGGGAGGAAGGAAGGAAGGAAGGAATGAACAGATCACACAAAATTGTGTGAACTGTGTTGAATAAGACTTACAGCAACGGCGCCTATCTTTATTACGGCAAAACACAAAGCGATCCACTCGGGCCTGGTGCTCATGACCCAGGCCACCACGTCACCACGGCGTACTCCGATAGACAAGAGTCCAGCCGCCAGCCGATCTGCCTGTGTAGGAAGTATGTAATGTCATCATGGACTACTGTTCATCTGACATACCAGGACTCATGGGTTTTCACTTACTCGATCTTTTCAATAGTAAAGATTAAAGGTCACTACTTCATCGGCACCTCTTGCACTTGGTGATGAAGACATTTAGAAGCGAGTAGAACAGATAGACAGGTGTCGACTGTAAGGGTCACATTCGTCGCACACGTACGATCGTCGTACGAATCGTAAACTGAGGGCGATCTTAGGTTAGTCATGCACATGTGTCGAACATACCTCTGCGGCTGTCGTGTTAACGTTAAGGCTGTTTTAGATCATTGTCGGTGGTTGGTTCTTTCACAGCCTACTTGGAAATCGTAGGACATCAAAATCGTACGACGACCTACACCAGATATGACCGCGCCGAAAGCTTTTCATATACATGTACATGTGGTTGATGATAGAAACAGGTTTCCTATAGTTATATATATATATATATATATATATATATATATATATATATATATATATATACCTCTTGTTGGACTTCAGCATACGTCATCCTGACGCCTTGCTTGCGGAAGACGTAAGCCTCCTTGTCGGGCCATGTTGCGGCGGTGTCGTCCAGCAGCTGTCCCAGCGTCACGTCCACAAGGGGCTCATCACAGCGGGACTTCAGGTAACTCATGGCGAGCTAGCAGACTGGCGAAATCAGTTCAGGAACTTTTCACAGAATATCAAACGATTTACGATAGTTATAACCTTTGAAATAATTTTGCTGTTTCTTGACGTATAAACCAGATAATTTCTTACCATGAAGTAGTAGACTTTTAAAAATCATTCACAAAAATATTGGGCAAGATAGTGGTCCTGGTACTGCAACCATCACATAACTCAAAAACATAATTCCCTTGTTTAATTGTTTTTTTGTTACATAACGAATGACGTAAACGCCCATAACACTTGAACCACAGGTGCTGGAATTTTTTTCATTTGTGATTTTATTATATATAATAACGCAAGATTTATTATAATTTTAAATTCCTCGAAGCTACAATGTAGTATACGGCATATTCTTTTATCAAGAATCAAATCAGTCGCAGTATAGATCACGAGACTTAAATATTGACCCAATCCACCTGTATAGTGTACATTGATTGGACTGGACTTTGGTACCCTGGTCTCGTATACGTACAGAGAGGCTTATTAAACAACGGCAATTTTCAACGGCAACGGCAAGCAATTAGACAAATTCGGTTTTAATGTTTGTGAATGGCGAACCGAAATTATTACTGTGAATAATAACATGTTTGAAGAACAAAGTGAATAACACTCACAGCTGTAATTAGATAAAAGTTTGTGAAAATCCGTCCAGTCATCCAACCAAGTCTTACAGCATAACTACATGTAAAGGTCAATCACGTGAGCGGAACGAACCATTTGTCTAAAGACAGGGGTGTTATAAAGTTTTTATCCAAGATCCACAGACTAGTCAATGTATGTACGATGGAGTTCAAACTCAAATCTTACCTATGGGGTCACAAATGCAACATAATATACTTCAGTCAGTTTACTCTGAGAAAAAGGTATCATTTCCAGCAGCTATATTAACCTTAATCCAAATGAACATGTATGTGCTACCAAATTCAAAGTACATTGACTACTTGTCATCCTTGTATTGTAGGAATATCAGTACAGTGTGCTTGGTTGAAAAAAAAGGGAGAAAAATACCGATTCATTATCTGTAATAAACAATTGACACCTTGTTAGTTTGGCACATCACATTGTGTGCAATGCAATAGTTGAACATGTAAAATATATCAACTTATACCAAATGCAATAAAATACCTCAATAACTTAATAAGTCAGAAACATAGTGTTTAATGTATGTTAATTACTTAAACATTGCTACATGATACTCATTGATAGCTGCTTTTTTACCTACAATTTTGCTATGATTGATTGCATATTACCAACACATACCAACACATATTCTGTGACCTGCATACATGTATAATGGGCTTTTTCTTTACTTGGAAGTCTGCCCCATTATGCTCAACATTGAACAATTCATATTTCAAAAGTATCTGTTATGTCATTCCCTTATACAGGTAAGTGCTTTATGTGATGGTCCACGTCATGTAAAATCTCTTACAATAAAAGTGTTTAAGGAGTAACATGTTTGTTTGTCAGTTGCACAGCAGTTTTGACACCTGAGATACATGTACAAGTAAATAAGCATTCATTTTGCTGTTGGTCTACACTAGTACTGGTCCCATCTTTTACAATGTAGCTCCGGCTCCACATACATCCTACGATGCACCTACAATGGAGGGTTTCCTGCAACTATTGTGCCGTATGTCATAGATTTGTGAAGAGACCAGTGCAATAGTTTAAAGATTAAACTATTGCACCTGTACCTAAGGAGCTATTGGATAAGGCACCTATCCATTCTGAGGTAGCACTGACAAAACATCCCTATTCATGTACATCTGCTGTTTTTACAGGAATACTCAGTTTAAAAAGCTCTTGTGATCTTTGCCAGAACTGTGGTGAAATTAACAAATATGTTTTCAAGAATCATTGACGGATTGCCTTAAAGATATAACTTCATATTTCATCATTTTGTCAGCAACATGTGAATGTTACATTAGTGAGAAGGTATGTATCATGTACAAAATCAGTTTATACAATTTTACAAAGCTAAAAGAGACTTTAGCTTAAATAATTTTCATTGCATATACTCATTGGTTACAATTGCATACAATGTGCATGAACATGGATTGTCTGAAGGTATTAGTATTACCAGTCAGAAAACAATTCTATTCTAAAGTTTGGCACTGAAAGACACTTCTGTGGACCCTGTCAAACTTCCAATCCCCTCATCTTCTGAAATTGAGAAGCTTCTTTCCAGTTTTTTGTCGTCATCATCATTGTTGCTGTCCAACATTTTGCTATAGTGAGAGGCAACCATGGCGTCTATCCAGTCCAACCTGTGCAATATGTAGTCCTGTGTATCTACATAACCCAGGATAAAGTCTAAGTCCTCTGTGTAGGACCATGTTTCAGGGTAGTCCAGAACGTCGTCCAGGTAGAAGTGAGGATGGTGTCTCAATGTTGGGCTGTCACTTGGCACTACCACAAAGTCTTCAGGTGAAGGAGAAGATTCGGCCATGTTGTCCCAAAGTACTGTGGAGTCAGTAGCAGGCAGTCCTCTTCTGTAGCAAGAAAAATGGTGATGATGTTATGTTTCACTTATGATATTTATGTTTCGTTAAAAAAGAAGAAAAAAAAATGGGAAAGTGAAGGGACTTAACCTTTAGCACACCGAAGTAGCTATTTGGCTACTAATTCTCTACTGGTTAAGGGGTTAGGCAGCAGGGAGAAGGTTAAAATGTATGTCTGAGTCACAAAAAACAAACATTCTGAGGTGGCTGTAAAGTAATAAACCTTCAAAACAAACACTATCCATATTTACAGTGCTACTGTATTGTGTGTAAAAGAAGTAGGTGAAAGGTTAGACTTATTGCATTAGTATCTTAGGTCACTGTCCAAAATAAAGGAAAACAAGTGTGCAGAATATAAAATGATAACAATGATTTCAAAGAGCAATTATGACTTTAGTTTGGAAGACACACCTTTTTAATTATAGTTAGAAACATAATGTAGTATGTCAGAATCTGTACATGTACTCAGCCACATACATGTATAACAAGCCTGTTTTACGATACCTTCCTCTCAAGCAGCATTGTCAACAGACTTACTGAAAAAAAGTGAAATATTCTTCAAATCATACTGTATAGAAAAACATAATTACCTTGAGATTACCCCTCTTCTCTCCAGTTCATCCAGGAGTTTTTGTAGCAAGGCTACAAGTCTGCAGTCCTTCAGTTGCTGACTGTATGTGGACTTCGACCCCCACTCCATCACCCTACACACAAAACAACATGGCTGCCAGGTCAAGGTGTATTTTGGGTCATAGGTCACAGTTATGGCTACCTGACAGGTGTATTCTCCTGTCCTGATTATATCAGTTGCAATGTGATGAGCACTTAACACTACTTACACAGTCAGAGTAACCCTTTTGCTTGTCTCCCAATAAAGCTAATCTTGAACTCAGTCTCAGGAATGACTTTAAAACCATGCCTACATGATGTGTTGTAGCATAGTAAACATTGTAAAGTGTACATGCAAAGGACAAAGCGTAAAATTTTATTCATTTATTGGTACTGTTATATTTCTGTCACTGTAAACTGTACTCTGTTTAGCTATTATGTTTTTTTAAGTAGAATCTGAAAAGAAGCACTTACATGTACCATTTGTAAAGATCTCATGCAAAGCACATATAGACAGTGTATTGTATTACTAAGATTTAAATAAATAAATAAAGAAAGTTAGACTGACCCCACACACCTGTCCTTCACCTGGCTGGTATGTACCTCCACCTGTGACTCCAGGTGTTTTAACAGCTTCCTCAGGTAGTAGGCTGTCTCTTCAGGTGCCCACTCAGCAAACCTACAGGTAAGGTTCAATCAGATTTGGTAAGAGGTCTATAACAGTCTACCTTGTAAATGGAGTGTTTCCTATCTACAGTAAGAAGTACATGAAAGTAGTCTCTACATTTGTGCTTCAGCAACAATGGTGCAATAAAAGGTTTGAAAAGGTTTTGAACATACATGTATGCAAGAACTAGCATCATAAATTTTAGTAACTAGCAAAACTTAGTATCATAAATTCATAAAGAGATCTTATTGCCACAACAACTTGTTAGAAGTTTGTATTCCTACATCATTCCTCCAAAATATACTTGTATTCCTACATCATTCCTCCAAAATATACTTGTATTCCTACATCATATACAGAAACATAATCTCCAAATTTATGGAGAAAACATTTTTCAAACACACTGCTTATTACAATCAATGGGTGAAAGTTACAATTATGTCCTGACCTTAGTGTGTAGTTGAAGGCTGTTTCAAATGGTAGAATATAAGGCAGAGTAACCAGAGACACAATGCTGGCCATGTGGCTGTTCAGGATACTGTGCAGTATACCCTTCCTATTGGCCTCCTGAAAAACTAAACACAAATGCAGGGTAGCATTAGAGCAGTATTCAGTAATTGTGGTAGAAAAAAACATTTCTTACCATCAACAAATAACAGAAAAAACACTTTTAATGTAGATCTAGCGCTGCTCTTGTGCCAGTTAACACATTTTGAAAAATGCAAGCTCTCAAAATAACTCGAACTATAATATTCTTTTACACTGAACATGCAAAATTTACTGGGATTCTCAATGTGAAAAGATAATAACAAAGCCCTCATTCTAACACAACCAGAAACTGTCCAACTTTAAGTACAGTACATGTACCTACCATCTAAAACCTTTGTTGGAAGAGTCTCCTTGTTAGCGTGGTGGATTTCTGACTTGCACTCTGAACACTCCTCTTTTTTCTCAGCTGCGGTTTCTTCTCTACTTTCACTGCCGACCTCAAAAACCACTTCCACGTTGCTGTCATTGCTACATTCGCTGGTTGACCTGGCGGGGTAGTAGTTGAAAGCTTCGCTCATAGACCTGACACTGCTGACATGCCGCATGCAGCCTATCAGATCTGCAACCGAGGAAAAATGTACAAACATTTTGTTTGTTTGTTTATTCATGAAATACTCAAATGGCCACTTTTCATTGAGGTCACGAGTGAAGAGGTCAGGGTCTGACAAAATATAACAAGATACATGATTGAAGTCCTAAAAAATCCATAAACATATATTCGTAATAAATCCATGATACTATTAGCATATAGCCTTACACATACATGGTATGTATTATGTTTCGAGAACTTAGAGTACAGGAATGAATGAAGAGAAAATTTTAAAACTACAAATGTATGAAGGTAGAGTAGCTAGGGGGAGGTGTAAGTACTTTGTGGATATATATGTATACATATATTTATAGTTATATTTATACATAAGAATCATAGATCGCGTACCATTTTCGCGTAGAAAACGGAGTGCGTCGTTGAACCCCTGCCTGCAGATTTCCTGTAGAACCTTGGTTTCCGGCGGGAAAAACGCGATGGACATGCGCCACATGTTGGTGGTAGTGAACTGGATACTGGTGTTGGTCATGGAGAAGTTCAATAAATTACTGCAGGGAGGGAGAAAAACAGAAAAGTCATGTAAGAAAATATTGACAGTAACGTAACCTGATGTAAAATATGGGCAAGTTGTTAAGTCTAATCATGATTTCTAAATTGACAGACTCCATACAACTCGAAAACATGCTGACCATTTCCTGAGCAAGTCAATTGCAATTATCCTTTCATATTGTACGGTCAAATATTCTACAATTCACTGACGAAAGGTAATGGATGCTACCTGAAATGTCTGGCCATTTTCAAACTCTATCCTGGTTGCTTGAGTACCTGTTACCTTTGTATTCTACAGTTCTTTTATCTTCTCTTGAACATATACATGTATCAGTTACAAGGAATTCCAATGCCCCCTTACTTGGAGAGTTTGTCCATTGGGCAGATGTCTGCCTCTCCTGAGAAGGGTGACACTGTGATGGTGTTCTTGCCAAGATGTGGACAGTTGTCACTCAAGCCTCCATCCACGTACCTCTGAAATGTGAAATATACAGTCAAGTACAATGTACTTTTTACACAAAGAAAATAAGGAATCCTTGTTCTGTAGCTTTTGTCTTTTCAAAAGAAGCAATATATTTCTGTATGGTAACTATTGACATGTACTATTGCTTGAAAAACAACTTAAAGCCCATTGAGCATGAAGGCTCTAAATGGCTTCACTACAACACTTGTAGAGGTGCAACCCAAAATGTGCAACCCTCATGTCTAAAGTCGGAAAGGGCTATCAGAAATTATTTTCTGGTCCAACATGATAAAAACTGTTACTGTAATACTACTAAGAGGATGTATTCTTATTACAGCTTAATACAATGTCACGTTAAAACTTACCGTTCCCTTAAACATGGGAGGCACCAGCCCACAGTACACAGGTACAAAAGCTGAGCAGATGATGGCCTGAATCAGCTCTTCCCTGGTGTCAAACTGGTCCAGGATGACGTTCTGTCCATCGCAGACTCTAGTGACTGACAGACACAGTCTCCCGGACGCGATCTCGTGAGCGTTGGGAGGGAAGATGCGCTGCATGCCCTCTCGGAGTGTTTTTACAAGACGGAAGCTGGGGTGCAAGGGACCGAGATGACGTTTCCTCGCCTGTGTGGCCAGTCTGAGCACTGCATCTGTACACTCTCCTGGGGACAGAAATAAAAAGGACATCATAAGATTATGGTTTCCCATGCTACAGTAACCTAGTGTACGTGTAAACAACATCACAACATGTTTTCTTTACAGGAATTTCTGTGCTTTGGACCTTTTTCATTATCTATTGAATCAGACTGATTCAGAGAAAGAAAACAATAGGCCTAAGCACTGAGTCTGTACACTCTCCTTTATGAGGAATGAATTTAACCGCTAGCACCAACAGAGAAGTTTACATGTATTATGAATGGGGTCTTTAAGGAAATCAAAAGATTATGGTATCCCGTGCTATATACAGTAGTCTAGTGTACATGTATACAACATCACAGCATGTTTTCTTTTAATACAGCAATTTCTTTGCTTTAGATCTTTCATTATCCATCAAATCAGTAACAAGAAAACAATAGGGCAATGCCTCAGCTGTACCTACTGGGAGTAAACAAAGGATTAATTGGCTTGAATTACTGACAGAACAAACAGATACTTTGTTGTCTGAAAGGATTGAGGAAAATCTGCTTCACATACCATACTATAGTACAGTTGCCTCCAATTTTCTTGGCATTGGAAGAAGTTGCTTTATAGTATTATACATGTACTGGGTTTTCTTCAGTTTTAAAATAGGTCAGCACATGGAGGTATAAAATCATTTTATACCTCCATGGTCAGCATTACTTTGCCAAGTAATGTGTGATGTAAGATGTAACCTAGAATGTAAAAAAAAACTTCTGGCATTTTAATCAAGACATCAACAGGTGGTTAGCCTCCAAATGGTTATCTGCCATCGGATTGCAAATGACAGATATGCAAATCAAAGCACACATGCATGTCCAACTAGTTTGTATGGAGTAAATACACTCAAGCATAATGGGCCTTCTCAAATTACAGAATCTGATGAAATCACTGAAATCTAGAAGTTATACACTTCTATTCTGATAGGCTTGCATTTTCAAAACTATGCCATGGCTGTAATAGGATACATAAGTACTAAAGTAGACAGAGCAAGCCTTTATTTTTTGATCGATCCAGACAGACACTGATCCAGACAGACACAGCTGTGTTCAGCCCATCAGGAGGCCTGACATGTGCAGCCATGTATTCCCTTTCATGACTGGTTATCCCACAAGTCTTGAAATGATAGACACAACTGGGTCATCCATGCCCTGACATGTGCAGCCCTAATACTGTAAATCACGATTTTTTTACGGTACTTTTATATTCGCGTTTTTTTGCGGTCACTTCGCGTTTTTTTTGCGGTCACTTCTGTACCGCGAACTTATCATTACCATGAACAAATAATTCACCAACTTTCTTTTTGCTGCACCTGCTGCCACCGCGAACATATACTATGATATAGTCCATTTTTCTCAGACTGCGAACTTTTGCTACCGCGAACATAGCTTGGTTATTCCACCTGTCTTGAATAGAGATATGATAACAATCTCTTTCTGAGGATACTAGGCAACTGAAAATTCAGTGTAATGCTTTTGGAAAGAAACAAGCATTAAGCATTGAATATGTATTTTACTCAAGGGAGCTGGCCTATGGTATCAAATCCTGTCTAGTCTCTAGATCAATGACCCCTAAGTTGTTCGGACTACAATACTGGTGTCGGCTACCCTCTAGGTCAGTAACCTACAAGATAACATAGGACTGTTGCACTAGCGTAAGATACATGTGAATTTGAAAAATGTGCCATACATCCAGTCACTGACCCCTACAAGTTGATTGGAATGATAGCACTAGTGTACTAGTACTAGGTTATATCATTTACTTATAATATGATTATAAATAGGATTGGGACACTTTTGGTCAATGACTCCTATAACTTGATTTGTACTTTGGCAAACAAAGGCTTGAGAGTGAGAATGCACTACCTGAGTCATTGACCCCAAGAAGTTGTCCTCAATGTCGGTTACTTTCAGTCAGTGCCCCTCGAGCTCTCAAGTCTCAACCTGACCTTGACCTGTCTGTAGCACTGGAGTGCACTGTACGCAAAAGTGGGTTACCATCTTACCAATTGAGACAATGGAATGTTGTGAACCTGTTCTGGACAAATTCCACAAGTACTAACAACATATCTTAGATTGCACGATATCTAGACTTCTTTTGACAGTCATATGGATTGGGCAACTTTCAAAAAACATATGGGCCACCATTTTTTTGTGTTCACAAGTTTATTTTTCACTGCCACCACCGTGCTAGCCTGGTTACCAGACCTAGGCTATTTGTGGAGAGGATACAGCCTCTGGAACTAAAATAGGTCTGGTAACCCGACTGATCGTGCTAGGCTAGGGTAATGACCTTCTGGCCCTGGATCAGGGCCCTGGATGGCCTACCCCCTGAGGGGCTTTGTCCAGTAGCACATAGAAACAGAAACAGGACAGTTGCATCAGCTGTTCTACTTTTCTAGTGTTTAATCTAGGTCATAATTGAGGTAATACAATCAAGTATAAGTCACGTAGAACAAGTTGCATGTTTGCAGTAGTCCTGGACAACCATGGACCTTAGATCCTACCACAGCTAGTGTTGTATGATGACCTACATTGTACATTGCATACTAGGATTCGGAAAGTAGAACAGCTGATGCAATAACTTTTGCTTGATCATTTTTAATCAAATTATGCTGGAATCACAGTTTTTGCCAGGTCTAAAACAAAAGAAACTCATCAAAAGGTGACACACTTGAGAACATGCAAGTTTGACTTCTAAATCTGGTTATGGTTTGTACCTACTGTATTGCTAATGTGCACTTGCAACTTTGAAAGTGTCTTAGGCTTGAGTTTAGTTCACAGTGTCAGTGCACAAGGGCAAGCACACAAGCTAAAAAATTATATTTGAATTAAAGCTGGTGCCATTAATGATCTTTTATGGATGGCAATATCCTTTGGTAGTGCATCCTAGAATGCTTGTCATCTCAATATTAAAACTTAAGTTAAAAAGAATCAGTATGAAATGATAAAATTTAGCTACTAGTAATCAACATCGATGTTATTATATTGCGGTCTCGACTTTTATGGCAAAATGAACTTGGAAATTTACAACTTCTCAATTCCAGGTTTTAAACAGTGTTACTAGTATCCGGCAGAATTTCAAAGACTTGCCAGTATTGTATCAGTAATATAGTCTTGTCAAAGTTTATTGAAAAGCAGTTGTAACACTAGGCACGGCAACGCGTTGTATAAGACAACTAAGTCTGCTACCCTCTTAGCTGTGGACGACTCTAGTAATCCTTTTTGAAACGACTTGACTGCTATTAGTATGACGACTAGTCCCCAATTAAAGTGATAATTCTGACTTGTTTACAATGTTCATAAGGCTTAGAAAGAAACCAAAAGTGTTGGGTAAAATAGTATGCCATTAAAAGGTCCTACAGGGCAGTAATCCCGTTATATAAATACTATGCCATGCAAATTATGAAGTATCTGGTCTTCCCAAATGCAAATGTGTGTACGATGTACCAATGAGGTTTAATATCTCAGAAAGCCGACACGGGAACTCTCAGTTTTGCTCCCTCCTTGCAAGTTCTTATGCTAAACTAGAGGTCATCGATCTCATGCCTTCGTCAAATCATATGTGGAGGATTAGGTTTGCATCTTACTAACCAACTATTTAGACGCGATCTGTTGATAGGTAATAGAGTTATATGTGATGTAAACATATTCATGTGACACTCACCAGTCAGCCTCATCAGAAGAATCCTCTTCACCATCATGATTACAAGTCACAGGGTTTAGGACAGGTTGAAAGTAATCTCAAGGAAAAATGATTTCTGTTAGCTACAGATACCAAATGTGACTATTCCAAAGCCTCCATGCTCACATCTGGCAAGACAAAACAGTTCTTCTGTTCATGCAACCAACCCCACCAGCTGTGAAGGGGATCCTCTAGGGAGGCGAACACGTTTCACCAACAACCCAATCTGCCAGTATGATTAATCACTCCCTCCCTAAACAACCAGCTATCAAGAGGCTGGTATATATAGGGAGTCACTCACAGGTGTCACAGCAACAACCCAATCTGCCAATATAATAAATCACTTTCTCCCTTCAGAACAAACTAAAATATAGGGTATCCATTACCACCTGAACAATACAGAATCTAGGTTCAACCTACAATTACCTGCGTTTTCTAAACAAAACTATTGTGCTTTTGATCTGCACTGTTGTATTTTTCATAAACTATTCAAATCGGGAAGATATAGTGCATGATGTTCTCCTCCAGTCAACTTCGACATGCACAAGTATGAAATTGCTAGCATCAACCACTATGGAATTATAGAACTTTCTCATTAATTGTGCAAATAATGTCTTCATTGACATAATTAAGATTAACAATGTACCTCTCATTCTTATGTACCCATGTCACAATATAGAATAGCCCTATCATGGAAGGAAACTGAATTATATAATTGCTTCATTAATTATGCAAATTACATCATCATTTGCATACTGGTCATCTAATTATGTCAAGCATCACTTACCCTACCTATGCCCCAAATATCAGGATGATCCGTCGACCGGTTATTGAGTTATCCTACTTTAAACATTTTCATACAAATGCTCCTGCAGTTCCAGAGCAAGCCGCTAGGGGGCCCAAACTTATGTCACTTCTTCCCGAGCACAAGACCTATCTACCATCCAAAAATCATGACCCTACCTCCTCCAGATCACCATATTTCAAAACAGGAAGTACCGCTGCAGTACCATAACGAGCCGCCAGGGGGCCCATATTCCTATCACTTCTAGACCTCATCAAGACCTACCCACCTACCAAATATGAAGACAATCCATTTAAGCCTTCTCGAGTTATACTGTTGACAGACTCACGCACACACGAACGCCCATGAAAACATACCCTTCTTGACGAAGGCAATTACTTCCGCAAACCCTGACTCCAAAAAAGGTGATGACTTTAAAACGTTACGTTTTCAAAATGTTGACGTTTTGAGATGTTGTGCACTAGACTGAAATTTTAGAGAGGATGAAGATTGCTTTTATTTTGATTCACAATTTGAATCAATAACACCGGTTCGCAAGGACGTAACGTGAATATACGGTTGAGAACTTACAGGAAGATACCAAGAATAGTTTTTAGGACTTACTGAGATCGCATCCGAACAACAGCATAGCGGCACTCATCGCCCCGGCGGAGGCTCCTCCCAACTTCACCAGCTGGAGATTGGGCGCGTGCTGCATGATACAGGACGCCACCCCCACATGGTACATCCCCAGAAAACCGCATCCTGAGAAGGAAATGTTCATCTTGTCGGCTCGGGAAGGAAACCCCGAGAAAACCGACTAAGAGACAGCAAGGAGCTTCTACAGCTAGCCACCAACTTGACAAACTGTGTCACGACGCCATTTTTGTTGCCATTGCATCGGGTCATCACGTGTCATGTCGGGTGACATAACAGTCTATTCCATTCTGAAAGTAGGTCAACCTGTATTGTATTAAAACGTGATTTCAACGTAAATTAAGACTAACATAAGAGTAAATTATAGCTTACTCAGATTATTTATAATACTAGATATGATTTATATAATCAATATATTTATATATACTAGTATATAATTTTCTGCTGTAAAATATATTAAATATATCCCTATATGGTAAAATTGGTATTACCCAAATCATTCGACAACACCTCCTCTCTGATTGGTCACACCCAATCACAAGCCCCCAAATTCGGCTGTCTGCCTGGTCTGATTGGTCAATTTACTTGCTTATTTTGGGGTCCTTGAATAACTTTACATAATTTATGAACCCAACTTTTTTTGGTAAACAAAAACAAATCTGTGAGACCTGGGAACGAGACAGTCGGTACGAGATTACCAACATGGCCGCGTGCTGAGCAGCCCCCCTCCCACATGTCACAGTCTTTGTGCAGGCAAATGTTAATTCTGTGGAAACTCTTGGACAAAAACTAGTGCTGCAAGACTTGAGAATGTCTAGTGAAGGTAAACACGACAATTTGATATTGCAATTTCAGAGAAAGAGAGCTTTTCTGGAAGAAAAATGATGTGTGCGCGCATGCCATGGGTCAAAATGTTGCATGTTGGTAGTCCCCACTTCACAAGAACGGTGCATGTGTTTGTGTGTGTGCTGTTTCATCAATTCTGTCGATCCATGATTTGTTCAGCAATATGAAACTTATATTTCCAAGATCATCTTAAGAGTAATAACTAATCAACAAATAATTGTATTACCTCATCCAATCAGTTGAGAGTTGATCATTTGATCATGAACTTCAACTGGTTTGATAAGCTGTAAGTTCAACATGTCGGAACAGTCAGGATTCGAAATACCCATTCTCACTGCGCAATTCATATTTTCTGTGTGAGACTCATTCAGTCACTGGAGACGCCAGGTTGCCCGGCGTGCGCAAGTTAATATCATTTTATCATAATTTTTTTGTGTTTTTTTTTTCATACAAAGCTAGCGACCCGTTTAAAGTTCACAGCAGCTTTTCTTACAGCTTCTGAAATAAACTGTGTTCCGCCTTGCATCGCATGTGAGTGATGCCTTCGTTTACAGGTGGCCTGGCTTACGGCTTGCCTTCTAAAATACAGTAAACAGGTGGTGTTTACGCCATCAATGACGGCAACCGGAAATATTGATGGGCAACCTAGCTTTTGGCTTAGGTTGTCCAGTGAGCAACCTGAGAAAAAAAGTATTTCGAACCCTCATGACATTTGTTACTCTATTGACTTTCCGACCTTGTACTGTCTTCAGAGAACTCACCATCCCCGCGGAGGGTCCCGTCCAGAAACCCGTCCCCGCCCCCTGCGGAGATGTTGGGAGAGGGCGTGGATCTCCATGCCGACCACATCGGAGACACGGCCTACAGCAAACACTGGTTCTTCACCACGTTAATGAACCTCATTCAGGTCAGAATAATAATGTTACCACTCATATGGATGTTGATGTATCGATATAATTTAGCCTGGATGCCAATCCAGTTATAGTTTCAGCTTGTGTCCCCTGTCCCCTGAACTACATTTACAACAATGTCAAGGAGCAGGTAAAAAGCGTACTAGTACTAGGACGGTAGCCAAACACATGGTACTGTAAATGCATTTTTTTCGCCATGGTTTTATTTCATGCCAATGATGGTATGACAGAAAAGGAGGTTTTTGCATTATTTGATCATGATGACCACAGTTGGAACAATTCTGTAGTACAGTAGAACTATGAGTATGAAACATGTATTTGTGCCGTTATGATTTGGCAGTAAGACTAAAAGAGGTCATTGTGAAAACTGAGAAAATAAAACCACTGCGAAAGTTTCTGCATTTACAATAAGTTATAACCATATAGTGTCATTGAATGTTCAAACAGCTGCATAGTCCCATTCAACCTTGTTGAGTAAATGTTTAAGTGATACACATGTATTAATCAATCACCCCCTCTATGTTGTTCTACAGGAAGTAGAGAAGAAAGACCAGACTGAAGTCAAGAAAGAAGGAGAAGAAGAAGCAGGGGCTGCTGGGATTGATATTGATGAAGAACTGGAGGATGAGCTATGCAAATTGTGGGACATGTCCATTAACAAAGTAGGGGTCTGATTTTTTGTCCAACTACATGTATAGCTACCAAGCTACTGGCAGTCACTGATGAAAGGTAGCAGATGCTACCTGACACAGCTGACTGTTTCCAAAATCTATCCAGTTGCTTTCGTAGATCTACTGTACCTGTTACCTTATTATCTCATAACCTGAAAGTCTAACCTTCATTGACATACAGGTACATCTGTTCCAGTCAGCCAAGTACAAAATAATGGTTCAATTTTTTTTTCTTCCTTCTTTGCTTATCTTGGTAGTCTAGGTAATGCATGGAAAGACTGATGTGCATGTACAATTCGTTCATTTGGCAAATTTCATTCATATTGATATATGCATTCTTAGAAATAATAGTTGGCGCAATGCTGAAATAGTACTGCTAGAGGCAAAATTTTATTTTGATTTACAGGATGTTGGACGTTTCCTGCAAGAGTTCCATGCAGTAAACATCCTGATGGGAGTTATCAACAAGTCTCGAGCTCCCAGGGTTACGGTGAGTTCATTATATTCATCTGGGGAAACTACAGACTAGGCTAGCAAAGAACTAGTAGGCAAGCAAAAACTGTAAGGCAAATCTGCCTAAATCATGCTGTTTTAGCAGAGCAATATGTATGTGTCATGCAAATGTACCAATTATGCATGGGATGGTTTTATTTATGTTTTAAGAGCAGTTCAAGTTGAGTGTTGCTTAGGCAGAAATGTACAATGTTATACAGTTTGTAACCTTCAGGTAATGAATTTCCATCTTTGAAAGGATAAATAAAGGTTAAAACTGTTATGAAAGATAATTCTTTGTGTATTCTTTCACAAGGAAATCTGTGTTGGGATCCTGGGCAACATGGCGTGCTGTGATGAAATCTGTAAGGACATCAGTAACAACGAAAAACTAGTGTAAGTATAACATGCTAATATAAGTTTAGTACATGTTTTACATTATGTGTGAAAGAATGTGAAATGCAGTATGTTATGTCATATAATATAAGTACATGTAGCAACCAACAAGATAAAAGAGCAAGTATCTATTGTGAAAATTACATTATGAAATTATTGTCACCATGGATTTTGGAACAAGATTCTTTGTCTGAGCAGTTGACAATCCTTTATTATGTAGTATATGTATATGGACATGTAGTTATGATAATGTTGTACATGTATATTAAGTACACATGTAGTTATAATGATGTTCATTAAAAGACAACATTTCTTCTGTACTCTATCCAGAGATGTTATTTTAGTTCTGCTGGAGGACCCAGATGCACCCACACTTGTAGAAGCAATAAGGTTGGCTTTATATTCTTATTCTCTCAGTTTGCACTGTTTTCACCTATGTAACTAACATGAATGCAGGTAATGCAGGTGTGCATGTACATGTACATTTCAAGTCTGTATCTGTATCTGTATAACCAGTATAACCATCCTTCAGCGTAACACACACAACTTCGCTGCATTACACCGAACGCCTTGTTACACCTAACCTTTGAAGCACGTCGGCAGAACGTACTGCACCTGCACGAAACCCGTAATGTATTGTGCATAGCACTTCGGCAGAACGTCTCATATAAGGTCGAATTCGCGTATATAAGGGTGACATCCCGTCTGTAGTTTTCAAATGTTGTTTAGAAAAAGATATGCTCTGCAACAGGCAAAATTCTGATGCAACGTTGACCAAAAATCCAGCGAAAATCCAGGTTTTGCGCACTGCGCAGTACGTTCTGCCGGCGTGCTAACCTTTGAATGTCTAACTCTAAACATTGTTTAAAACTATCTATAGTGATACTGCACTTGGTGACAGCGAGTTCCACTCTACGGTAGACTAGTTCTAGGAAAAAATGAGTTTTTGAACACCTCAATCCTTGGTTGATAACTCTGGTACGTGTACTTAAAGGCATGACTATTTCTTGTACATCTTGGTGTTACTCCAGGTTGATCCACACCTGTGTTTCCAACAAAGACGTGAGAACAAACTGGCTGACTCCCATGAAGAGGGGGAGTGCAGTCTACAGTGCCATTCTCTTCATGTTACAGAGCTCCACCAATGGTGAGGTCTTCTTTGGAAGTTGTGTTTTCATCTTTAAGCATTGAAAGGATGTTCTGGAGAAACATAAGAGGGAGACAGAAAAGGATCTACTTTTTCAGAATATCCTTCTACATTTTATCTCTTATGCTTTTTTTTCAGCAACAGATTACCCTGGGAGCCAGACTAGTATCGGGCTGTTAACTAGTAGTTACTAGTAAAAGAGCCGGCCAACTCCCCTCGGGTTCAACTCCCCGTAGCGGTAATTTGGATAGGCGGGCGTAGAGCTTTTGGCCACCGAAGGGAAATGGCTAACGGCCCAATACTAGTCTGGCTCCAAGAGTAGCAACAGATACTCTGTGTAATGACCAGTTTTTACATATACAATTCCATATTATGCCCCTTAGGTTGGATTAATGTAGTATCTATTATTAGTATATTTTCAATTAGATAAATCTCTATGTATTGTACTTTAATGAATTGTGCTTACATGATTTATGCTATTGCAGTAAAATAGCTAACTCATACATTGTAGCTGCTGAACTTTCATTTATTCTTGTTAAGTATACAAGGAAGACATACAGGTAATAAGACAGACTTGAATAACCTAGCTGCATAACTGTGTCGGAAAAAAGAGTTCCTGTAGATGGCATCTGATCTTTGTAATATGGTATGTTTTATAACCGATTACTTGGGTACAGTTTTCTCTTGGTACATTTGACCAATATTATTGATGTGTGTGAGTTGTGTTGTTGTTCCAGTTGACTTGTTACACAACCTGAGCTCCCTGCTGGACCTGTTACTGGATGTGGATGAGGAGTTGTTGGTTGCCTGGGCAACACCAGAGTTTGTACAGGGGTTACACGAGGCCATCAAACAGGCAGGGTGAGCAGTGTTTATCTCTACTGTTGTTGTAGTTTGAGTGTGAGTCTATGTAGTACGAGTTTGTAGTATGAGTCTCCTCTGTGAAAGTTACCTATTGCAGCGTGTGAAATACTAGGTTGCCCAGTTGTACTGCACAACCACATTTTGTTTGGTGCAACCTATTTTTAAATTTAGGTAGCCCTGTGTGCTACCTTTAGAAGAGCTAACTTTAACAAGTAAGGAGAAATAGCACTTTTTGACCGCAGGTAAAACTCTTGCACATTGCATTCTAACAAAGTTAATCATAATATAGAAGAGTCTCAATTAGGGGCAACCTGGAATTTTGAAGGGCAACCTCAGCATTTGCCCTAGGTTGCCACTGGGCAACCTGGATCAAAAAAGTATTTCATACCCTGTATTGTCTATCTGTAGCCCTTTTGTAGGGTCATTGGAAGTGTACCTATTAACTACATTATACTAGTAACAGAGCATCTGATCTAGGTGTTGAACCTGAAAACGTACATGTATGATCCAAACTTCCAGAGAAATGTGTAGGTCTTACATGAATCACAAAACTATGCTGAAATATCTTGTTTATAATATCTGTGCTACAGTGAAGAGAAGGAGCTGACTGTAGATTCATACCTGCACTGTCTACAACTGCTGTCAACTACAGAAAAGGGAGTGCAGGCTTTAGGTGGGTAAAGTTGCAGCAAGCCACTACTTGTAGGTTAGTGAGGACACCTAGCGAAATGGGTTGGAACTGCAAGCAGGTTTCTTCACATCAATAACAACATTGCAATCATAAGCTTTATTACATTGCGTATGAGACAATAAGATACCTTCATGAGTAAGTTACATAAAATGTGCACTGCAAATCAAAATATAGATGTCAAAGTGAATGATTTGTTCATATATATCTTTATGATATTTCATACATCTCACATTTGTAAACGATCTGTTTATAATAATCTTTATTGCATTCTTACAAATGTACATTGGCAGGGGGGAACACAACTGCTTCCCCCTGAATTGGGTACAACTTGTCACATCAACAATTAAGAAACAAAACATGGACATCTATACAATATATACAAAGACACATACAAAATTATTAAAATATACACAATGTTGCATGTCCAGTTGAATGCACAGGTGTGCTGTTTCCCCGGCTGACTGCCCATGTGGCCCGGGTGTGTGGTGAGGACGTCATCGCGGTGGGAGGGAGGGAGAGAAGTCTGGCCTCCGCCATGTCTGTACTCAATGTGCTCTTCTCTTCAGCCGGGGAGGAAGGACTAGTTCTCCTGGAGAAAAGTAAGTTCATATTTCCCTGTGGTAAAAAAGGTAGTCCCATAGCCTCTTTGAGGCTGTAGGGGCAGTGGGTTGTTTGTTGATCCACTGTGTCTAAGGCACTGTATTGGAAGACAGAGCCCATCCCTCTCCTTCCACTGCCTTTTACCTTCCCAACCAAAGTCAGGTACCCATTTTACACCTGGTTGGAGTGAGGAAAGTCATGTAAATGCCAGGGATCGGACCCATGACCTCTTGATCTCATGTTCACTAGCCTAGCCACTCGGCTGTTTGACGCCACTCCATGTTTCCCTACCTTTCGTTTAACTGTAGCAAGCAGTAACCATGTATACACAGAAAATCAACAAAAAAGGGCACTCCAATCAAAGTACACGTGACTGACTAGAAATCAAAATAATTGATTCATGTTCTGTTCTGGGTAGTTCACTGTTCACATCCATAGCAGACCGTAACATGGGCTATGTATTTCCATGGAGTTATAAAAGGAAGAGGAGAGAGCACAGGATTACTCTCCATTCAACTATGTTCATAGCGGGTGTGAACAGTCAAATTCGCGTCAAGATGTGAATTACCCTGATTTGCATAGATCTTCTTGCTTCCTTCCATTGTTTACACGCCAGAATGACGCGAGTCGGGAATGACGACTTCGCGTGAAGCGACTGATTCCAGCGATTTTGGAGACATAATTTGAAACTTTAGACCGGTGTGTAAGACAATTTTCTGCAAAGACCGCCTGAAATTATATCTGCACGTCATGGACAAAAATCCGAGATTCGATAGGAATTTAGCAGAATAGAACAGTCTTCTGTAATTTCCCCGTACAATTGCATATATGACGATTGTGGAGAAATAAAAAGTTAGCTGGGTCGGCTTGGCTCGCATACGAAACTATCCGTAACCTTCCGTCTCTAAATATATCGATTGAGAGCCAGAAACAAATCGACCATACGTCTCTTAGGAAGTACAAAACTATCCAAGGCATGTCTGGAGTTGCATCGGACACGAACGAAGTCCCACTAACACGATTTCACGCCAAAAAAATCATACAAAAAGTCACCCCTTGGTTCCGGAAAATCCAGACTGGTTCCGGTGCCAGAAACAACAACAAATTAACGAGCACCGCTTGAACTATTCAGAAAAAACACAACCTTTTCGAGGAAAAACGGCATAAGTTTTTTGTAGCTATATGAAATATTAGCGATATATCCATATTTCTACGGCCTAAAAATGGCGACTTAGCCCACAAAAACAACCGTAAACTCGGCCATGTTGGTCGCACAGCGAAAATTCAAGCATCCAGACGAGCGCCATCTTGTGCTGGATCCGATGATGACGTCAGCCGAACTCTACCGGGCGTTCCAAATATGGGAATCGTTGGAAACCGAAGCCATTCCGGCCCTGCTCGGCCCGCGCTCGGTGCTTGTGACGTCATGCTGCAGCTCATTTCCATAGAAAACCCCGCGAAACCGCGCTACGAACATATACATCAAAGCCGGGCCCGCCGGGCGCGCGGACAATAGATCGCGGCGGGGGGAAACAAAGGGGCACAGCGGGGTGTTAAGTGCGTCGTCTCTCCTCTTCCTTTTATAACTCCATGGTATTTCTAATTGCTGGTTCAACTGTTATTTTGGTGTTACCATCATGTGGCTTGGTGTTTTTTCTTACAGTGATCTTTTTTCTTGCTTTCAGACTGCAGTTGTGTTGAGTGTGTTATGCAGCTATTTGAGGCCATACAGGAAGACCGCCGGACAAGCATGACTCTAGCTGCGGCAGGAGCAAGTTATAAATCCACTCCAGTTTCAACTCCACGTTCTACCAGGCACAGAACTGAAGACAAAACTGAGTCTGATGTGAACAGAACAGGCACAAGAACTTGTACAGAGGGCAGCCCTAAAACAGACTCTAGTCAGTCCCAGGATGTAGAGGCTGGCGGTTCAGAGGATCATGGGAAATCCCAAGATGCCTTGCCAGTTGTGAGGAACTTGATGGAAGTACACATGCTGTACAGTGTGACGGTGGAGTTTTTGGCAGATATAGTCAAGGCATTGCCAAAGGTAAGATTTTTTTTTTAAACTAAGTCATGGTAATTCATATTCAAGCCTTTAAAATGCTAAAAAAGGTGAAAATCTGTGAACAAAGAAAGCGGGTACATTTCAACATCCTTAAATCTGTAATACCACAGAATGTTCCTAGGAGTAAGAGACACACGTCTGCCATGAGCAAAACTGACAACTCCAGTCTTCTAAAATACTTTGAATTCAATTAACTAATAAGTATGTATAAAGCATGTATTACAGAAAGGTAAACTGGTCAAAGACAGATACATGTGATGTGAAAATGCTTGACTTGACTTGTTCCATTCTAAAGTTGTTGTGTCTTACAGGGTGAGAGCCAAGTTGCTGGATATCTGAATAGCTGTACCAGAGACCAGATAGAAAGTATGGTACTGGCACTACAGGACCACACTGATGACACTCTGGTAAGGTCTTCCTTCACGTTTTTTTAAACATATCCTAAGTAAATACCAGAGAATGCCTCAAACAGTTGCCATAATGTTGATATGAGATATGTGAATTTGGTTCCCATTTTGACTTAAGTGATGTTTTGAGTATTGTGTGACTGTGTTTTAATTAGCTCAGCTTATTTCTTAATTCACACTTTTTATGCAGATCCCCCATCTAGAAGAAGTTTTGTCTGGTTCCGAGGACAAGTACCCACGTTTGGCAGCTGCAATAGGAATGGATGCAAGTTAGACCACCTCTTAACTTTACAAACTGTCTGAATAATTTTATCTGTTGGCATGTACATGTATCTTTGTATCCATCAGATTAACAGTTTCTCTGTGACTCTATCCTAGTTTTGTTACCAGTAAGTTGAAATACTACTACGAGGGGTGTTCAATAAGTTCTCGGCCTTAACCAGAAACAAGAGGCACTAAAAGGCGTCTCGCCTGCAAAGTAATGATCACAACGATTTCAGTTTTGGTGGACATTCATGAAAAGCTTCATCCTTCATAACTTAATATAATGCCCTGAAATTTTTGTGTCCCTTGTTTCTTGTCTTTTAGTAAGGTCGAGAACTTATTGGATGCTCCTGGCATGTGATATGCAGTGTTTAGATATGTATCTAGTAGTAGTTACATGTAGCTTTACATACATGTACCAGGGGTACTTCAGTTTAGTTTTTGTACTCACAGAAACCTCAACGTTACTTCTGAAGTTTAAGGTCAAGGAGGACATTGTACGACTCTACTTTCGACATTCCAGCCATTAAAAAGCATGTAAGATTTTTGTACTTTTGTGTCCCTCTAATTCTAAACACCATCTTTAATTTTTTTAACAACAGTCTATAGAATTTTTCAACTTTGTAAGTTACAACTGATTTAAAAGTGTTTGGTCACATGGACAGGCAGCTCTAGATCTGTTATTGGAAAAGTTGTTTGTTTCAAATATAAAAGGCAGAATGTGGCAAAATGTAGTACGTCGGCAGAACGTACTGCGCCTGTGCGAAATCCTCAATGTATTGTGCATAGCACTTGGGCAGAACGTTTTGTTTAAAGTCGTATTCATGTATTTAAGAATGACATCCTGTCTGTAGTTTTCAAATGTTGTGTCGGAAAAGACATTGTCTGCAAGGGACAACATTCTGATGCATCGTTGACCAAACATCCGATGAAAACATAAAAAACAGGGTTTTGCGCAGGTGCAGTACGTTCTGTCAAAGTGCTGCAAAATGTTGCTGTTATAATGGTAGTAAATTCCCCAGACAAACTTTATAAAACTGACATATTTCCAAATTTTACTCCCCTCAAATGTAATTTACAGGGGTTTGTAAAGTCTGTGATCAGTAACAAATACATCTATGTGAACATACAGTTATTATATACAAGAAATATGCAACATGCGGATGGTCATAGAATTTCAAATGTTTATTTGTGCAAGACAAAATACATAAACTTTAAGATCATTACTATCATTAATGATTTAAGACAATAAAGCATAATTGTTGATAAATCATAGCAGCATTTGTGCGTCAGCAAAACAAGCTCAACGTGAAAAATCTCAAGCATTTTACAATCAACAACTGCATATATTTTTGAAGGTGATTAAATGAAAATACATGTAATAGAAATAGATATGTTTGTGTCACTCTAACATTCATGACATCTTTGATGCACATGTGCAAGTTTTAGACCTCCTGATACATACAAACTGCGTGTACATGTATATGTATGTACATCTGAATTATACAGTTAACTAGATTTTGGGAAGCAATACTGTATAAGGTTTAAATCAAATAAAGATTGCCCCCTTATATGAAATAGTTGTGCAATCATATCTGTATCAAGGCTTTGCATATCTTCTTTGAAGATTTGGAAGTAACACGTTTTTACCTTCAAATTCTCCCCCCTTAACAACTAGATTTTCCATCTTTCTCATTGTAAAAGCCTTTTGGCATTCTTTGGTGCAGTGCGTGCGAAGTTTCTTCTTCATCATGTATTTCAGTAAGTCCAATCCTTGTATTGTCCCGATGTTCTCTATGCTGTAATTCTAGGCGCTGTTACTTTAGGATGTGAGTACCCCTCCTTAGTGGTCTGGTACAGCACGGTCTCGGCCTTCCAGGGGAACCTGTTGATGAGGTGCGAGCTCATCTTGTGTCGGCCCAGGACGGCGAAGTAGTCCTCGGGCACGTCGGAGCGGAGCTTGGCGCGGCTTTTGTGCTCGGGTCGTCCGGTGAACCACGGGTAGGGGATCTTGGGCCAGCCGGACTGGGGTTGAAGGGACCACCAGAGTTTTTCACCCTCGGGGTCGTGTACCTTGGTCCCGCCGAAGTAGGGCCCTGGGCCGGTGGTGACGGCGTTCCACGACACTCCAGACCTCGGCCAGGGTAGTTGCTTCTCGCCGATCTTGGGGACGGGGTCTCGAGCTGTGTGAGGCGTCGGGGCTGGGTGGCGTTGGTACGCCGGCCACTGCTCCTCTGGAGGCCACTGCGGACCTCGGGGGTTACCGTGCTCGGGCCGGAGCCTCGGGTTTGGGGCCTCGGTGGGCCAGGAGTAGCTCGCCCCAGGTCTGGGCGGCGCGAAGTTGGACCAGGGCCGGGTCTGGTTCCGCCAGGACCAGTCCAGCTCGATGGGTCGGGGTGGGTCGATGAAGGGGAAGTTGAGGTGACGTTGTCCTGCCTTAATGGGGTCCAACTTGGGGCGGCCGAACATGGGCACGGGAACCCCCTCACTGTCCACCGGGTTTAGTTTGTCTGGCATTGTGCTCTCAACTGTAAGCCAAATGAAAATAGTAAATCCATCAACTGGAGATACAGATATAATCCCCAAAGTGTTTTGCATTATTGTAACTTCTATCATTGTTGCCCAGTAACCACATCTAGGACACACCATGACAATACAGTTTGACCACATGGCCATAGAACTAGATCTCAGTGCTAAATAATCTATACCAAAGGGACCCCTGGTACAACTAGGGATTTTAGAACGATGGAATAAGATGTATAACAATTGTTGGATGAATTGTAGGCTAGTTTAGAAAAATTAGGGCTTGTAAATAATTTATTTTGCTGTAACAAAGCTGTAAATGTTCCAACTACGTCCTACAAGTTTCACCACATTATTTACTGGTTGTTTATCTTGTCAATCTGAAAATGATCGCTGGTCTTTGTTTAAAATTCACAATTGTCTTCGTATCGACCAAATCAACGTAATTACAGTCCTTTCGTGTTAAGTGACATGCCCTAAGGCAATATCGCAGTGCCCGTATACAACACTTGATCAACCACAACAAAAACAAATACTTGGCAACGTGTAAAAGACAAGTAAATGAGAACAACGCCCGGTTTGCCATTTTTAAAGGAACAGATTCACGTTTTGTCCTTTACGAAATTTTACTCCCTGGTCCCCACTTAAAGGCAACTATTGTTTATCAGCAGAAACCGGTATTATATTTTCCACATATTATAGGAAAGACAAGATCCCACGCTATGGGTGAGTGTCTCTGTCTGTAACTGTATCTTCGCTCGCTACGGTCCACAGAAACACTAAAGAAAAGTTTTGCAAAAGTGCCAAAGAGGAACGAAAATCCTAACTCGGACCCACCTTCGAGCAGAGATTGACAGAAAAAGACCTGCTAGTAGTGCTTGCTTCCGGACTCAGACCTTACCGCTGTTTGTGTTATCGGAACATGTAAAACTAGGCTCTACATAATGCCTTTGTTTACGGTAACCAAGGACGCTTGTAAAGCTTTTGGGAAGTCGTGAGAATGAGATTATAACAATTGTCAACGTCTTTTATACCCTTTTGACCAGGTTTTACCTTACCTCGTACACGTAGAACTATAATTTTAAAGAATTTTACGATGTTTTGGCTCGGATCGCTGTATGTTGAAAGTGCCAGATAACCAGAATCGTAAATGTTAGTGAAAGAATTGGCTGCAAGCTTGCCGTAACTATGGACTTCTATCTACAAACAATGCGACAAAATATACTCCCACCACTTACCTCACAGTGTCCACCAGTTGAATATTCTATAACGAAGCTACAATCTCTCTGCACTGTCCGTCAAACTGCGCAGCGGGAAAGTTTTACCGCGATCCCCAGAAAAACTGGTCGTACCGCTAGGCCAAACATTCCACGAGACCTCTCTCTCGAGACAGGTGTAATAAATACCGGAAAGGTAACACAATAGGGTAAAAGGTCAAATGTTACCACCCCGCCATTTGTGAAGCCTTTGTACACACCTGTTATAGAATACGGTGTTTGCTATGGCGGGCTATTCGAGATAAAGGGGGCCACGCAACGCTCATTTAGCCTGAATGGAGACGGGGGAAAGAAAACATCCAATGGGAGCCACACGAGAAAAAAACAGCTTGGACGAAGTTGACACAGTGTTATATCAAGTTTTTGTAGGCAACTTGAGTCTGGGGACCTTTACAGTATCAATTCGGTTGATATTTTGTGAGCTACGTTGCTATGTTGCCTATATTCTTGCCGCGCGCTGTTCTCTACTGACAAAACGAAATAAAAGAAGAAGTTTCTTATGCCATGTACGTTTTTCACTAGCCTAAATTAAGATATTTTCTTTTAGCTAAAGATATATTTTGCTGCTCTATGCTATACATTTTGAACTTTATGTGTGAGTTTTAGAATAAATACAGGTACAGAATAAATGCTTTATTGAGACTAAATATTAGTGAGCGATACAGGGCACACAATAACTTCAGCCAAATTATTTATTCAACAGAGTCTATGTACATTTACATATACAGTTGTGAAGTATTGTTTGTTAACATAACCGAACGGCCTTTATTGTTGTTATATATGTCATTGACATCTAACATGTTGGCTTGGCCTAAGGTGGATGCGGACTGTCCTTATTTCGCAAAGGAAACTGAAGTCGAGAACCATTGGTTCTACGTACTATCCTGATTTATACAATTCATACTATACAACACTAACTATACTCAACATGAACTTTACACATTCTGTCGCAAAGATGTTTCTACGCTAAATTATACGTTTAAATGAGAAGTGCTGCCAAATAAAACCAACTGTAATCATCATCCGCCTAATGTATTCATATTTAGAACAGTAAAATCTATTTGTGCTAAACATCTTTTATCAACTGTTAATTGCAGGGTTACTCTATAAAGTTGTTCCATGGTGACACACACCTTTAAGTTTGTCCATTAAATTACTGATATTGGTATCCTATCATCTAACGCATAGTGTGGTATGATGTGTAAGTTTATGCAGGGATGAGGATAGGTTCTTCCTTCTGTGGTTTGTCCAGGTCTCTCTCCGGTGGGTAGGGCAGGTTCAGGGGTTCGTTTGGTCTCGCTGTGTCCAGGATCATCTGAACGGAGAAACGAAAAAAATGTCGTGCTTTAATGACTAGAAAATAAAAGTGCAGAAAAAATACAAACCCAAACATAATGAAATGTGGATCTATAACAACTCTGCAGAGTGATATAACACAGTAATAAGAAAGTTGTGTGGAGGGAAGCATTTGTACTGCTGAAACAAATAATCTACAGTAACTATAATGAAAGAAAGAAACAGCAAGTGAGTTCTACATAGAGCAAAAGAAAGCGAGTAATATCAACTGTAGATGAAAAAAAAGAGAGTTAGCGAGGGCGTGGTTTATTAACCTCGTGGAAAGCTTCTTTCCGTTCCGTTCTTGGCTGGGCTAGTGGCGGTTCCGGATTCCGGTACTGCCAGGGCCGGTTGTTGGCTTCGGGGAAGGGCGGGTAGGGTTCCCGGGGCTCGATCCATGCAGGCCAGTCAGGCTTGGGGTCGAAGACTGGCCCTCTCGGGTCGGGGTAGACGCCCTGCGGCCAGCGGGTGTAGTAGGGGTTAGGCGGGAGCATCATGGCACCGTACGGGGACTGGACGCTGCAGTCGTCCCCTCCAGCGAAGGAGCGCAGGCTGTTGGCGTGCGGCAGCTCGGTGATGTCGCCCCGGCTGACGTCCGGGTTGACTAGCGGCCGGTGTCGGTGGGAGATGTAGTCGGGGTCGACCTTGACGTACCGCGCCCCCGGCTCCGGACCCAGACCCTTCCATGGCTGGGGACGGGTGGCCGTCGGCTCGTAACGGTCGTAGATACGGGAACCTTTAAACACACCTTCTTTCACGGTCGGACGGTCTCGTCGTACCTGTGAATGCAAGGATAATACATCACTACTACGAAAATAAACCTTAAGTAACGTTTCAAGTTACATAACTTCATGTATATAAACTTAGAAGCGTAGCATTGCTTCATTAAGTGTCAAAAGTTGACATGAAATTCTGTTTTAAACATTTCATCGGGATTTTACACACATTTTTTTTTACAGCGATTGTACCCAAGGTATCGCCAGAAATGTTTGCTGCCTCCCCCACAAATACATTTCTGCAGCGGGATACCGTAACAGCTTTAAACTGTTTGTGTAATGATATCCTCTCACACATCCGGACACTTGATATTTATAATCATAGCCTTCCCAAAAATGTTATTAAAAAAACTGTTATTCCTCTCTGGTCTCACCTGAGGATCTGGGACGACCTTCTGGATGTTGCCTGCGCCCCCTAGCGAACCTATCTTTATCCATTCCTTGTAGATGGGTGTTCTGTGGTTCTCCAGCGATCTCAGCTCTTCTTGTCTATAACTTGTACCTGTAGGGGCGAAATGAACAAAATATTGTGACTCAACAGTCATTGCAAGACGTATAATAAGGTGATTTTCAATACTATATCTTTATTGTACTACAGAAATAAATATTTAGAAAATATCAGAAGGTTGCCTGTAAATTAAGCTTCCACAAGCAAGCCAATAGAGCCGCATACTTTTAGAGCTACCTTGCAATTGATAAATCCCTTATGTTGACAGTAAACATACAGCAAAACACGTGGGGAGGGCGACTGAAATACGGAAATATTCGTCCTGCCTCATAAATTCGTAACCTAATTATGTGCTGGAAATCGTGTGTCAGAGAGGCGTAGAATTGTTACATTCAACGCTAGAGTAAACATAAAGCACCTTAGACATGTTGTAACGATAATACATGTTTTATCTAAGAGCTTATCTTGGATTTGCTAATCATACAGAGTCTGTAGTGATTGAAAAGACGTAGTCCATGTGTAAAGCACAAACATACATGGCATCTAAGGCAAAGCTCTGTCTTATACACTGAAAACAGTGATTTGTTCTACTCTATAGCTAGACTACGCCATTGACGATTGTATGTTGACCTTCGCGTTGCTAACATGTTTCCCATACTGCCCTGGCTACAGCACCTCGCTACGTACCTGTTTCGGGATAGCGTCTTGCACTGGTGGATATATCCATGGTTTAGCCGCCTTTTTTCCAACTCCTAACTAAAATCCTCCCAATAGACGGGTTCTCCCTCAAATCTTCAGCAGACTGTCGGCTTCTGGAGAGTTAAAACCCGTGAGTTTGTTGCGGATCGCCCTCTCTCGCTCAATCAATGAAATCTGTTTACCTCCGCAAACAAAGCGTCACCTGGCGCCGGGGCAACGACCCGGAAGTAGTTACCTGAGCCTTGCGTGACGGGTCAGGGGTCACTTGAGTTGACATAACAAAACCTGACGGACTGGCGGGCTATTGTATTACATCGTACATGTACATGTATTTGCGTGGGTCAACCAACCGCGGCGGCCGATACGGGTGCTTCTATGCCCCATACCAGTTATAACAGGAGAAAATTACTGTAATAAACGTATTTTCTTGATTCAGGGCCTAGCGTATCAATATATGGGTATTCTGTGCCATTGAAAAGTGTAGTGTCATTGAAAACAACAAGCTCACCTTGTATGGGCTAGGCTTGTACATGTACTCTCTGTATAATGAAAAAAAGTGATTCTGATATACATGTACATGTAGGTCGATCTCTGTCAGTACTTCACACATTTTACCGCTTGACTTAATATTATTCCATACACTTTACTAACATACTCTTCAAATACATGTAAATAGATTATTATAATAAGAAGAAACAATCAAGAAACAACAATGCCCTAATTAAAAGAAAAGAAAGTTGACATCCATTGAGTCAAGAATCGACGTAGAGCGTATATCACTTATAAATCGCATATCATAAATTTGATTATCACTGTAAATATACAGAATAGGATTGTTTGATTTTGCACCCCCCTCTAGTAAGTTTCACCTGTCCGTGAATTCCACCTGAGTCAACGGCACAGGAAACAGGAAGTGATGATTAAAGAGTCGCACCTTACTTCCGGTAGGTCCAAAAATAAAGTTGAACGATGAAAATAAGTCATCAACCCGTACGTCAAGCCTGCAGGATGTGAGTTAATAGAGTAACGTACAGGGTGGTCCCGGAAACCTAGGTCTTCATGTTTTGAGTATTGTCATGGTACACAGAGTCTTGCTTACCGAATGCCCGCTCATTTAAGTTTTCTAAATCTGCCAATATATTATGTCGGAACCAAAAAGAAATGATGAATTGCTAGAAGTAGCCTAGTAGTATTCAATCTCTAAGTTAGTTTTCTTTACCGATTACTGTTATTTCAGAAGAAGCAGAGCAGAAACGCGTTAAGAATCGCAGGAAATCGCACGCTCTCTTAAATCTACATGACGTCAAAGAGTGAAGAGTTGACGGCTCATGTTTTGAGAGTGGTGCACCGGTGGTAGAGTGGGGGGCGGGTACAGCCACTACAGCCTATATAGCCACTACAGGGTATTGACCTCTAATCTCCAAGCAGATCATACGGTGGCAAGGCAGTGTCCATTTGCAAGAGGAGTATCCATTAGCCACCATTACCTTCAGTGGCTAATGACTAATACTGCCTTAGTATGATCTGCTTGGAGTTTATTGACCTTATGCATTGGACAAACATGACCGTTGCCTACATTGTATACCTAGAAAGGTACAGCGATGAAGCTACCACCAAACAGTCTAATACCTTACAGTCGTCAAAACTGTAAAGAGGTCGCACACGCAATCTCCATAAATGACAAAAAATGCTTTTTGAAAAAGATTAACTTAATTCCTTGACAAGGATGTTGTTCCCGCTAAGGATCATTGAAAAACATCAAACTTCAATCTTATATAAACCCTTTATCAGATTTATCGGTTATCTACTGATAAATTCAACCCACATTCAAACGAATCTAGGAGATGTAGCTCAGAGACTAGCCTGTGGAGACTAGTTACTTTAAGCCTAGGTTAGAAGATCTAGACTATGTCAAAAACACAAATTCCGCATTCCGACCGGAACACCGTATAACAACTATGGTGAAACATAGTCTTCACCAGACTAACAACGTGGGTTCAAAAACTGTAAAATTTAGCCCAACAGGGAGAAACATTGGCCAGGGGAGTTTGTTTAGCCACCGTAGAGTTCATTTGCCTGCAGCTGAGGGCGAAATTAACCTTCCTGTGAACTGACTCTCCTGGCCAACTATTACTGTTTTTTGTCGAATTCTACGATCCGTACCCCTATAGGAAGTCCTGGTGGAAGCTAAAGTGAAACATGTGTAAGGCATGGATGAGGTTCAAGAAATTGGTCTACATAGTCGTACTTAAACTATTACAGACTCTTTCTAAGTAGTGCACGTCTCTTCACCGGTTCTGCGAATCGCAGGATGTTGTTTAGACTAACGTTCCATGACGTAACTTTCGTGACGTAATGCGTTGGGATCCTGTTGACAAGTTAACAATAGGCAGCCAAAGAGGTGGGCACTACAGCCTGTACAGGAACACTGTGTTGTGAAAATACTGAATAACCCTCATTCTAAATTTGTGAGCAAGATGTTTGCGTCACCGGTACTTTTTCAATATACAAACGTTTGTGAGTTGTCCTCGGTTTCAGTGGATACGAATATTCTGGCAAACCGTTTTGCCACCTTCACACACCACCACTCAGTAAACACTGAGCAAGCTGCGGTAACCATGTGTTTGTCCATTTGGTTTACAATCTGCTTCTCTTTGGAGTCTAGTGAGTCTCTACTAGCCTGACTACGCTGGCTAATTGTAATAAGGATAATAATTTGCCAGGGGAGTTTGGCTACTAAAGGCGTTGACCGGCCTTCGGAGGGGAAATGTCAACTTTCCTGCGGACTGACTCTTCTGACCAATTATATTCCCTTTTTTGCCGAATTCTACGATTCGTACCTCCATAGGAAAGCCTGGTGGAGGCTAAATTAATCCAGCTTTCGCTTGCAGGAAGGAACAATTTGAATAATTCGAGCAATATTTGATAGTACGGCGTATAAGGGTGATGCGTTTGAAAAAGTACAACAACAACAACAACCCAATTGCAAAGCTTGGGTCTTTGCTTATATACTAAAATGAAAATTATGTAAGCAAATGTGCAGTTTGGGAACTTGCCAACGACAAAGTCGTTATTTGAGTGAATGTTTTAGGCGAATCGAAATAGAAATTACTGCGCGGCTCCATATAATGAGTGCATGTGATATCCCTCAACTTTACTTTGGTAGTCTCACTAGGCACCTTACTGTCGTATGAAATATAAAGATTCTTGTAGCAGGAGAGAAAAGTTAACAAAAGAAGAAAATGTGCAAACTCATGGCGCATCCGGGATCCGGGGGTGATCCGAGTACGATCGGGCCCGCTAGTGCCAGGAGGGGCGGACCTTATTGGGAAATGCCCCCGCGGGTGGGCGTTGACGTCATAGCTTGCTAGTGACAAAAAGGCTGGACTTGTCGGGTCGGATCGTCAGTTTCCAGTCGACACAGGTGCCATACACACAACGGGAAGTTTCTGAAGGTAGGCAACAGTTTTCTTGTCCTTTCACAATAATGAGCAAGAGCTGTAAGGCCCATACAGTTTCCCGAAGATTTATACAATTTGTGTTCAATTTTTCTAGGGAAGGCGCTATGAGCAAGGATAGTTCTCTGCAGGCTGAAAAAAAGGAAAAGGGGAAATAATTTGGGGGGAATTCGAAATGTGTACATCACTGGCAAAGGTTGTTTGGCCAATTTCTACTATTTTTCAGCACTCAGGGGATTGTGTTGGACACTTGAGATAACTTTGTTCTTGGTTCCGAACGAGGCGTTCTGTCCAGATTAACATTGTACTGGGCTTCACAGAGTTGTTTTGATACCGTTGGGAATCCTCCCAACAACCGCCCGGTGGTTTTGATGAGCACACACTCGAAGCACTACCATCCTCAGTGTATTTTTTTTTCATTCTTCTTTTGTTGTCGTTCTTTTTTTCATATACATTGACTTTACAACATCCATTTCATTACAGGAGAAATTATCATCGCAAGGACTTAAAATAGAAGACATCAAAGTGACAGCACCATGCCCAAGGACTGCCTCACGTTTCGCCTGGCGACCCATGACGATTTCGACGAAGTTGTGCGCATGTCAGAAGGAGTTTACGGCGGGCTGGACTACCTGCCGTCCCACTACCACTCGTTCATAGACGACCCGCACAGACTCGTCGTACTGGCGGAGTTGGACTGTCAAATTGTAAGGGCAGCTTCAATTGTCATTTTCTGTCCTTTGTTCTTGTTTATTTGCCGATAACGTTGAGGCATTTTTCCCTACCTTTTCTTTCCCCGTTATTTTATAATTTCTTGAACTTGAGTTTGTGACAAATCATTCCTAATGTGCACCTATAGCATAAAGTTTCAGAACATTCTATAATGATGTCGGACGTTTAATTAACTGTCGTAATCTACTTTTCCGCTAGGTGGGGCTCTCTTCCGCCTTTATCGTTGACGGAGGGGTGGTGTACATAGAAAAGGCTTTACGTGTGGCCGAGTCGTGCCGCGGGCTGGGCATCAGCCGTCGTCTGACCGACCACGTCGATCAGGTGGTCCGGTCACACTTCCCGGCGGTGGAACGCAAGAGAAAGCTGGTTGTGGACGCTGGGAAGATCGAGTCCCTGAAGAAAAAGGGGATGGAGGTCCTTTGTCGTCTGGTGAGCCGAAATTACTAAACATTTACACATTTTTCTACTCAATATCTAAAGCTCCTCTATTTTCTTGCTATGTAAGTTTGAAATGTAGAATAAAGTTTTAATTTTATCGTTCTGTTTTTTTTCCTCACAGCAAACGACTTCCTTTGTGGACGAGCCACACGCACGAGGCAGCCAACGCGCATGTGCTATACGAGCAGCAAACAATCTCCCGGACTTTCCGACTCTTCCCGAAGTCCGCCGATTTCACGAAGACGACCTACCTTCGGTTCTCCACCCCGAAGTTTCACGAAAGCTGCTCACCAACGGAGTCATGAGTGGGCGGTGGGACGCCCTCAACTTCTGCGAAGAAAACTTTCTGTACATGTTGAACAACGGTTATTCTCTATTCGCAGACGACACAAAACCGTTTGTAGAAAGCTTTAGTTTTGGAAAATGTTTCCAAGTTCCGTCAGGGCTGCAGTATTTTGTGGACCTTCACGTATCCGAGGAAAGGTATCTTAAATCTCACTTGTTGAAACACTTTGCTGAAATGTGCAGGTGTGACACACAACTCCCTATCTACCTCACAGTGTCTGTCACAAATGAAGCCATGGTAGGGGAGGTGGAAACTTTCTGCTCAGAAGTGCTCTGTTTGCGCCAGTTTTCCTTGGCACATGATAGCCTTGGAGTAGTACTAGAAGGGAAACAATGATGTTGCTTGGTCTGTAGACTGGAATGAGACGTAACATTTAACGATGTTTCAGATATAGAAACAGTTGCGCTTACAACCAGTGGGCTGGAACAGTAGCATGGATAAAGCTACTTGAATTATGAACTCAGGGAAAATCAGACTAACTTGCCATAAGTCATTTCGAACTGTGATAGAAAAAAAGAGAGAAAATGCCAAATATAAAGAAACAAATACTTGTAAGAGATTTTTACGAAGAAAATAAGTGTCCCACGACCTCACATATCATAGCCAAATATGATGTTATCCTTTACGACTGACGTATCATACATTTATATCAGTTAAATATCTTCTCCTGAAATAAAGGCGTACAAGATCATTTTCTTTTCGTTTCTTGTGTCAATTGAAAATGTGTGTAACGTTATAAAACAGAATAAAAGAGTAGGATGCTCAAGGTGTCATGATCCCTACGTCCAAAGTGAACCGTTTTTACCATTCTTGATTGAACCTGTTTCATTGACCAATCAGAACGGTTCCAGCGTCTAAGGGCTGCACCTGTGTGTGTGTATACGTAGTGGGGGTCTTGATGGAATCTGTTTCATTGACCAATCAGAACGGTTCCAGTGTCTAAGGACTGCACCTGTGTATACATAGTCGGGGTCTACCAACGACTCTGGAGTTATTACCGACAATTCTTGAGTCCGCTAAGAATTGATTCCATATACCGCATGCCTCTGTAATCTTGTGAGTGTTGCTTCGTTTGGCGCATGATATACTCCTAGGAAATATGCGGATACGATTAAAACTCGGCTAGCAATTCGTTATTTACGAGTTAGACTGGGGAGACGTGCACAAGGTTAGCGACTGTCAGGGGTGGCATCTAACATCAGGAATCCCCTCAGGTCTGACTAATCTTAAATATGTATTGATTTTAGCTTTGTGATTGGTATCAAATCCTGGCAGTGAGTAGGTTAAAGCTAGATGTAATGCCGTTATTCCGTAGTATTATACTTTAGTTGCAGACGAAATTATGATTATTATTAAAGCAAGTACTATTATGCATTATAACTATCTAGGCACAGTAGTTTACGTTCGGGGATAAACATTATTTCTTATGGTTAAATAGGTTATTTTCGAAGGTTCTCAAAGCTTAGAAAAATGATCTAGTTGAATGACGTTTGAAAATTAGAAATAAATCATATTCATAATAAAACGGTTGTTTTTACCATATTGTAAGAAACACCAAAACTTGACATTGCGGTGACTCTGCCCTTCATGTGCATTTCATCTTCATTATGCGAATGGGAAGCGGATACGAATTTAGTAAGAAAAGGACGCCTAAAATTTGCATGCCAGTCTTATTAGATTACGGGATTAATTAATGCATTTTAGTTCGGCACGGGTAATGGAAATCGGTAATAATGGAATGATGCCAAAGAGGAATCAAGCCCCGCAGTTCGCTTATCCAACAGCTTCTTGGCAAAAAGCCAGGACAGCACTCTCATAATGAACATGAAACGGCGATATATTGAACACTCCAAAGCACTTTGCGAACATTACTAAGTACTTCAGAGCGCAGGACATGTATACAGGAGTGACCAGTGCCTGTTTCATCGATACAGAAGCGGTCTCC
Organism: Branchiostoma floridae x Branchiostoma japonicum; assembly: GCA_013266295.2. Taxonomy (NCBI): domain Eukaryota; kingdom Metazoa; phylum Chordata; class Leptocardii; order Amphioxiformes; family Branchiostomatidae; genus Branchiostoma; species Branchiostoma floridae x Branchiostoma japonicum. The sequence goes on from CM023824.1 coordinate 8,901,171, forward strand.
TCAAACCAGGTTACACGAAACACTGTCCTGTGCCAATTTAATTTTCCAATGAGTCCATTTCATATTAAACCGGCGCTCGCCCATACATAAAGCAATAAAGCTTTGGTCAAATTAATACGGATGTATGGATTGGACGAGTGAAATCGACAGCACGGTAATAAATTTTGGGAGGAGCGAAAGGGACAGGAACGTTAAGTGGACCGGAAGACGTCCAGGATTGAGAGAGTGATTTTCGGTGGCCTTATATACCTTGTCGGCTGCAACCCACCCACGCAAACACTCACCAAAGAGATGAAGTCATCGCCGGGCAATTTCGCGGGAGTTTTCATCCTGCTGTCGCTGCTGGGGTGTCTGCAAATCTCCGCGCAGGTTGGTGATCATCCGTTTCATTGTTTTCATTTGTGTGGGCACACATCCGGAGCAAGGTGTCGACCACGCCCATTCTGTACTTGATAAGTTTTATGTTTTAGTCACTGAGAGGAAAGTGATTGGAGATATGTATATACCGTTGTAAATTTCTTTGCTTGAACATAAAACAGCAGTTAATTGCCAAGTGATATGAATTTTCTTAAAGGTTGACAATGTGCATTGGCGGTGTAATAGTTACCACACAGCCAACCAACGGACACAACAGGCCTACTGAAAAAAAGGGTTTATGCAGTTTTCACTACATTGTCGTAACAAACGACTAAAATATTAATATTGCATATTAAACACAAGCCTTCAGAAACTTCAGCAAAGAAAAATGGACTTGTAACCTTGTTGTTTTGATACATATGCATCATTATATTAGAAAACGTCAAAAGTATACATGCATATGTTTTGTCATAACTTATAACCCAACTGCTTCACTATCTTTTCCCACAAAGCGTACGTTATACAACGGGTGTTATACAATAGCTTAGACATGTCACTTCATCAGCGTCAAGTGATAATTCTAACGAACATTAGAATGGCGATGATAGCAGCGGCAGCACCCAAGCAACCGGGATGGCCTTGAAAAGTATGAGTACAAAACGTCTCAAAATACTTCAAAACAAACTATAGACCGTAACTATTGATTAATACTAGTATATCACGAGTAAGGGTTCAGCCCCAATCATCGGGATGATGATGCATAGAAGACTTATTTGGCAGAAGCCACAATGACCCGTGACCTGTTGTAAACCTACACTAAAAGTAATGGGTTTCACCTAGATTGGATACGGTTTGTATTAGTCATCTTGTAAAATATTGTTTCTTGTTTCTCGAGGTTTTCTGTACCACGAAACCATTTTATAAACCTCTATTATAACAGTCAAAGTTTATTGCACAACAATTGTAGCAGGTACAATGTATGGCATATAATAAGATTACTACAGTGTGTGCTGTAGCTGGTATGGGTCTAGCAAAATTCTACGTATAGGTTCAACGGGTACTGTATTTGGCAGAATGTTGAATAGGACTACTGACTGAGAACTAGTACACCTCTACATACATAAGTGCTAAGCTATATGTCTTCAGATCTCCCTTACACTCACTCACTCACTCACTCACTCACTCAGTCAGTCCCGTCTTCAGATCTGCATCTAATGTTATCATTAAAATATATAAATTCACTCACAGAACAATAGTATAGAACTCTTAAGCTTGGTTGATTCCAATAATATGTCGATATTGAAGTGCAAGATATATCCGAATATGACGCACTGTCATCTTGTTTAGCATGATCATTCAAATCTGCCATGTTTAGTTATCATATGTTCTTTGAAGACAACAGCATGTCCCTGACTAGACAATATGTGACGCAGTGGCTGTATGTATGGGGACAAACTGTGGTTGATTAAATGACAGAATGACTCCCTAGGGCCAAGGACACAATGAGGAGTATGGTGATGGATAGGGCAGAGACAATGTTTGTGAATTTTTTAGCTGGGTGACTTCTGCGTATGTTTTAACCATTAGGCATTACATGCTTCATCTTGTCCAGTCAATCCACATTACCTGTCCTTTAAAGAAATCGCTACTCGTAAGCCCCTGTCACACATAGCTGAATATGGCGTCCCGATCACTGCCGAACTCCCCCCAACCATGGATAGGAGTAGGTCGGGAGCAAGGTCGGCTGTGGTTGACTGGTGTTCGGCGACGTCATCTACTGTTCGGCTGCGCCAGCCGAATGTTTCAAAAATGTTTAAAACATTCGGGTGTGGACGGGAGGTTCCGCCATGGTTGGCTGGTGGTTGGCTGGTGTTTGTGAGTAGGCCTGCAGTGTTCGGGGCGTGTTCTGTTGTCAAATTTGACTCAAATTTAACTCAAATTTGATTTGATTCGTATAGAAAGGTAGGCGTGGCCTAAATCTGGTCAGACTGCTTCTGAACTTCACCCAACCCTGGTTGGTTGTTGGTCGGGGGAAGGTCCTGAATGTGTGACAGGGGCTTAAAAGAAGCGTATCACTGAATGACAGACCCTTGAGACAGGTAGAAAATGAAGTAAGGGATCCTCTATCAATTCGATATTGACTGTCAAATCAATTATCCAGATGAAAGCCGAGATACTCCCGATGTTGCTTCTTCAACATACTTGGCCATTTTTCTGGATTAGTTCCAAACAGGAAAATGGGTCATGTTACATATCCTTCCTTTAGAACGACTAGCCAAGTGCTGCCAGTAAATATAGTTGTGTGCATTTAATACTGCAACAATCGTTTCGCCATAAAGTACTAGGACAAACTGTGGACCCATCGACCCCGGCATGTCTGAAGTGATGCACCATGGGAGTACTGTGTCAGGTAGTCAGGGTACACGGTAATGAAACTGGCTGCTCTTGCTGACCGGGACTTCCCACAGCGCACTTTAGCAAGATTTTGAATTTTACAATCATGTTAAATGGTCAGGAGATTTTTTGGTAGATTTTTGCGAACAGTTTTGCCTAGTGTGAGCAGGGATATGTGATTACATATAATAGTGATGTTTGTATTCTGTTACGTCATATCAGCTGATTACAAGAGAAAACTGTTAATGTCATGGAAGGGTTAAGATATCATGTTATTCCAACATTCTATGAGCAGACTTATTTGCAACTAGATGCACAGCATGATTCTGTTGTCAGACAGACAGACACACACACACAAACACACACACACACACACACACAAACACACACACACACACACACACACACACACACACACACACACAAACACACACAGACAGACCAAAAACAATACCTTCATTTTTCATGGAGGTAATTAGAATAACTTTAGAAACAAGTATTTCTGGTGATTAACAGGTCGTGACTCATAGCTATTGAGAACACCTGATCCAGTGGGTCCACGAGGCGCTTTGGTAATGATTGATTCTTTCGGCTGAAAATATAGCCAGTAGAAATTGAAGCTGCAGGGCGAACTGCACAGCAATGGCATTCACTGGCACTGGCGTTCAATTACAGGAATGGACTGCACTCATCAATTTCAATATCATACAGTGGAATACAAGCTGGGGGAAATGATAACTCATGTTAGAATATAGGCAAAGGGCTAGAGAGGTCAATATCATTTCTTTTTTGTGTTCACAAGCAAAATTAATGATTGTGAAACAGTACCGTTTTAAAAATGTTTCTTATTGTTCTCGCACAATGCTTTAAAGAACAGGTGTGTATTTTAGAATGAGTTTAACCCGGTTGGTCATCTCTGCATAAAGTGTACATGTGTGTCTGCTATTCAAGATTTGGATGTGGAGGACCCCCACCCCTTTTAAATTTGATGAGAACAATGACAGCCATATTCGAGAACCAAGGAACCCGACTATCACATGCACTTTGAAGACTACGTAATACTTTTGTTGGATGTAGGTAGACATAGTTATATAGACATAATCATCAACGCAGTGTTTTATATGAAACAGCGACAAATTGTGAAGATGCATCTACTAAAAATATGGCTGTAAATGACACAAAATAATTCTGCCGTGTAATAAATGACAACAGTATGTAACCCTTGTGTCAATCCATCTTCATCAGATCGCGCAATTTCACTTCAAACTAAGTAACAAGACGGATGTCCTTTTACAATATCACTACGGAGGTTGCTATCATATTGGAGGATCCGTAGGTCAACGTTCTGCTCGATTGCTCGGCGGTTTTGCTCTGCATCTTGTCGGGTTGATTTGCCAAGCGGAGGAATGTTCCTCTGATGTAATCAATACTGAGGTAATGACACCCCGGAGATCAGCGGGCAATACAGGTATACATAATCCGGGGGAAGAACTACTGGGGCGTAAGTATGACAGAGCGGTGGCATGTTAACGTTGACATGTCCTCATGTGCATCGTTAAAGAGAAAAATGCCAAGTACGAAAATCATGACAAAACTTTGATAGAAACAGGAACCATTATATTCAGAAAATTGGGCAAAATGCCATTTAATAATCATTTACTCTTTTAAGAGTAAAATAGGATTAAAATCCTCGTATTTTCTCAGAAAGGTTCACTTTCATCAAGGTGTATCTTTGTGTTGTATAAGAAATAAAATTTCCGAGTCATAATCATTACTCTGGCTTGAAAACAATCTTCCACCGCGAAGACTAGAAAGTAATGATACAAATCATGAGATTATGGGAAGTAGCAAGCTCATGGCAAGCCAGTAAAGCCATGACGAGCTTCAACTGTTGGCTAAAGATAAAACCCAATCATCGTTTTCCCGTCATTTTTGACACACGGAAAATTCCTCAATGTCTGACAAAGACCCTTATCTCTTAGTGGTGGCTTAAGGTTTATAGTGCTTGACATAGTTTATGGTCGTGTTTTTGTCGGATAGTGACGCACGTTGTGATTAATTAGCATATTACAGCCCCTTCATCTGAATTACATGCGCGTTCCGCCGCTACATAAAGGGTCGGGGCGGGAACCAAATCTTTGTGCTGCTCTGTCCGTCGCAGCTGGCACCCGGCCGGCACTCTTCTCCGACCCATACCATCAGGTTAGACATCTAGCTTTCCTGTTTTATTCAATATCGCCTTTATGTAACGTCTTTACACAGTATTAGATACCCGCTTGTCATTACAATTTGTCTGTGGCGTAGATCCCCTTTGGATAACTAGATTTTGGTGTTCTGGCCAGGACATCTTGATTGAGTTCTTTGGCGCTCACATCTCTTGATCTAATCAGTGGTTCTTGCTGTAAGATCTGTTATGTGATTTTGAAAATTTCTCCGAGGATAAGTCTTTTACCGCCCAAACGTCAACTTCCCAAAGCAAGTGGTTTACTAGTCTCTACCAGAACACATGACGGACTGAAAAAAATAGTAGAAATTGGCCAAAATAGGTATAAGTAAGTAAGAGGACTGGTACGAGTCTGGTAGATATCTAGTAGAGACTTTGGGGGGTTTTGGAGATTTTTTTATTATTTTTGTCTGCCGAAAAGAAGAAGAAAATTCAAAATGAAAAACCTTTTCAGATGGAATTCTAATGAACCGTGTGTTTCAGTTACTGGACTACGTCGTTGAACGTTCATTTTGCCTAGTTACAAATTTGCAAAATCTCTTTGGTTGGAGTTTTAAGATAATCATTCAATTTCTGGTATCGTTGGGTAATGCACATGAATAACCCGTTACTACGTATATATACTTCAGCTTTTACTGCATATCTAACACCGTTCTATACAGTCATATACAGTGCATGGTAATAAGAGCATGTTTCCATTCATTTTGAGAATAGCCCTTTGCCAGTAAAACTGCTTCCTTGGCTCGAGCTCTATTCATCGCAGTGGTAATATTCATCATCGATACATTTTTGCATAAATTCTATACTTCAATCAGGAGGCTTTAAAATCATAACTATATTCTTTATGTTCTGTTCATGATGGAACTTCTGTATAGTCAATGAATTTCAGGTCTAAAACGACCAGACAATTGAGTGCATTTGATGCATGTAGTGCGCTGCTCATTGCTACTTCGCACTCGAGCCAAGTTTAAATGAACATATTCTTTTATGTTACATCTGTTGGATAGATAAATAAATGGGTGTTAGATGCGTTAAAAGGGTATTGTTCTGATCTGACAGAGTACGCCGGCGAGCCAATTTAATTACGTAACAAGCCCGCCGACGTGGACGCTTACTAATAGTCCGTTATGTAATGTTGAATGTATGCGTAGCATTGCCAACTGGGTGCCAGTCGCCGGAACGAGCAGCGCTTCCAACAGCTTAATTCCAGGAAACAGGTATTTAGGGGTGCCTCAACTGCCCAATATCAGTCTTCATGAGAGGTTAGTAACATTTATGATTTGCTCATAACAAGAAATCATAAAATAGATAACAGGGTGTCTAGAGCTTTATCTTAGAGATGATCTTTCTGGCGTCAAGACTTTATCATGAAGTTAGTTACAATATATTAATTTCAGTAATATTGTTCAGTTAAAAGTACATTTCGGATTCAGCGACCCGAAAATAACATTACACACTGAGTCAATTTCTGGTGTATAAAGAGTTATATTATAAGTCATGAATCCAAATACTATTGTGGTGCTTGTTTTCACTCATATGAGCATCATATTGATCAATGTTTACGAAGCGCATCCAATCACACCATAAATACCAAGTTGATGTAAAGAGAATTATTGATGCCCAGGTATACAAATGTCTGCTATTCACCTCTCAAAAGAAAATATGAATTATTGATATACCTTCGCTTCCACCATTTACTGTCGGCATTTGGATGTAAAGTCCTGCAGTGAGCAACTTGCCCCTGCGACCCTCCACGGGCGATGACTCTTTTCAGGCGAACAAAACGTTACAAAGGACGCTGTCTCTATCACAGGGAACATTTCTCACAGACGCATCTTCACAAAGGGCGTCAATTTCCTTTTCATCTCGATCAGAATACTAGTATGTGATTCACCAAGCGACTCACATATCATTGGTCCAGAGGATTAGGGTTAATAAGAGCAGGACCATAACAACTGACATCCTGTAAAATTTATGGTGAAGTACTGTCTTCAGAGACCCTCCGTTTAAGCTGGAGGCCATTATGCTCATCGTCTCTTAATAGAAGCAGAACAGTTATTGGTGAGTTATTTTCGGTTTTTTCATCCGGAGAGTGAGGGAAGCAGCCCCGCGGGGCCGACTGGAGCTAATCTAGAGCTGAGGAATTATTACAGCCGACGGTAAATGGCCAATTATTTTATTCGCAAAGGACCGGAGGGGAATTACCAGATGAGCATGTATGGGAAATGCGAGGCCATTCAAAGTACTTGGAATATTTATAATGATGATCTGCAGTGCGCATGCCATGGCTGTCCACTCTAAGACTTTACATTGTGTATTTTAGTGCGTGGTTTATAGCAAACTATTGGGGTCGTGTGGCGTAACAACAGGGCGTTCGACTCGGAACCAAGAGGCCCAGAGTTCGAATCCTGCCATGCCACCGATCTTGTGCCCTTGGGAAAGGCATGTTACACGACTTTCCTCACTTAACTCAGGCGTAAATGAGTATTTTTATTGTTCGTTCATGCGTTTGTCCTCTGCGTTGGAGGCATTAAAATAAGTTGAAAAAACTTGAGTCGTGTGATAAATGTTGGAATGATAAAAAAAAACTATTATGAAAAGGTTCTCCTAATGTGAAGCGTACACGAGATGGCCGCGTCCACACGCGAATGTCAAACAGAAAGTAAACGGAAGCCGTCTTACAGACTTACATTTAATCCATAATCTTTTATCCCGGGACCTGTGATATCAGGCTTGAAGGATCAGGGTCTTCAAATGGCTAATCCGCCCCTGCTTAAAAGCCAGCTGCCCTATATGTAATATATAATGAAGCTTAAAGGCAATGCTAACTGTTCCTACCCGCCTTTGTGCTTGTGGCGGATTGATGGGCTCTAAGTCGGCCCTGGTAGCGAACATGATGCCGTAATTGAAGAGTTAGGTGCGGGATTTCTGTCACAGGAAGGACGAGGCAACCGCCGCGCGCTCTTCATCCTTATTAGGTATTGACCTTTCTGTCCCCTCTCTGGAACTGCGTGATGGATATCCTGTCTCAGCAGTCTGACGTTTCAGCAGATTTTGCCCCTTGCAGACGATATCTTTTTCGACACAACATTTGAAAACTATAGACGGGATGTCAGTACACGAATACAACCTTATATCAGACGTTCTGCCGAAGTGCTATGCACAATACATTGCAGGTTTCGCGCAGGCGCAGTATGTTCTGCCGACGTGCTGGCAAGATATAAACTTCTGGAAGAGAGTATCTCTGGGTAAAACCTCAATAAAACTATGTTTAGAAAAATATTTTCTTGATTTTATATCAATGATAGCATACTAACTATAACCCTTTGAAAGTATGCAAACACTATCTTTTCCTCATGGCACCACAGCTCAACAGTGTACCCTATCAGAACAACAACAACATGATGCCCAACGGAAACGAAGACAGATGTTCGTCCGGGTTAAATGGCATCCCAGGGACTCCTGGGATACCGGGCGCGCATGGGCAGCCGGGAAGGGACGGTGGTAAGGTAAGTTTGATGATGTCATTCCACATCACCTTACGACTTTGAATAAAATCTTTATCTGTTGCACCTCAAAAAAGTCGGTTTAAAATTGAATTATTTCCATGGCATGTAATGATACATGTAACACAGCACATTTTACTGTACTGTACCAGGATGTGAAGCGAGTGTTGAAAAAACATATTCAAATTCATTGAATAGATACAGCGTACAAGTATTTCAGCACCAAGGACAGGTATGTTTGCCTGTATATGGATGGTGTTCAGGACCAAGGACAGGTATGTTTGCCAGTATATGGATGGTGTTCAGGACCAAGGACAGGTATGTTTGCCTGTATATGGATGGTGTTCAGCACCAAGGACAGGTATGTTTGCCTGTATATGGATGGTGTTCAGGACCAAGGACAGGTATGTTTGCCTGTATATGGATGGTGTTCAGCACCAAGGACAGGTATGTTTGCCTGTATATGGATGGTGTTCAGGACCAAGGACAGGTATGTTTGCCTGTATATGGATGGTGTTCAGCACCAAGGACAGGTATGTTTGCCTGTATATGGATGGTGTTCAGCACCAAGGACAGGTATGTTTGCCAGTATATGGATGGTGTTCAGGACCAAGGACAGGTATGTTTGCCTGTATATGGATGGTGTTCAGCATCAAGGACAGGTATGGTTGCTTTAGTGTTGACACTAGTATTCGTGCAATAGTTAAAAGTGTGCGTCGTACGATGTTTCTAGGGTGAGATCGGTCCGCTGGGACCGAAGGGAGACAAGGGAGACCGCGGCACGCCCGGGAAGTGTTCCTGTACCAAAGCCTCCACTATGAACTGGAAACAGTGCAGCTGGCCGAACCTCAACAACGGAGCAGACGTGGGGGTCATTCAAGTAAGACAAGAAGCTGAATGCGTGAAGTGAATGGGTGTTACCTCTGTATACGGAGGTATTGTTTAGGGTGTGTTTGTACATGTGTGAATGTGTTTGCTTGTACAGTTCAGTAACGGCACGTAGGTGGGGGATTCTCTAACCACAGACGACAAAAGGATAGATACAGAAAGTTAGGTCCCAGAATCAGACGGGGAGCAAATAGGCCTCGTTCAAATCACGAATTGACCAGTTTTTGGCACCTCCCTGTCAGTTTAACATTCTAGGTGAAGTGCCATTCTTAGAACTTGTTGAGCTTACTTTCTCCGTCCAAATGGATGAAAGAGATATAGTCATTCTTCTTCATTTACTGAGGTAAACATACAGAATCTTTCTTAATCTGATTATACATTGATGTTTACATTAGTTGCACGGTCTACCCGTACATCATTTTCCACAATCATAAAATAATAACCATCGATTTTATTAAACAACACTCTCCCCTGATGATAATAACGATATCGATTACTTGAAAAGGAGATTATAAATGCATAACCAAAGTTTATTCCTTTTACATCCTTACCCCATCGCGACCATTCGTTTTTGGCTGACAGGAATTATTGGAATTAATGATTATGGCATGGTATTTCAATAAATCAGTTGATGTGAAATTACCTTATATCAGGGAAGTCGTTGCGGCCTTCTGGGCCTTTGCCGTCCTCTCAGTCTCCAGGGAGTAGAACTTATTGACAGTGCTAAATGTGACCAATATCAGAATGCACAGTATTGATGCAAACGAAAAAAAATCCTTCTCTCATGATGATTTTATTTCTAGTGTTCTAGTGAGAATGATTCATGTTCATATTTCATATTCAGTGTTCAAAGGGAAGAAATTTACTTGTTAACATAACTAAAAAGAAAATATTTATATCTCTATTACCTAAAGGACAATCCATAGTAAAATGCATTTCGTCTTCCGTTTTACCTAAATTACAAAATTGACAGATTCGTAGCTCAATACGCATGTTATTGTGACATCTACATGGCATCATTATTGATGGTAATTTCTTACCCCGCCAGGGCTGTGATTTTGTTAAAAACAGTAACATGTCGTCCCTCCGTGTGTCCGTGTCGTCCAACTTCTACGTGGCCGGTGTGTCGGCCTGTAAGAGATGGTTCGTGACGTTTAACGGCGTGGAGTGTCGGGACCCCATCACAGTGGAGGGCGTTCTATGGGTGCCCAGTACGGAAACAAGAAGCCACAGGCTGGGCCAGTTTGAAGGTAAAACTCTGTTACAGCTTAGCATGACTCTGTTGTGTTGTTTGTTACTGTGTACGGAAGTATTGTTTTGGGTGTGTTTATCTCTGTGTATGGGGGGGGGGGTTAGTTTGCTTGTGTGTGTGTGTGCGCGCGCGCGTGCGTGTGTGTGTGTGTGTGTGTCCGAAAGTATTTGAATGACAGCACGTGGGTGGAGGCATTGCCCCAGTACAGACCACAGAAGGTCAGACACAGGAAATGGGGTCCCACAGCTGGTGAGTAGCCAGAAGAGAGTTGCCAGTTCGCCATTGACAGGGTGCCCGTGGGAAAATCCATCAACGTAAACAGAGAAATTCACAGAGAAGTTCCTAGGATTGGGTGAACTTGCCAGCTATAGTTTTGTCTTTTTCTATAAAGTATTATTTTGCTGTATACATTTCAGGAGTTTGCAACGATCTGAGGGCCGGTATCATTAGAGTGGACTTCAACATCGGCAACTGTCCTGACTTCGGAGATACCAACGGTTACACGGGATGGAACAGCGCCACCAGGCTGTTCATAGAGGAACTGCCCCCTCCCCAGCAGTGATAGTTCCGTACACAAGAACTTGAATCAAACAACCAATCGACTGCTGTCGTATACACTCATATATGCATCAATGCTAAATGTTCTTATCATTATTCTACAGGGCTGCTAGTGATGGGTTGATTGGGGATGTTATTTGTGAAAGAGTTGCAACTTTTCTGTACAAAGGAAAAGAAAGAATGATTTACTTGCAAGTCACTGAGATCACTACCTCTTGGTATATCACAAAAAGGGCTTTTGAGGAACGCAGGGAAGCTCATTCATAATGAATGATATTTAAGACACAGAAGACGGTGTGGTTATTTCAAAGTGTGGGGAATCAGTTATGCAAATTTAAATAGGAGAAAAATCAATGCGATAACACAATGTTTATATTATGTATATGACACCAACATCTCAACTAAATTGCACATCAATGTATAGGTAGTTCCTATGATAAAAAAATCACACATTTCTGCGCGAGTTTTCTGTCATTCTGCATCCTAGGCTGTGGTGGCACTTTGGCAACTTTTTGAGAAAAAAATTGAAACAAAAAGTCAAATTTTCCAAAAGCCCATTTGTACGTACAAGGTCTAGTCTTCCCTCTTATCTCGAGCAGATGCACACAGTGAGCGCCAGTGCAAGAAGATTAAAGTGTTAGTCAGAAGTCTTTTATAGCAAAAATGGCGGTAATTGGCGTCCAAACTTCTCCCGAAATGAAAATATAAAAAGTTTCCTTTTTTTCTAAAAGCCGCAGTTTTTAGTGTGTGGTTTTGACAGAGATTCGTGCAGAAGTGTTTTATAGTCAGGTTCAAAAGACAACATAGTCAGCCCACCAGTATAGTAAAGCAACGTTGTGAAGTGGTGAAGAAGATATGCATATACACAATGTTTAAACTTGATATTGTATTCATTATCAACACCACACGGAGCGCAGCTGAATTGGCCCTTCCTTTTATCAGGTTTAATTATGTAGTGCTGTTAGTGTTAGTTCGTAATTCCATTAATTAATATAGCATGTACGTATACAACATATTTCCATTGGTTTCCTGATATGTAGCGTGCTTACGCTGACCATAACGTGCCATACGCAAAGGCCCATATCATTTAGGTAACATATAAGTAACATATTTAGGTAACATATAAAACACTTTTGCATCATACGGAACATTTACACGGTTACGAGACAGTTCTGGTACTGCAGCCCCTAGTAGTACCATAGGAGTCAAATGACTTCTTCAAGGTAACATAGTAAAAGAAACGATCTAAGACGAAATAGGTGCGCAGCGCTTGTACCAACATGATCATATGGATGAAATGCGTTTTAATAGAAACAAGCAAGGCTTAGTAGTGAGTAATTAACCGCAGCCATTTCTACCAAGTTTCTATCAAATTGCATGCACGGACATTTTTTCTACCATGATCTCAGTAAGGAACATTTATTCATATTCATGTTAGTAACGCCATGATACTGAAGCAAACAAACTTTAAGATTCAAGACTGAAGTATGATGATTTTGCAGAATGGTTGACTGTAGTGTGTGCAGAATTCTTGGCTGACGACTTAAAATCGACCAAACTGTAAACATTACGACATGTACTTGTTGACGTCGATATCGTATGTCGTTTCAGACCTTGATTGGCACACACCTATACACTAACTGTATATCAAAGCACGTTGAACTCCAGGAAATGTAGGATACTCGTGTTGTATATTCAAACTTAGCATTGCCACAAAGCAGGGAGTAACATGTTAATGGATATACATGTATGCATGGCTGTGAATGTCAAGTAAAGTATTGTCAAACAACACAATGTGGTCGTGTATTTGATACGGCGTATTGTACACGGTGTTTTATTCTACTTTTCAAGGACATGTGGAGGCAGCTTGCCGACTATACATAGGCAGCTTAAAGCTTCAGCAACGCTTAATGTAATTGCTTCGCTGATTGTTTTGAAAAAATACATGTAAATGTCGTTCTATTTGAATGTGTGCAATTGTACAGTTGCCTTTCGTTTCTCTTACTCGGGTCAGATATAGGAAGTAGAATAACAATAAACGGCTTTAAATAGCATCACAAGTCAGGTAAAGAGCCTAATACAAAAATACTGTCAGTGAAAAGACGTATGGCAGGTGTGGATTAACCGCTAAGTGTTGTATAGCTCACCGGCTCATACAGGTGGTTCTGGGCAGATGCAAGGATGTACGTATACGGTCTAGCGGAAACTACAAAAGTGCTTCAGAGAAAGGGCAGCTGTGGCGATCATCTACATTCCGTTGCTGCCGATTTGAAGCAGTTTCGGCTTTAAACCTGTTCTGACTAGCTGTGCCAGTGCCTGGGGGGTAATAGATCGTTACCATGTCTTGTTGGTAAGAACGATGTCCGAGAGAAACGACACATTTCCAGATAACAGCACGGCAGCGTTCAGCGTGGCGGATGGACTGGAACTGGTGTTCATGTTGGCCGAAACGACTGTCGGCCCTGTCGCCAGTATTCTGGTCATCCTTGGTGAGATACAGTAATTTCATTATTCTTAACCACAACCGTATATTATAATTAGTAAAGGCCTCTTAATTCATTGGATGTTTGATGTTTGGCCGTATTTGCCAGCATTAGATTTAAAGCCACCCAAAGCGATTTCAGGGCAGTAAACTGGATTTTCAAAGTCAATTTTCTCGTCATTTTTCAATGTGGTAAGTTGAATCAACCCTATCTCATAGCATACTGATATCTGTGAGGCAAAAATGCGATGTCGCTGTTGGAAAACGATTGTTTGTTTTGTATCGTAGGCTTGTTCTAGCTATTTATTGGTGGTACCAAGAGATAAAGGGACTCTTCATGTAGCTTGTTCCTGGGCTATTTCAAACGCTTCAAGTATGAAATGATGACTAAAAAATGTGCTAAGAAATGGCAGTAAATGTCAATATCAGATAGATTTTCTCTTCCAGAATATTTTTGTATTGCCGTCCTGAAATTTCATTGAATGCTTTTAAAACTAGTAGTACTGTTGTCCAGCTATGATTATAAGAAGAGTACTCGTTAAAAACCACAAACGTATTACTTAGCAGACGACAACATAACTTTGTTGTCCTGTGCAATAGATCACTCTTAAGATTTTGAAAGCCTAAGAAGTAGTGCGGGTGAAAATTTATAACTTTTCGCTGTTGTCGTTACTTTGCATGCCTACGTATAAATATCGATATATTTTTGATAACAAAATCAATGCAAACATTTCTTGCCTTCAAGTTATTTGTAATATCATGACTTCACTTGTGTCCCGTTTGTATAATTATATTTGTATTGTTGCCGTAACCTATGATGCTTACTTTATATTTATTATCTATTATCCATTGCAGTATTCATTTATCGTTGAATCCGTGGTTTACGTCTGTATCTGCTCTTGTTTCTATTTCTTTCCATTTGTATGTATGTATTGCTTAATTAAAATGCAATAATGAAAAAAAAAGAAAAAAAATCCTTGCCTTTGTAAAGTGACTATAAGGACTCCGACTCTCCGCACTCCCTCCAACACCATGGTGGCTGCGCAGTGCGGCACGGACCTGTTGTTCGCCTTGTGTGTCGGGCCAGCTGCGGCCATCTCCATCGTCACTAACGGCTGGCCGCTGGACCCGGCACTCTGCATGGTCAGTGGTAAGTTTCAGGCTCCAATACATTGGTCAAGTACAATAGTGCGCGGCAAAGATGATACAGTTACAGCACAGTCAAGTCTCCCGACAAGTTATATATAAGCTACACTGAAGACCCACATATAACGTAAAGCACTTGGGCACAATTTCATGATCGTTGCCGTAGGATTGGAAAATGTGGATTCAGAATCTTAAACTATCTACTGGCGAAGGTGTTTTTTTTGGGGGGGGGGGAAATGAACTTCTGCAGCATAATGAACATTAGTAGAGAGCTTTTTTTTACAATGAAATACATTTCTCAGACATAAATGTCTTTTTTGTAACAAATGTTTTGCCTTTGGACTGTTCCAATTTACTCGAAGTTCTCTATTTATTTACCAACTTGTCCTGCAGGTTTTCTGTGTATTGTGTGCAGAGTAATGTCCACCCTCACACTAACGCTGATCGCCGTGAATCGGTGCGTAGCGATCACCACCAACCTCGACATGTACGACAGCATTTTCACCTGGAGGAACACTGCCATCGCTCTGGGAGTCTTCACGGCCGCTAGTTTCACCTTCGTGCTATTCTGTCACGCCAGAGGGTTGGAGTTTGGATATATAAACAGCACTCGACGTTGCACGCTAGTTGTGGTATGCACAATGCTACGAAGGCTCACAACGACACTGCGCGACACCTCTTCCAAAGCCCGGAGGGACAGCGCTGCGCCGAGGCCCTGCAACCTATCCAGGTATTTCCCTTCGCAGCGCTCTCTCTCCGGGCTTTGGAAGAGGTGTCGCGCAGTGTGGTTGTGGGCCTTCGTACAACGCACTTACGTACAAACTTTATTGCAAACTCTTGCCCGACGGCTAAATGCAAGGGAACATGCAATTATATACATGTAGTAACGTACAAAGTAAAAAGTGTATATTCTATACATCGAACAGATGTTTCTAAGTATATTGCTGGAGGGTTTGACTTATTCTTTGGAAGCAGTGGCTAAGAAAGAGTCCCACATTCCTAATGATCGTAGCAGAAATGTTTTTTTTAATAGTTTTTTTAAATAGCGATATATGTATAGCGATATATGTATAGCCAAGCAGATATTCCCAAATCGACCTACTGCACCTGCCACTGCACGAAAAGTTGGATTTACCAATGTTCGCAAATGCCAGTAAAGTCGGGTAATGTTTACTTTAGAAGACTGTTTTTTACTTTACACAGTACCGGACTTTACAATGGTAGTAAATAAAACTCAAGTCCGGTAATTTTGGACTTAACAATGATTGTAAACGGAATTACCTGACTTTACTTTTATTTACTACCATTGTGAAGTCCGGTGCTGTTTACAGAGCAAACATTACTTTACTGGCATTTACCGCCATTGATAAATCCAAATTTTCGTGCAGTGTGCCCGTCAAGACTATGTCCGTTGGCCACGGGATGATCTGCTTGGAAATTATACGCATAAGCCTTTGTGAGACAAGCGATGTTCATGTAACCATTGGAACTTTACATGTTTGTTTATTTACATGTTTCCCTAAATAGATCTGACTGAAATTGATTTGTGTTCCTGAATGTTTTTATAGGATGCGAACTCACAAGGTTACGTTGTGTTCCAATGCACCGGCCTTGCACTCATCGTTGCCATGGTGATCACCTGTGTCACGTGTTATGCTAAGATCCTCCTGCATGTACGAAGGAGTGGCGCGAAACTGCGAGGACAGGTGGGTAGTCTTAACTTGCACTGTATCTGCCATAACATGGGTTAGCATGGCTGTCATGTGTTCTTCATTTCTTTTAAATGTCAAACTATTTGGAACTATTTTTGAAGTGAAAATATAACGTTAGCTCTTTTTTAAAGTTATTTTCTATTTTAGTGAATATTGAGACGTCTGGGTAGCTCATTCAATTTTGCCAAATTGTTTTTCAATGGGGCCCAGAATACATAACAAAAAGAAGTAAACTTGTGACAAAACTATAACCTGAAAGCATTTTCAATCAGATGAACCTTGATGTAAACGAAGTGAATATGTTACTTACTTATTTGCAAAAGCAAATTTGCTTTCAGAAACATTCATACAACGTTTGAAATTGAAATATCCCTTTATAGAGCTGTGTTTAGCGTATGTATTTGGTAGTTTATTAATCTTCATCTGATGAATATAAGTGACTTTACTTGAACTGTTGCGTGCGGATGTCCCCTAACTTACCAGTGATGCTTCCGGCAGCTGCGCACGTTGTCGTGATTCTGTCGAATACGTTTTGAAGAGCAAGGAGCAATCAATCAATCAATCAATTGGTAAATCAATTACCTATGTCAGCCAATCACATTCATGCGTACTTGAATGGCTTTTCGGCTTTAGCAGCTTTTCCCACCGGTCCAGTGGGAGATCATGTCGGGACAACATACATGTACAAACTGTATAATTTCTGCCTTGTCATAAACCCTGTATTTCTGTGTCTGTTCCAGGCGTCGGATGCTCGCAAGCGTCAGGAGGTTCTACTGACCCGGAACTGCGGGCTGCTGGTCCTGGTCTTCCTCGTCTGCTGGCTCTTCTCCACCGTTCTACTCCTCATCTTCGTTCATGTACAATCTTAGTAATCTCCAAGCAGATCTTTGGGTGGCTGCAATACAGTATCAAATTGCCAGACAGTATCAAATTGGCCAGGCATTATCCAATACGCTCTCCGGGGGCAAATGGTTTTATGCTAGTGGGGCCATCCTCAATGCCTTTATATCCTGAATGTTTATCTTGAATTATCCAAGGTCGATCTGACACCTTTTTTTCATGCCACAGGCTGAAGAGCCGCCAGTTCATACGATGCGCTTCTCGGCTAGCCTGCTCAGTGCCCACACCATGGTCAACCCAGTCGTGTACGGCATGACGAGCTCCAACTACCAAACAGCTATGCGAGACCTGGTCGGCCTCCACTGCTGCTGCAAGGACAACTCGGAGAACCAGCCAGCTACCTTCGCAGCAACAAGAACTTCTCAGCCGGTATTTCTTATCATTTGATGTCATCCACAGATATATTAATGCACTATGTTAAGCATATATATCAGTTAGGCCCTTCTGTTGTAAGGTTTTGTTTCTACTGGAATATATATATATATATTCTTCTAGCCTAGCAATGTTCATACGCATTTCTGGTTGTTTATCTTAACTTCAATAAGTTGGACGTACCAATTGCCAACCCCTGTCAAGCTAGAGCGACTACGATGTGGCCTCCACAACCGAATAGAATTTTGAAGTCCAGAAATCACACTGTAGTTGCATAGTTCTTCTGCAATGGCACGTTCCATACGCAAACGAGGGGAAAAAACCCTCTGTAGCTTCCGCTTGCCATAACGCTCCGACGCAAAATACTTCATTTGAGAGAAACACATGTCTGTAAAGCTTTCATCGCGGTTATATGCATAGTACAAGATTGAAGCTCAACTCACAAGGATTTAGTGTCGAATGCGCCTTTACAAAACAGCTGTACGTTCGTGTAGAACATAGGACGGGATTAGGACCACTCACGTTAAATATCAATTAAAAATGTATATTATAAAACTTCTATTATGTAAACATGCTTAGTAGAATAGCAAGCAATAGTCAGCAGCTACAGGTGCTTGCTTTGGTTCCCTGTAGGTTCTCGTGCCCACGGTTTCCATCCACGTGAACGACCCGCCAGGCGGCGCTGCTTCTCCGGGGATTCATCGGCCTCCAGGACGTTCAGAGCTGGTGGAGGAAACTCGCTTGTAATAACGGACTCGTGAGCCGGATAATCGTGTCTAAATTGTTGAACAAGATCTATTAGTATCAAATTACACGGCTTTTGTACCAGAAAGCGTGGCTACAAACACAAATTTGGCAGAGCAAACCACATCACGATATCTGTGTGGTGTAGTGTAGTGTTCATAACTTTGATTGTCCTCTTTTTGAAAGTTCACTAGTTTGTGAACAGAACATTCTAGACCTATATGCAGAATAGAGATATTATGGATACAGTTATAGTTGAAACATTATGTGATTTACCCTATAACGAAATTTCTTCGACTTTAAAAGGAGGTAAATGTTTGATATGTGTTTGGTTAGCAAAGTTCCTGATATAAAGTTTTTGTACTAGGTAAAAATGTGTGCATTGCCATTTTATATGCACATACCATTGTTATCAAAGCCGCTAAGCTGTCAACTCATATGTCAATCTGCGCCGCCAGGCCTGGAGGTCAGGCTGGGTTCAAACCTCGCACCATCAGAAAAAAATACGGTGTAGGAATTATTATTACCTTCGCCAACAAGGTTATCTTTTGGGTAGCGTTTGTGCGTACATGTATGTATGTATGTATCTAATACTATGTATGTGTATGCATATGGTTTAGAACGATAACTCAAGAAGCTATAGATGGATTGTCATGAAACTTAGTAGATCTCCTATCTCCGTGAAATATTTCGAGATTTTGCAAATTTCTTGTTTTATTGCGAGTTTCAGACGTAACTACTATAGTATATGGAACTAGTGTATGCAAATAACTACAGAAAAACAAACAAACGGACACACAGAAAACAATACCCCCATACACGGAGGTGAACATTTTAACAGCGATCTGTTGCACAGTGGCAGACTTCCCGTGTTGATTTGGCCTAGTAACGTTTATATATAGCCTGATTAAATCGCGCTCGGTCCACCCGGCTGATTGCCCCCCTAGGAGGGGCCTAAATGTTGACGCCTACAGTGGATGGATGGAACCAGTGCGTCCTGGTGGGGCTTTATCGGCGCCTGCTGTTTTAATATACGTTTCTATGGACATGAAAAACGTACGGTAAATTGTAACTTGAAAGCAATAGATATTTGCTGCAAGGAGTATTTCAAAACTAGATTGCTTTAAATAATGTTTTTGATCCACACCACAGCCTCACGTGTACCTTACGTGTGTGTCCTGTTTGGACATTCAATAGTGGCGTATTCGGCTTTCATTCAATTAAACGACGCTTGTTGTAGAAAAAGCCCCTTAAAATGACTAGATTGTAGAGATATGAAAATTCTGCTTCCATTGCTTCTGGTTACCCCCTACTACGTTCTTTTCATGTTAATCTTGCATCTTCAAATTTTGGCCAATAAAACTAGAGGAGCCAATAAAACTAGAGGACCCATGCGGTATGGAATCATAAAAGTTATGTCCATATCTTTATTAGGAATATCAGGGTAGCCGTCAAAATTTCAGTAACTTTCAGCCATTTGATTTTCAAGGGTCTCCGAAGGGAAGGGGGGAAGAACTCCATAACGAAAAAATACATGGAGATTTACATTATATGGTTGTTCTTAGTTCCACATACTTATCACACATACAAAGTATGGGCCGATTTGGCCGAACAATCTTCCGACCTCTGCTTGGTTTTCTCATGCAATGACTCTTATAAGGGATTGGTTGTTGCTATGAGGCATTCTCGTTTTGCTTTGATGTTAAAAAAAACACGTATCAAAACAACATCGTTGATTTATTGGGCAGCAAATTGCAGGTTGTCATGGCAGCGCTAGCGGTAGGGGTGGTGAAACTATGGTAACACTGACGTACCGACCAATTATAATCTTCAGTGCTTAACCAGTTGGAAGGCGCGCGCGGCCGACAAATTGTCGGAGCTAGCCATCTACTTATATACGGCAAACCCCGAATCAGCGTTTCTTACCATAGTTAACATACCTGTGTTCGGTGAGCAACATGAATATCAGCACGGTGAGCCACACCGGAGGAAACTCCACGGTGTACGAGACTTTCTGGCCGTGTTTCATCTCTTACATGGAAAACAAGACGGAGTACGACCTGGCCGTAGCTGCGTGCTCTCATCTCCCCAGTCCGTATCTGGACGAGAACAAGAAAGTCGGGATCGCCTCCGCCGCTGTCGGGACAGTCGCTCTCCTCATGAACGGCGTGGTTTTGTCCGGAGTGCTGAAAAACTATCAGCTGTCCAAACCCATGTACATGTTCGTGGCAAACCTGGCTACGGCGGACTGCGTGGCCGGTTTGTTCTCGTTCTTCCTCTGCGCCAACTTCCAGTCGGAACTGTATCGGCCATGGACAATGATGGGCTTATACTGTACCTTCTTCTCAGTGTTGGCCTTATCAGCAGTTGGCGTGGTCCTCCTGTCCGTCGACCGTTATCTGGCCATCCTCCACCCGATCTTCTACCAGACCCGCATGTCTGGGCGACACGTTGCCGTGAGTTTGGGGATCGCATGGCCAGCTTGTGTGCTTGTCTGCTTGTCTCCTCTCATGGGCTGGAACTGCATCAATACGAACACAGAGACCTGCATAAATCACCTGCCCGTAAGCTACCTGATTATGTTCAACACCGCCTTGTTGATGGCCGTAGTGATAGTGGTCTTCATCAACGCCAGAATCCTCTTCGTACTGAAGAAGCGCTTCTCCAGAACCGGACCCCCCGAAGATCCCCAAGACAATCTGCCCGCCGCACGCCGCAGGGAACAGCGAGTCGCGGCCAGACAATACCGACGACTCCAAAAGAGCTTGAAGATGCAGGTGACCGTTATCATCATTGCAGCGGTGTTCGTTATCTTCTGGCTGCCGATTTGCGTCGGGGGTGTGCGGCAGGTTTTGTGCTTCACAAGAGAAGACTGTGAGATAAAGGCCAAGCCAAACTGGGGGTTGTTGATCGCACTCTGTAATTCGGTGGTGAACCCAGTCATCTACGCACTCAGGATCAAGAAGATTCGGGAAGCCGTACATCGTAGGGCGCGACGAGTCGCCAACGCGGTTCGCGAAAAGTTGGGGTGGTCATCGAATGAAGTGGTGACCATTCAGGTTGTTGGAGACGCGCAAGCAATGGACGCTGTTGCTGGACCGAGTACGGACAATCGGACTGACCAGCCGTATAAATGGGCAGTCAGTCGAAGAGCAGCAGAGAATCCCAGAAACGCACTGAGTTCAAGCCGTCTAGATGTGCTCTTCGTAGCCTCGCCAAGGTCGCCGAAGATGTCTGATGTTGAAACCTGAAGGAATGGGGAAGACGCCGAGTGAGCAAGGTGTGTCATGTCTTAAAATCTAAAATGGACAGCAGTATTGAGAAGTAACATTTCTGTATGGCATGAGTTTTATTGAGACCCACAATTTGCTTCATTAGAATCTTTTCTTCCTGTGATCTGTTACTGAATGATCAAACTCACCAACTTATGGAGGATATATTTATATGAGTTTGGAAGAGAAATGATTATTTTCTGTTGGATAGATTTGGATATAACATACTTCACGACAGTGTGTATATTTCATACAGAGATATGTGTTATTCTGATATCCCTTTGTTGTGATATAGATGTAGTGTAGTTGCATGTTTTATAGACCTGTATAAATTATACAGTTCTCCAGCATGCTTCATGTTCCGTAATGATACTCTTGAAATATACTTGTATAGGAAATCTTTTAATGACAGGGGAATAGATAACACGAACCGAAAGATTGACTGACATAGCCTTTACCAATAGACATTGTTTTTTCCCCTAAAAACCTATGATTTGATGTATAAGTGTCTGTGGATAATATTAAATGTACACGTCTACCGTGTGTGGATGGCACGTGTACGTACGAGTGCCTTTTGTTTGGAAATGCAATAGTGGTGTATTCGGCTTTCATTGATGTTTCTACAGACATGCCCTTACGGTAAATTGTAATTAAAAGGGATTTACAGTTGCTATGAGACATTCTTGTACGTCTGTTTATTTCATTAATGTGTATCAAAAACATATCTTCAAGTAATGGTCGTCATGGAGGAGGGTGAAACTGTGACATTAGTGGCGTAGCGAACACAATTTAAATCTAATTTTCAAAGCTTAAGCAGGTGGCAGATTGTCGGAGATAGCCATCTGGCTATCTACGGAAAAGGTGGAAAGCTCAAATCAGCGTTTCTGACAATAGGCAACATACCTGTCTTCATATGTGGAGTAACTGCTGTAATGCTTTAGCGGATGGACAAATTAATGAGACAGATGTCATCCGCGTACATGAGATGGTTAACGACATTTTAACCCACAAAAAATCTCACCTCAGTCTTGAAAATTCAACACAATTCAGGCGTACATGTTCCTTGTACTTTTGCTAGGTTGGTTTTACAATAAATTGAAAATTAAAACGTCCAGTGATTTAAGCCGCTTAACCAAAACGGATTTCGACCTGGGCGCTCAACAACCTCGCACAGACCAGCACTTAGGAGGCTAATAGAAGGATTACAATCTTGAAGCTATTATTATATTTATTGACTTTCGCAAAGCCTTCGACAGTATACACAGAGGGGAAAAGATGAGAATATTGAAGGCGTACGGCATTCTTGATATACTGGTGGATGTCATAGACACATTACACCGGATGGCGAACCCGAACTGTTAACATCAGTGCAGGAGTACAAGAAGGAGACACATCGGCACTGCATCTTTTTGAGATAGTTCTAGATCATGTTATGTGCCAGACCATAGATGAGTAAGAACTAGAACGAGAAAAAGTAGACGACGTCCACCTGTCGTCATAAACGACCTAGATTTTGCAAATGACATCGTACTCTTAGACGAAAGATTACAACAAGCATAGCAACTTCTGCTTCGAATGACAAAACAAAGCTTGAAAAGTAGGTCTGCTAAATGTTTTAAAAAAATGATGACCTTCAACCGGAAAACATATATTATCATTCAGAGTTGTGACACCGTAGAAGTGGTCAACAACCTTAAATATCTCGGCTCACAGATGAAAAACTCTGAAACAGCTTAGAAGTTAGAAAAGCTCTTTCTTGGAACAGCTGCAGCAAGGTTAGTATGATATGGCCCGGGATTAAAGTGAGGCTGTTTATTGCCACCGGGGAATCCGGGATAGCCATCTCGTTATACGGCTCAGAAACCTGGACCTTGGCAAAGTCACTCGAGGGCTAAATGGCTGCACTCTACGCATGTGCCTTAACGTCTCATGGCAGTAAAAAAATAACAAACCAACAGTTGTACAAAAATCTACCATCTGTTGCCCAAAAAATTCAACAGCGCAGAATAAAGCTTGCTGGTCACTAGACACTACGGAATTCCTGCATCCCATATTGTACTCTGAGAACTATTACATGTTCTAAAGTAAAAAAAAAAAAGTGGTAGGGGGAGACCAAGGTCACCTACTTTTGTTGGAGATTCTGGAAGGTTAAAGGTTGACTGATTGTCATGATTTTCTTTATGTGGGTTGCTTCAGTCATGATTGACCTAATTAGATTATAATAATGCAAATCATGAGCTACTTTGCATCATTAATGGTGACAATTTGAAAATTATACGCGTTTCATGATAGGACTTAAAAAAATGATGTAATTAAGAAGGAGAGAAACGCCGACGGGTGACTTTCAAACTTTGGACAAGTTGTGCTATTTGGGTAGAAAAGATCATGAAAATAATATCAACTGTATACTATGAAATGTATTCAAATGGAGACCTTATTTGCATGATTAATGAGAAACCTTTATAATACGACACTCATACAGGTTAACATCAATTGGCGAAGGTATGAGGTCGTGGAACTCATATCAGCTTCCTGTTTTCCTGGCAACTGCTGCGCACAGCTGTCAATTCCTTGCGTCACTGACGTGTGGGGGTCGTCTGGCTAACAGAGCCGGCTAATGGGCTTCCTCACCGACTCGGAGGTTATTTTCATCAAGAACGAGGCATACACAATATCATAATTCAGCAGAAGCATACACTATTACTCCTTATACGCCTTACAACATCCCACTGCACTTATCGAAAAGAGCAGGGGTCCTTCCCGTGTGAGTGGTTCAAACCTTACAGTCCGGTCTTACGCTGCTTGTAATTACTGTACTGTACAAAACTGGTGTGTTACGCCTAAAGGCGGTTTACCGGTTATGCGAAGCAAACAAACAAACAAAAAAACAAACAAACAAAACAAGATCTCTACATTTCATTTTGATTTTGAAAACACAGCTTCAGATCGCCCCTTTCAGATCAGTCTCAAACTGTTGACTGCTGGAATCTCAATATTAACTAAAATGTAACAGACAGAGTTATTTGACTGGTGTAGTTTGGTATGTCGACATGGAGATGTGTTCAATGTGGATGATTTTTATGATTTTGCCCCATTTCAATCAAATAGTCATTAAGTTTGGTTACATAGCTGACTACTACACTATTAATACACTTACAATTTTCCTAGTCACCTACAAAGACATTTATACATTTTGTTCGGAGGACCTTCAATGGCAAACATTAGCAAGTTGTCAGTCGTAAAGGTTAACATCGTTTGGCGAAGGTATGAGGTCATGGAACTCTTGTTTGTTTGTGTAATGGCAATACTTCAGGGATCGAGGTCCCTGGTGCAGTGACATTTCACGTTTTGATGTTGATATCGTGAGATCCTTTCCTCATTACAGGATCACATCAAAGTCTCCCATGGGGAGGTAGTGGAGGTAGTTCTCACGTACGTTTCTTACTAATAGGTACATCTACATACCCAATCACGACTGTATCTTATTTTTCGTTGTTTTGTCAGTCTTCTATCGTCGTTGTTTATTTCAGCTTAAAACTTTGCGAGAGAAACGCACCAGAGAAACATAAACTCATCTGGAAACCAACAGACATATCTTGACCTTGACTCAAACCTACATTGTCCACACAAAACGGTTTACATTTGACTAAATGTGTTCAACTGCCAGAGGACGCAGCTTGTACACCCGTGAACATTTGTAGAAGGTCTAAAATGCACCCGGTGTCTTTTTCGCTCCAAAACCTTAAAGCGTTAAAAACACTAGTACTAACACGTTGTGTAAGGTCGACCGAGCAGAAGACTGAAGATGTGAAATAAATTGCACAAAGTGACCAGGTGGCGTGTTATCTGACAGTTAATCATTTCAAAACACTGCACTTCAAATGACCCAAAATAAAGCTTACATTCAGATTTCATTTTTGAAACCTGAGAGCAAGAAGATAAACACACGAATTAATGTGCCCTTATTTGTAACGGCAGATTCGCAGGTCTTCCCGGGACAGTAGTGTCTCATGACGTCATGACTGTACGCTGGAGAAATGATCACCACATCTCCACGACACCAGGCACGAAGGCCCACAAGGACACTGCCCGACACCAAAGCCCTGAGAGAGACTTTGACTTTGGTGGAAGTGTCTTGCAGGTATATATACAGCCCTTCGCAGCACTCTCTCTCCGGGTTTGGAAGAAGTGTTGCGCAGTGTTGTTGTGGGCCTTCGTAGTAGACCACATATGTGGCGTTTGCAGGTTTGAGTTGTTCAACATCATTCCATCTAGCGGGTACATTCAAGGAAACGTGATTTTCCACAGACCGTGAGTATCCAACAGCTTTTCTGTAATTGAATAGGATCGACCTTTCTTATGTTTTTCTCGTCAACATTTTTCTCGTCGTTTTCTGGCTACGACCCAATTCTGCAAAATGACTTGTATGCCTGCAAATCCTGTAAGTTACATGAACTAAATGCGCTTTTTTTGTACAACAAAAAGATCTAACACTGAATTACAAGAAAAGGAGATTGTGACTAGGCCAGTTATGTATGAAGAGGTAGATCTGCAATGTGCTTTATGAATGTGCGTTATGAATATAATTGGATTTTACTAAGACGTCTGTTTGCCTGTTTACTGTCTAATCAAAAGATTGTGAAGGTTATTTTTAAAATATGGTATCATAAAAGCGTGAAGATGGCTCAATATACATCCATTGTAGTTATCTATAAAACACTGAAATATAATCATAATAATACATGTATAGCGTAGTCTCTACCTATACAAAGAGTTCATACCCCTCTGTGGTATAGACGAAGCTAGAACGTCATGCCCAGAAAATGGCAGGTTAAGTTACTGAAATAGAACCCAATTAATCAGCAAATGATTCTAATGAAGAAAGCCGATATGCCTAAAAACAGGACAGCTGTGACCCAATTTGTGCAAAGCTACATAAATCTATTAAAATTGACTTTTAAATTTAACTGTCAATCAAGTGTTTTGTTACTTCAATATGTTTTAAGTCCGGTCCTGAATGGCGAGACTCTGCCGAATCATTCGTACACACTCTCAGTCAAACCGCAGAAGAAGAAAACCTGGATATTTCGATCATGGGGGACTTTAACTCTGACCTGCTAAAATCAACTCAGTCAGCATCTTCTGTGGAATTCCTAATGGGTCTGTACCAACTAGTTCCGGTCATACGTCAACCAACCCGGATCACGGAGACTACAGAGTCATGTATTGATAACATCTTTGTCTCAAACCCAGACAGGTACAAGACAGGTGCAAGCGTAGCCTGGGGGCCTTCTGATCATAACATTATTCTGACATGTGCAAAAGCTGGTAGAGAGGCTGGTGCTGCTCACCGGTGTGAATACAGATCATACAAGCAGTACACACAGCAATCCTTCATCGACAGTTTAAAGTCAGCTAGATGGGATACGGTATTCGATTGCGTGGATGTCAGCGAGGCCTGGAATGCCTTTAAGGACATTTTTCTGACTATTGCTGAAGAACATGCCCCACTCCGTATGAAAACAGCTCGGGAAACCAATCGCACAGCTCCATGGATGACTGATCGTGTAAAAAACATGATGGGCTGTCGGGATGCTGCCAGACGCAAAGCCATTAGAACAAAAGCTGTACAGGACTGGGAAACATACCGTTCTCTACGAAACCAGACAACATCTATGATCAGAAAGGCGAAGAGAAGTCACTTTGCCACAGCCGTGTCTGAAGCTAAGGGTGACCAATCTCTCATGTGGAAAATTATCAATATGTTCACAGGGAAATCTAAATCTAAGAGCCGTGTCCAGAATGTGATGCGAGCTGACAATACCTCCACGTCTGATCCAAACCAAATGACACAGGAGTTCAACGATTATTTCTCATCCTGCGCCTCAAGACTTACAGATGGAATGCCAGATTCCCAGGAGGATCCTCTGCGCCACATCCCTGATTCTACGACGAAGTTTAGCTTCGAGTGCGTTGAAGAGTCGGTAGTGATGAATGAACTTCAACGGCTAAAAACAAAGAAAGCAACAGGTTTGGACAAAATTCCAGCCAAACTTCTCAAAGACTCCGCCCCCGTGATCGCAAAGCCGTTGACACACATATTTAATTTATCACTCGCCTCTGGAGAGGTTCCTTCTGAATGGAAGGAGGCCCAGATCTCACCTGTACACAAGTCTGGAAACTGTGCTGATGTCGGGAACTATCGTCCTGTGTCGGTTTTGAGTGTTACGTCGAAGGTGATGGAGCGGCTTGTATGTAATCAAGTGACACGTTACCTGACCAGATGTAAACTTCTCACGTCTCACCAGAGCGGGTTCAGGCGACATCATAGCACAGCGACTGCTGTACAGAAGATTGTTGAGGATATCACATCTGGCTTTAACGGCAGTAAGGTCACAGTTGCTCTGTTTCTGGACCTAAGGAAGGCCTTCGATACGGTTAATCACGACATTCTGTTAGGTAAACTCAAGAAGATTGGCTTTGACAGTGGTGCCATGGATTGGTTCTCATCTTACCTCTCTGAGCGCTTCCAGTGCACTTACCTGCAGGGTCAATACTCCACAAAAACTCGTGTTTCCTGTGGGGTACCTCAGGGAAGTGTTCTAGGACCCCTACTGTTCTGTTTGTATGTAAATGACTTACCAAATGTTATCGAAAAGTGCAGTATTTGCATGTATGCTGATGACACAGTCCTGTATTACTCGGCCGACTCTGTGAAGGCCTGTGAAGAGACTGTCTCTATGGACATGAAGAGAGTAGTGAAATGGCTGAATGAAAACAGGTTACTGCTTCACCCAGATAAGACCAAAGCGATGCTCTTTGGGCTCCCTCAGAAACTGAGGCATACCGGGACATCCGTCAACATAACCGACGGCACGAACGTTTATGGGCAGGTTGACTCGTTCACCTACCTGGGTATCACTCTGGACCCCTCACTCAGGTGGTCAGCACACGTGCAAAGGATCACGAAGAAGCTTCTCAGCGGACTCGGTGCAATGAGACGTGCCAGAGCCTTTGTTACAAAGGAAGTGTTGCAGACCATGTACCAGACACTAGTACTATCTCATCTGGATTACTGTGCAACAGCCTGGCTACCAAGTCTTGTACAGAGCAACAAAACTCTGACATCACAGCTGGACAGACTGGTAAACAGAGCTGCAAGGCTCATCACAGGCCACAAACTCCAAGACCATGTCCCCGTTAACATCTTGCGAGCAGAGGCAGGGATAGACCCTGTGCGTAAACGGGCAGAAGTAGCTTCTCTTGTCTCTGTCTTTAAGGCAGTCCGTGGATGTGCGCCTGTGTACATGACATCGTTGTTCAAATGGGAAGCTCCACCAACACTGAGTGTACGCACTACTCGGTCAGAGTTAAAACGGCTACGGGACTATGACCCCCACCTACTCTCCTGTCCACCAGCAAGAGTCACCTCATACAGGAACAGCTTACAGTACTATGGACCTTACCTTTGGAACGCACTCCCCCTACAACAACGACAGCAGCTCAGTCTCAGAACTTTTAAACAGTTTTTATCGAATTGTATTTAAGATTAGTTTTTTTAACTATGTGCTATTTTCAGACTTTGTATGTATTGTGAATCTGTTAACTGTTAGGTGTTTGTCTGTGCTTTTGTACCAGGATTTCCTGAAAAACAGGCCAGAGTGGCCTGAGTGTGATACCTGGTTGAACAAATAAAGTTGAAAGTTAAGTCGTCAAATATTTTTACTATTCAGTTGTGTTTTGGCCAATTTCATGTTGCTACCAAATACGTTTTCAAATAACAAAATCTACGTCTGGATCCAGAAAAGAATGTTACCTGGATGAGGTATAAAGAACATTTGATATTTTGTTAATAAACATTAACCTTTGTGTCAGGGCTAGCTATAGTAATGATGATCTGTACGTTTTTCAAAACACTGAACAGTACTAGTGCCTCCGGATGTTACAAATGTACCTGAAAAAGGCTTCAAGTAACATATTGGTTGATTGGCAGCTCCAACCTTCAAAGTATTTGTTTCCTTTTACGGCCAACCTGTTCAACCCGTTCCTCTCATCTATGCATCTAAAAGGTATTTTAAGATAATATAATGATAAAACTAATGTTTATAAAGGTCCTTGAACAAACAAAGTACAGGATAAGGGTAACAGTCTATCTTGCTTTAATGGTTTAGCATTATCTACAGCTCAGCGCACCCTTTGCATGCTATAGGGCAGGGTTGAACTGCTTGATGTTAACTGAAATCTAATGCTATATTAATGGCCTCTGATGTTTTCAACCATCTGATCCCAGACGTCAGACGTTTGTACAATGCATCATGAGAGCACAGGAATTAGGTCTCATTCATGAGTTTTTTCGTTACATTGTGGCTAATGTATCTCTGATGTGTTTCTTACATGACCACATTCCTAATGATCCTACAAGAATTCTTTTGATATAAGTTATTCTATGTTGAGCTTCAGTACATTTACATATAAAAAATGCCAACGACCCTTAGACATACAATCTCATTTTATGGCAATTAAAAACTACACTTAGCGGCTCCTCGCAAGAAGCACTTCCGCCCTGCCAGTCTAAGACCGCACCACTCAAACCCCTGGACTGTGCGCCTCCGACCTAACGCGCGGTTGCCAACAATTACGTACGTAATTTCTTCAGTTACAAACAAGATTTCACTACTTTGACGTTTCAGATCCGTTGGGCTGGCTAAAAAGCAATTTTTTACCGATATAAATACACGTTCATGCAGCCGGTTACTTTCTATGTCGGTACTCTTTTAGCATGCCCACTCGGAGTAATATATGAATGAGACCATGTAAGAACAGATGCCCGTGTGTGTGTGCAGGCAGTGGAAAAAGTGATGTAAGAGATACAGGACTGCTTAGTTCTTCCCCACATGTGTACGGTGGAATTGTAAAGCCCATTCGTCTTGTTCATAGCTACGTAACTCCTAAATAAATATGGGAAGAGAGCAGAACGACACTTTCCCCGACGGAAACATCACCGGCTCAGACCCAGGCTTCACCGTTGCCGATGGATTTGAGACGGCGTTCGCGGTGTCTGTCGGGACGGTCGGCCCTGTGGCGAGCATTCTTGTGATTCTCGGTGAGTTTATGATAATAATCTCTCCAAAAACTGCTTTTAAAGCATGCATGTATTTTGTTATGTGTTACAAGTTGTTGGTGCTATATTTGCCATATGTTGTAGAAGGGGGGTTATGTACGTTTGAGTGCAGAGGAAAATCGTGACTTTAAGTCGAAGTGTATGACATACAAAAGTCCAGATAATCCTTACACAGCACGAAATGATTACATAGGCGAAGCTGAGCACCCTATGTTAATCGCCAAGCAGATCTTTTGGTCTCTGCAACACAGAGTCAAATTGGCAAGACAGTACCATTGGCATCGCATGGCTGTATCAAATACTACAGTTTGCCTGGCAAAAAAAAAGATACCAGTACAAAAAACAAATCCTGATTAAAACGCCTTAAACACGTCAAAAATAAGCCGAAGCCTAAACTTCTGGTTGGAGAGCAACCCTACATGTATGTCCCATGGTAAAGTGGAGATATGTCACTTGTTCATCGGTACCTTAATGAAGATGACTGTTGTTGTGCTATGTCCTTTTAAATGTTATCATCTTAGGTTCTAGGTTGTTTTTGAATAGCAAAAGATATTCTTTGAACCAGTTAAACTAAGTCTGGACGTTCAACTTTGATATAACCAGGTACGCGTATGCTCATATGACAATAAGATGAATTTCACTTTGTTATAGAATGCACTAGATATAATGTTTTACGTAATAAGCTATTTACATTTCTAGAATCAAGTACAACAGATTTCAAAAGACTCGATGTTAGAGACAGATTTGAATATATCTTTACCTGCAATAACTCCTACAATGTAGAAATAGGCAAATATATAAAAGATTGCTTTGTTATTAGAAAAAATACCGAAACCCATGATTAGCCACACTCGATTGTTATAATATATTAGGTTTTATTCTATACTTTTCTGTACTTAGTCCAATATATAGTTGTTGCCATACTTTGTACCGTGTACAATTGTCGTGCAATAAAGTTTTCTGTATGACATCTCCTCACTTATAGCCACAGTAAAGACCCCGAACCTCCGCACTCCCTCCAACGCCATCGTGGCCACACAGTGCACCACTGACCTGCTGGCTGCCATCTGTATCGGGCCCGCCCAGACTATCGGCATCATCACCGGTGGATGGCCGCTCGATCCAGCAACATGCACCGGCATTGGTATAAATTACTGCTCGTTTGAATACCCATGATAGTAGCTAGTGTGTAGTAAAGGTTTAGTCTTGAATTCAATTATAGAAAGAAGTTATTAGATATCACCGTATCTCTTTAGAATTATGCCATTACCATTGTGTTACCATTACAAGTGCTCCAGTTTTCATGTTAAATGCTTTTGTTCACGTATAAAAAGTATTCTTGTTACTATCGCATACGGAAGTATTGTTTTGGGTGGCAATTAATATAAGTGTACGTTTGTGTATCTGTTTGTCCGGGCAGAGTTGGTTGACAGCATGTGGGTGGGAGATGACTGACAAGCAGAATGACAGGAGGTCAAAAGGTCAGACAAAGGAAATGGGGTGAATGTGAAAGTCTCAAAATCTGTAGCCAGTGGTCGACATGCGGGGAATTCAGGAAGCCGAGTTGCATACTTCCAGAAGTCTGAAATCTCCTATGCCTTGTCGTGTTAGGTCTGCTCCAGCTAGTTTGCGTAGTGATGTCCAATATAACTCTGACCCACATCGCCATAAACCGGTGTGTGATCATCACCAAGAACATCAACACGTACGACACAGTCTTCAACTGGACCACTACAACTCTCTTCCTGCTGGCGTCTCTGGCTGTCAGCCTCATCCTGGTGTTGTCTTTCTATGCCGGAGGGATGGAAGTTGGGTATAATCGCATTACGAGGCGCTGCATCATCATACAGGTTAGTATGGCACAGGTTCTCATGTCACGACCGCCTTCAACTTGTCATTCTACAGTAGGATTAGGTACTATGTTTCCAATAGTGCCAATGTCGGCTCTTTGTGATAAGTAAGTAGTGGATGGAGCAAGACAAGTAAGAGTTTATTCGTTGTTTTATCATTTAACTTTTCTTTCATTTATCTAGAAATTTGTAATTTTGAATTCTTACGCTCTACAATATGGTTGCCTAATTTGGGTATGTTCTACCGCAAAAAAATCATCAATGTATACAAAGTGTCGTAAATATTGTAGGTCTTTTGAAGATGATTGAACCAGAAAATCCAATGAAAATTGTCGAATCGATTAGCTTTTAAAAATATCTAAGTTGATCTTATGCAGGATCTTGATTCAGCTGTGTACATCGCCTTTGCTCGGACCTGGAGCGTGCTCAATGTGGCCATGGTTGTCATCAGCGTGCTCGCCTACATCAAGATCATTCTGCGCGTGCGCCGGAGTGGGGAGCAGGTGCAAGGACACGTAAGAACACTTGTAACGGATTACAAATGATTACATGTTTCCGTGTGTGCATTTCGAAATGGATACTAGATTACCTGATAAGGTAAAGGTTAAGCGGGTGACTCCAGACTGAGGACGAAAGCAAGACGCTTTTTCGGTAGCTACAATGTAGTAGTGCAATGCGGCTTCGCTATGGGTCGCCTATAATAGCCAAACACACCAGGCCACCCGTACTCTTCTCGATAAGTATGTTCGATCATTTCACCTGATACAGGCCTAGGGACAGAGCATGCAGGTAGACATTCTTTAGACGTTTCTTTTTGTGTATTACTCTATTTGCGAGGAGGGGGTGAACTGGATATCGCGTCTGAAATTTTGATCATTTCAGCCTCTCCACGTGAACCAAACGTCTTTAGACTATCGTGTCAATATCTGTTTGTTATGAATTTATAACAAGACCATTCCGTGCTACGTGTTGTTGTTTTAAATGCAGGCGTCGAGTGCTCGCAAGCGTACCGAACTCCGTCTGACACGGAACTGTGGGGTGCTGTTCCTGGTCTTCTTCGTCTTCTGGCTCTGGTCCTCCATTACGTTTGGCATCATTGTTCCTGAGGTAAAATATACAACTTCCATGAATCGTTTAAGATATTTTATTTTAACACATCACACCTGTATGAAATGGTACATCCCATTTCAAACTTTGTGTACCATGTTTTCTTTATATGGGGTTCTCTTGTATGAAGGTAAAAAAGATTTGTGTATTGTGACGGTGATTATGTTCATTATCT
Organism: Branchiostoma floridae x Branchiostoma japonicum; assembly: GCA_013266295.2. Classification (NCBI taxonomy): domain Eukaryota; kingdom Metazoa; phylum Chordata; class Leptocardii; order Amphioxiformes; family Branchiostomatidae; genus Branchiostoma; species Branchiostoma floridae x Branchiostoma japonicum. Next base: position 8,935,231 of record CM023824.1, read on the forward strand.
GAGTGTACGGAGGTTTTGTTTTTGGTACCGGTGTGTTTGCTTGTTTGTCCGTTGTTATTTCAGTCACAGGAGGTCAAAATGGTCTCTTCGTAGACTGAGAGGAAGTGAGGTTGATATGGAGATCAAAATGGTCTCCGCGTAGGCTGGGAAGAAGTAGCCTTGATGCCTAACCTATTTTAGCTGCCGAGTCTCGTTCGTCCTCTCCACAAATATTTGCAGAGAGGACGAACGAGACTCGACAGCTAAAATAAGTTTGGTAACTAGTGTAGGGAGGAAGTGGCAATGGAATGTGTCCAGAATCAGTTACAAATTCACGATAATGAATAAAGCAAGAATTTTACAGCAACTCTAGACACTTCCACGGGATATGGGAAATCTTCGATATATGTTTTACCTGAAGTCTTTACGTTCTGAGGTGAGTAGTTTTCGAGTACCTCGTATGACATGACAAATTGCGTTCTTCTATCATGAAAGTTCATCTGTGTTGGTAGTTACACGTTTAAAGTTAAAATTTTTGATGCAACACAAGGTTATTCCTCACCTACTTGCATTGTTGTTTTACTGTAGAGCGAGGAGCTCCCTGTCCACCTGATCCGGCTGGCCTCCGACCTGGTCTCAGCTGACACCATCATCAACCCGCTGGTGTACGGCATCATCAACGTCAACTACCGAACAGCCATCTCCAACCTGTGCCGCTGTCGGACCAACGCCGTGCACGTGGCCAACTCCTCTAACGTCACCATACCAGTAAAAATGAATGTAAATCATTTGATTTGATTTGATTGGGATTGTGACAATACACGTAGGACACAGGCAGCTATTGCTGGTGTCGTGACCCACACATAAAACATTACAGAACACGTAACAATACATATTATATGGTATAGACCCTGCAAATCACAAACGAAGCAATTTGTTTATTTGAATTCATCGAGCAAACATTTAGCAAATGTGAAGCAAAAACACAAGGTCGTTGATACATGTACTTATTCGTACCTGATCCAAAAAAATCCCAAAGCCTATTTTCTAACACAATACTCCATCGAAAGCATCAATACTCTATCAAAAGAATTACGCAAGCATACTACGTTCATAAGTAACATGGAATCTGTATATTATATATCCGAACAGGTCACGGTGTCTTCAGCTTCACAGTCTGCTGCTGGTCCAATGAGCGGCGCCCTCTCTTCGGGACTGCTCAACCAGCCATGGGTGGCACCACGGGAACCGATGAGCGGTGCCGTCTCTCCGGGGCTACTCAACCGGCCATGGGTGGCACCGCAGGCACAAGATACCAGCTTCTGATGGAATCACGAGATACTGATTCAGAAGAACTTCTGCAACAAGCAGGGAAGAAGAGATCTTCAACTCTTTCTTTAAGTGAATCTCTGTGGTGGTGTAGACAAAACTAACGCAGTAATATCTCTATTAGCAACGTGAGAATTGAAGAAAAAAATCTTCCACCTGTCCCATTCACCGAGATTTATGTTAGCTGTAAATATTCTACCAAGTTCTATGAAAAGGAAAAACCATTTAATGTCAACATGCTACAATTTTGTGAGCATAGCCATTTATTCCTAGTCATCGTGCCATGTATATATGATTACAGTGCACAGCCATCTATCTGAGAATTCATAACTGTTACAGTAAATGGGAGGGGGGCATGGCTTTTATGGAAAACATCGACAACCGACAAGGTGCCATATACGTTGGAGTGACATAATAACAAAAACAGAAATTGTAAAGACTATCAAAAAATCATAAGTTAGGCTAACTTCAAAAGTGGTGATAAGCTTTTATGATGATCTACGTATTTTAGTTTAGCTCTAGAATCAGTATCGCGCACTTCAGTGTAAACTAGACATGAGTTCATATGTTCCGAATCCTTTAGGTGTCAAAGTATAGAGCTGCATCTATTAGTGAAAACAAAACATTTGTTGTACTTTCCTTCATTGTATGACGAAACAACGTCAATACGTGTTGTTGTATGTGCATGTAATGTTTATGAATTCGTATGTGATGTACATGTATGTGATCTCGACCAATAAATATAGTATTACGTACATGTAGATCATAACCAGTGATACAATGAGACGTGATGCACAAATGCATTAATACCTTATAAAGCGGCTAATGTTAACGTGGCATGTAGCTCATTGTACCTTAAAAATAGTCTAGTGTAGAGGTGTCCTAGTTCTTAGTAGTTTTATTCAACATTCTGCCAAATATAGTACTCGTTGAACCTATATGTAGAATTTTGCTAGACCCGTACAAGCTAGTAATCTTATTACCTGCCATACCTGCTACAATTGGTGTGCAATAAACTTTGACTTGACTTGACTTGTACATGTAACAGAAAAGTTCATAAAAATGCTTATTTCTGTCCAATAGGTTTTCATGTTGTAAGCTTGGTTCGACACCTGTTCTAAAAAGAACCTATCACGCCATTGTAGAAGCGTCACCTGGTGATAATCACGATAAGTGCATGTATTGTCGGTTTTTGTGTTCAAAGAAAGCCCCTTTTGACAATGGTCTGCTGTCAGCGAGAGAGAGGTTTTAATTCGTCATCTCCAGCTGTAATCACCAACGCTAGCTAAGGGTAGATGCACCTCAACAAAGACAGGCCCCTTACACGTATTGGTCACAATCGACTTAGGAAAATTTACCAGAATTCTAGTGTGTTTGACTCTCGAAAATAGAAAAATACTACATTTATTTGCATTTGTAGACGACTAATGATTGCACCATGAAATAATTGCTTCATGCTGTGGCTAAGTTATTGTTATCTATCACACACAAAAGTTGCATTTTAAAACTGTAATAACTTATAACGTTTCAATCTATCAAAAGTCCATCCATCCATTCCCTAAGGAATATCGTAAGTTTGCTATAAAGGACCTACACCAGTTCAAAAGAAATAATTTCGATAAGTGACTAGGTGTGGCAAGGCAACTGTCAAAGGGTTTTATTCCTTATGATGATTGACTGATTCTTGTCATCTGAAGTGATACGTATTAAATATTGAATTCATAGCAACAATAAAGCCAGACTGCCCAAGCCGCGAATGTACATATAGTACCCAGGGTCGTCTGGAATCAACGCATTAACAGTGGGAGCGCAATGTTTAGGAGCTGCATTTTGGTAGCCTTTCTACTATGTGTGGCAGGGCAACTACCTTACGCCTGTGCACGTAAGTACTCAATCCAAACTTTCTGCATGTATGCAGCCGGTAGAATGTTGACGCAAACATGCAGATGGCAACTATCATGCACTATAGATTTATATCGAAGATTTACTATTCTAACCTAGTCTCTACCAGACTAACTGCGCGGGCTATAATAGGGAGATATTTGCCAGGGGAGTTTGGCCGCCTTGAGGTTGACTGGCCTTCGGTGGGCCATGGGGGGGGGGGGGGAACTAACCCTCCCGCGGACCGACTCTACTGGCCAGCTATTCCCTTCTTTTGCCGAATTCTACGATCCGTACCCCCGTATGAAGGCCTGGTGGAGGCTAATTCTAACCAGGGTGACCGATACAATAAAATTCATGAAAAGTTGAACTAGCATAAGAATACACGTCTGAATGATTTTATACACTGAATATTATGTACCAACATTGCACCTAGAATGATATAAATTTCACCTAGAATTATATATTTATAGAGAGAGACAGACAGACAGAAAGAGAGAGAGAGAGAGGGACAGGGAGACAGACAGACAGACAGACAGAGACGGAGAGAGACAGAGAGAGATAGTTAGATAGATAGCTAGATATATAAATTTATAGATATCTATATAGATATAGGGTTGTTCTTTTATTCCTAAAACTCTGCTAACATCACATTTTCTACAACCTTCAATACATGTATAATTAACACATCTTTGTGTCTTAAATATTTGTATTGTCTGCTTCACATTTGAAAAAAAAATTGATGTCGTTCTCAGAATGTGCCGCACCGCCTGCGCCTGTAGTTGGTGGACGCCCCTTATGTGCCGACCAGGCGCCGTTTGCCTACAACTTTTTATGTGACTATGAATGTGACCCAGGATACACAAACTCGGGAGGGTCGACCTTCGTAATTTGCTGGACAGGCGGATTATGGGTATATCAGGACCTGATTGCCTGCACACGTGAGTATACATTTGTACCACTGCTGTATCTAGAACCGTGCTTATCCAGAACCATGCTCAGGCACAGTTCTAGATAGTCCATGCGTATCCAGAATCGTGCCTGGGGCAAATCGTGCTTCTTGGGTACACGGAGACTATTCACAACTGTGCCTGAGCCTAATCCTAACCCATTCAGGCGTGAAACTAGATAGGCACGGATCTGGATACAATACCACCCTGTCCAACAATACCATTTCCAAATGAAAACACCACAAAGGAATTAACACGTTATATAACAATTACAACAGTAAGAGATGTTAATCATAGACGACTGTGATGAACAGGCCGGATATATATGAAATGTGCCATAGATGTAATGTAGCCAGATAAAACGAAACGTACACAGCTTTGAAAACTTCCCAACATATTGTTGTTTGACATGAATGGATGACACGGTTCAAATAACACGTCTTTAAAATCATGCACATGTGACTATATCGTGCGACAAATTTGTACCAGCAGACGTGAAATAAGCTAGCTTTTGGTCAGTTTGAAGGCAGATTAGATTAGTTTATTTGAAACTAGCTGTACATGCATTTTCCTCTAACTTGTCCATTTGCATGCTTAATCAACTGCTGAAAGCTATAATGTATATTCGGTTTTTACAGCGTTAGAGTGTCCGGCTCCTCCGTTCGTACCTTTCGCTATAGCCACCACTGCTTTCCCATACGTGGTGGGGACACAGAGCGTGTACGAGTGTGTTCCAGGCTATGAACTGGTCGGTGGTGACACCGTCAAGACTTGTGAGATTGGGCCATATTGGTCAGGTGCAGACCCAATCTGTCAAGGTATCTACAAATGGTTCGATGTACTTTTTGAAATGTGCAGTGTAGCTGCTGTTACTGATGTTACTACTCATGTAATGACTTGCAAAATACTAGTAGTCTTCATAGGCCCTTATCCTAAATATCAAGCGGACCTATTTAGAGTTAATTTGTACATTTTGGAAGGTTAAGTTTGTTATAGTCCTTTGATCACAAAGGACAAACAAAACATTTGAACAAAACACATACAAATAAACATCGGAACAAAAGATATACAAGAACGTCAAACGTCTTCCGGTGTACACATTTTTTTTTATCTTAAGACTTTACTGATCTTCAAAGAAATGAGTGGAAGCTTTATCGCGAGGTTTGATTAAGCAATGACCTTAGTCCATGTCTCCTTAATTCCAACATTTGTAAAAATTGTATATGGCGGACAGGCAGCCCTATCATTATTTTCAAGCTTCTAAGATGTTATGTCTCCTTGCTAGCCTACGCGAACGGCAAGTCTTATGCTGATACATGTAATTTTACCGGTACCGGTGCCAATCATAATTTAACTGGTAAAAACAGTATTCGTGTTAGAAGAACGTTTATTTATCTTTTTTTCTCCAGCCTGTCCTGAGCCACCGGCCGTTGCTAACGCCACTTGGTCCGGGTGTAGCGCCCCCTTCGAGCTGACCACCCAGTGCACCTACACGTGCGATGCCGGCCTTGTCATCAACGGAGGGGAAGAAGTGAAAACCTGCTCCCCCGGCCTCATCTGGACAGGGGTGGACCTTGTCTGCTGTAAGTAAGATCTTACTATTTTGCCTAGGTCTGTTGGTATTTCATGCCGGTTTCTTTTTACGACCGATTCTGTTGTATCCCACATACCCCCTAGTCAAGGCGAATGGTGCAAGAAATGCTCAGATTATAATAAAAGCATGAAACTTTGTAGAAAAATTCAGGGGGGGGGGGGCAATGTTGTATCAACCCCACCGGAATAAGTGTGGATTTCTTGATGATTAGGGCGAGCTTGACAAGCTACCATGAAATGCATATATAATACACAGGCTTTGACAGAATATAAAAGGAGGCGTGTCAAACGTCATTATTGCATCACCTTATTTACAGTTGCTTCGCTTTTGGTCTAGGTAGGGATTAACAACAGCATTTTGGCACACCCTCAAGTGTATATATCGTGACCATGATTCTTTCAGAAAAAAAATCATAAAAGCCAGTTTTTCTTTCTTTGTTTAAACTTTGTTTATTCATGAGAAGCTCAAATCGGCCTGCAGGTCGCTTTTCATTGGGGTCATGAAGGAAACAGTAACGGTCAGACAAAATATATAAGAAAGATATCATTTAAAGTCCTATTAAGTCTATGACATATATGACATATTTTCATGTCCGACAGTGATTGACGGTAGTTGGGGCGCGTGGACCAGTTTCTCGGCCTGTAGCAGCGGTTGTGGTTTCGGGCTGCAGGGAAGAACCAGGACCTGTACTGACCCAGCTCCTGCCGGCGGTGGGGCAGACTGTGCCGGGGCTGCAGCGTCCAGTATACTGTGTTTCCAGACCCACCTGTGTGACAGCCAGGGCGGGCCGCTCGGTAGGACCTCTTTTTAAGGGCCCGGTCACATTCGTCGTACGATCATCGTACGATCATCGTACGATCATCGTACGATCATCGTACGATCATCGTACGATCATCGTACGATCATCGTACGATCATCGTACGATCATCGTACGATCATCGTACGATCATCGTACGATCATCGTACGATCATCGTACGATCGCAAACCGAAGGGAATTCTCGCAATATGTCGCACAAAATTAAGCTGTCTTGTTACGGAAACGATGTTAGTCCTCTTACAGCCTTCTAAATAATTCAACACGCGACAACAAATTAAAATCGTACGACGGCCTACGGCAAATCGCACCTCGAAATGCCCCTCTCATGCTGCTCCTTGTCATGTAAGTAGTAGAACAAATGTATTGTGACCTACTTGTAACTGTATTGTATTTTATGTCTTTAAACCATTCTTGACTTATCAATTTCTTTTAATTCCTTCGCAGAGCCGTCAGATGGCGTATCTAGTGACGTAAGTACGGCATACCAAAATATTTTCAGTTTTCACTATACATATCACTGCATGCGCACAGGGAAGGGAGGGGAGCAGAAGTCATTTTATCAGTTTCCTTTCCTGTTCCCTGTAAAGAAATGTCAGGTACGGTAAAAAGTTACATCGTTTCTATACAATTGCTTGGTATAGCCATGGCCCATGAACGTATTAACCAAATTATGATATAAATACCTTCAGCTGTTCGACATAGTTCAACAATAATTGAAGATGCTGTCTATTGAGTAGATATAAAAGGACAGTGACCCAAAACGTTACATTTACGTGCATGTAATTTGAATAAATTTTTTATAGTTGGGAGGTCTGGGCCTTGCTGAAAGTAACGCGAGTCTTGTCGATGTTTTGAAGTGGAGGACCGGACAGCCTTTACCCGAGAATTATGAAGGTGACGAGAGGCCAATAGCTGAAGGTAATCAAACCAATACTTTGCACAAATTGATACGTTACGGTGTGTGGGTACAGGTAGAAAATCGGTCGTATCGATTTTGATGTTCTACGATGTTTATCCTTTGCAACTTGAGTCTTATTTCTACCCTATTGTTCTTGTATCTCACAGCTCGGTGGTTTGAAACAGCCTCACGTGTGCACATTCTTCGTCTCAACTCCATTTCTGAGGACCATGCCGTAAGACGCATTACATATCAATTTACTTGATATTTTGTTGCACCAACAAAAGCAAAAAATATACTAATATTAGGCAATTATATGCTCGTTTCCATGTAATCTAATCCAAAATACCCTATTCCGCGTCAAGTATACGTTTTACATATTCCTTAATTTGAAAGATCACATACGAATTACAATGTTCTTATTGTAATTGTTTAATTACAATGTTTTTATTGTAATTGTTTGTCTCTAATATATTTCATGTGGCGTTAAAACCTGGACATGTTTCATTATCAATATCATCTCTCCACAGAATCTGTCCGTGACAGTTCAGTACGAGTTGGCGTGGTTTGACCCACGTCTGGTCCAGCTCACCCGCACATGGATGCCCGTCCCCCCGGACATCCTGTGGTCCCCACCCCTCCAGTACGGGCGGACCGTCCGTGGGGCTGCAGCGGTGGGGGAGGAAGGGACCACCATGTGGCTGAACAGCCAAGGGATGATCGTGTACAAGTTAACGTGAGTGGTCGTAGTAACCATTGGGTTTTTTACACCCGGGTACGGAGGTATTGTTTTGGGTGGGTTTGTCTGTCAGTTTGTGTGTATGCTTAGGTATGCGTAGAGTGGGTTGACAGCACGTGGGTGGAGGAGATTGACAGGCAGAATGACAGGAGGTCAAAGGTCCCAGAATCAGGTTGGAAGCCAGCAGGAATTACATGAGGGAATTCAGGAAGGTCGACATGGGGAAATTCAGGAAGCCAAGAATTACATACTTCCCGGAAGTCTGAAATCTCCGATTCTTTGTTGGTTACTTGTTTGGAGAACCAGCCAGGCTACAAAGTAATTGTATTTCATTATGATTTTGCCTGACAGTGAGATCAAAATGGTTACAAGACTGAAGCCGATCAAATAAGATAAAGGGACTTGAGACTTAATAACAATGCATGAGCCAGAGAAAATCAACTGGGGAATTTTGTACTGACATCTTAATATTTTTTTCAGACAAAAGTTCAAGTTGGCATGTGGTTTAGAACTTGTAAGGTTTCCGTTCGACACACAAGTCTGCAGTACTGAGCTGCATGCCTGTAGGTACCTACAATTGTCGTAAACTACTATTATAACGATTTCTCATGAATCTGTTTACTAATGAAAACGTTAACGTAATGGTCCTTTTTACTTTCCTTGGGCTACCATTGTCTTGTTAGTTCTATCAACATTTCTAAGTACAAATGTATCAAGGACAACATATTGTACTGAATCCTCTCCCAGACAACGGAGTCCGGATCCGGTTCTTTCCGTCTAGCCTGCTGGAGAGAACACCCATACGGACTAACGCCCTTGGTGTGGTGTCTCAGTACAAACTGACGGGAGTGGAGCTACATGCAGGATACAACTCCCTGTTGACCAACACATCGGGTAAAGAAGCTTTATCGCCATTGCATAGTGTTTTTTTTTAACAAAATGATATTTATTTATTCCTTTTATATTTTTGCACGGTTTCTTCTTCTTCTTCTCCAAACACGTAAGTTCAATGACATGACCTGGACCAGACGTCTGTCACCACGATGACTGGTGCTTTATTAGAAACCCTGTGGTGTAGGATTACATTATGTAGCAGGACAAAGCTCGAGGGGCTGGTCACCATATACTAGTATATAAATGTGCTTCAGTAAGAATAAACATGGCAGTATTTTGTTAGACCATGTGAAGGTTAACATTATACATTTGCTTTACAAATGTGACCTTTGTACTTGTTTTTGCTCTTTTCTCTTCTAGGCTGTGATTACTTCGCGGAAAAGTGCGACTATGACGGCATAGAGGAGTGCCAGGTCTCGATGTTCCACGAATGTGATGATGTTAAAGACTGCGACCGTTGTAAACAGCTGATAGGAGAATGTCGGTACGACTTTGGAGGCTGTTCAGACTACCCACTAGGTCAGTTACTAAAGCTGATGTTATAGAGCTATAGTATATATATTGACAAAGTTTTTTCGCCAGTTACAAATCATTATATTCAACGAAAGTAGCATAGGAGGGAAGGGATGATGCACATTTTTGGGGAGGAGTTGGGAGGCTGAGGGGAGGCGTGAGAACTGGGGAGGAGTGAGAACTGGAGAGGAGTGAGGAAATGATTTGATGAGCCGCTAATCTACCTGGGGAGGCGCTCGCTGTAGAGGTGTAGGAATGGGGTCACGAGGTAATGACGTAGTTTAATGAAGCTAATGACGAGGCATTTATTAAGCAGGGGGGTGTTAGGAATGCTATTAGCTGCATAATTAACGTCTTACCACTGCAATAAGAAGAATCATTATCAAATAGCCTGCATAAAGCGTTCAACGTAATTCACAACCATACCTTTATATTGTCTCAAAGCAAGACTAAAGAAAAAAGACAGAGAACTAGGATGCACGTTTTGTACACTTTATTTGCCGTACTGATGTGTGCTTTAACCAAAGGACGGCGCCATCCAAGACGGATCTCTGCAAAGACAAGAAACGTTCACGAGATCAGTCAAAGGTGAAATAAACTCGCCTTACAACTGATCGAATTATGCGACAACACGATAAGCTGTCGGATGTCTACGAAATCTACAGATATATGTTGACAGAGACATTTGATAGCCTCCACCTGACCTTTCTACGGGAATACGGGTCGTAGAATAGACGTAATTCCAATCTTGGCGGCCATTTTGAAAAGTGAGTACAGCGCACGTGATGTTGCACGAAAACGAGGCCGCTCGTGGATCCGAGTCCAGCTTCATAATGCTTCTGGTGCGGAAGCCAGTGATGAGGCATCTTCCTCGATAAGTTACGCTCTTCCATGGTGAAAGGAGGAAAATTTTATACGTGTTACGAATAAAGAAGGTTGTTTCGAGCGTTTGGGTGTAATTTCAGCCGGTAGAAATGACAAATTTTCGCTCATTTTCCGAATTTCTTGACGGACCTCATTTGTTTACTATACGTACGTTATACGCTTAGCTACGATCGCACGAAAAACCGGTAATATTCTGACTTTATTTGTACCAAACCTCAAAAAAACACGAGAAAATTACAGGTAGACATCCTTGTGGTTAATTATTACCGTAATTTTGGCGGTTGCTCCGGAAATTTGGCCAGGGGAGCCCGGCCGTGGAAGGCTTTTTCTTTCCCTCAGAAAGGCTGTGGAATAGGGCGGTATCCTTTGTAGCCCACTAATCGCTATTTGATAGGTGTCAATTTGCCAAATAATCCTTTTATTGCTCTGTCCGGCTCTGCGCGTGAAGCGTGTCAGACGCGCGACTGCTGACTGCAGCTCAACGTGTGACAGGAAGTCACGTAGGTTGATATTTAAAGAATGCTGCCATGCGTAATTTGACCTTTGCACTGAAAAACAGCCCATCGGCTCGAGTGCGTAAAGAAATTTATGACTTAGACGATCTCAACTACAACACCATTTGTACAGAAAATTAGCAGACTCTTCACAGACTTACTGCGCGGTCAGTCAAACCCCAAGGCGGTCAAACTCCCCTGGCAAATATTCTCATATACGTATAGCCAGCGTAGTTACATGTAGTCTGGTAGAGACTAGACATTTGCTACGACTCGTGTATAAAGACAAAGATCGATCGTAAGAATGGAGAATGCTCACAATGACAACGATATGAAAACATCGTTATTTACTAACCTTTAGACGTTTAGTGCCTTGGGTGTTTTCTTGGAGGTTCATCGTCCATGGGTCCTCCAGACCTTTTCGTCGCTGTCGGTGGTCGCCATCGTTGGTGGCGTCCCTCTGGTATTGGAATTCGGCCTCACCCCACGCGGACAAAGGAACATTCACCAATGTTCGCATCACTTCCTCGGCGTCTACCGGAAAGGGGAAGGGGGGAAAGGTTTACATCCATCATTATAGGAGAAGGCTGTGGAGGGGCCGTGGCGATGTCGTGACCAGGATACACCTGCTGCTGGGCGTAGTCAGAGGCGTACATCTGTTGACCGTACGCATAGTAGGGCACATAGTAGTCCCTGGGTGCGGCATAACCTGACCATGGGTACATCTGCTGCTGGGCGTACGCAGCGGCGTACATCTGTTGGTCGTACTCGTAGGCGTTCCAGTTGCCTGGGACATGTTGATGTCCATAGGCTTGATGTTGCGCGGTCGGTGCAACGAAGACTGGGTTGTCTGGTGGTGGAGTTGACGCGGGAGTGACCGGTGACCACCCCCACCCATCACTGCTGGTACGGCGTTGTTTGGTGGTGGCACAGCTGCATCGGACTGAGGAGTCGCCGGAGGAGTGGGCGGTGCCCTATCCACAAAAGGCAGCTCATCCATATTCTTGTCTGAGATAGAGAAGAGACAAACTGTCATATGTTTCATGCGTCAATACTAAAAGCACAAAAGTAAAATAGAAAAAAACATAAACAATTTGAAAACCACACACACAAACACATGCACATGGCAATGTCTAGAAGTACATACCGACAAAGACGTCATAGAGAAAGTTCCAAGACGTCGTCGTAGTAAAGGTCCATGTTTATGTCGAAGTCGACAGCTTCCAAGTCATATAAACTACCGGTGGACTCCATTTTCGCGAATCGGTACGACTTCTCTAGGGCGGGTTTGTGCGGCGAGCAAGACCACCCGTATATATTCACATCGACTCCGGTGTGTTATGCGAAACAACCTCATAAATGGCTCCAATACAGCTTGGACCGTCGCAACAAAAACTTTTGGGAAACACAAACAAAGACGGCACAAATGAGACAAAAATTGTAGTTGTCAAGTCATTAGCGGTACATCTTTGCAACGGGAACGTAACATCTGTCTTCTCACGTAAGGACCGTCGTGTTTCTGTGTGGTCTTATTAGGGCTGTTTATTTACCAAAACACTCGGTGGTAAGGTTCAGAATCGTCATTTACTATAAACAACATGTTGTGAATAGACGAACAGAATGGAGTCCTCTCAGATTTTACCGCAGCGAAATGTTTGGAACTACAAGAGAGACCTTCTTAGAGTAACAGCGAAAGGAGTATCGGCACGCTCGCAGAAAGATGAAAAAAGACCCCAAAAGCGACAACCAGCGACGAATCAACACGAATCAGAGGAACGTGTGGGATTACTTGGAAAGATTGCTGACCCCTTTCTAAGAACACACGTCTTGTCAACGTTTGACCTGCCCCTAGAGGTGAGTCTGTTACTATTTTTAAATGCAAAATGAATGTGTATGTAATGTCAAAGTATGTTATATCGTTAAAACGAAAATTGTTCCAACAAAGTATGGACCGTCTTTGTTGAGTATTTTCCCACGACAAAAACACGGTTCAGGTGTGTAAACAATTGCAAGTAGATAGTGGTGTGTCATAAACGATTCAAACAAATTTCATATCCTCTTTTGGTGATGTGCGTACTTTCCCACGACGAAAACACGGTTCAGCTGTGTAAATAATTGCATGGAGATAGTGGTGTCATAAACAATTCAAACAAACAGAATCACTATCAAGCAAATAGCCTGCATAAAGCGTTCAAGCGAGGTTGTCGTGTTGACACCACGCAAGGAGATAAGTGTGTTTGTATTTCCCAAGTCCCGATTGTGCGCAGTCTTTAGTTTACATTTGTATCAATTTACTATTGAACATTGACGTTTTTTCTTCTCTCTCTCTCTCTTCTTTGTAGAAAATCATGGTATTCTCCTGCGACCTGTGTGCAAAAGTTTTCAAAACGGCACATAACCGAACCCGACATATCAGAACGGTACACGGCGACGCTCGATCGGGACACAAATGCAATACTTGCGGAGTGGCGTTTTCGCGAACAGATAACTTGAGGCGTCATCAACCACAACACGTCTCAAATGTTCCCATACTCACGTGTGAATCATGCGGGAAAACATTTGGGCGACGAGATCACCTCAACCGTCATAGGCGGACAGTCCATGCAGCACAACGCGGAACGACTACGGCCCGTGACGGTACACGAGGTGCCTTCCACATCGCAAAGTGAAACCAGATTGCACGAAGGAAAACACGAAAGACCGGCTAAGAAAGCAAGACTTGACCCTGCCCCCAGACCACAACATATCACCGTAGAAGAAGATCCACAGGATGGATCAGATGATCCGGACTTGGCCGAACTGTACACCGAAAAATGGTCAACCATACGAACCCAATCCTTTAGAGGAAAAGTTTTAAACACTTACAATTTTCAACTGAAGTGTGGGCGATCTTCCAAGAACAGAAAACAGCCTTCAAAATAAACGTGTCCTCAAAGGCATTGCCCAAATGCCCACAGGGCTTTTTACTGATGGGGGGCATGGAATAAGAAATTTGGTTTCATCATGAAAAACAACGAAACAGGAGAACGGAGATATTTCTACCCGAGTGTAAACAATCACTGCTTTCTAGAGAAGCCGATATCAGTGGAAAACGAGAACGGAATCAATCGCTTCTTGGATAAGTTGGAAACGGTCCACATTCTGGAACACGCAAGACTAGCAGAGACCCGATTCTAAATGGGTCGTCTGTAAAGTTACGAATGCACATTTTACGTCAGCAAATTGACAGAATACCCAATAGGCGCACTCGGTTTTCTACCAGACTACATTGTACATCATGAACAACAAGACCATTGTCACCATGCAAAATGGACCCCACGGTGCGTACACGGATAACTTGTGCTTCTTTCGTTGTCTCGCAATGCACAAGGGTGAGGACAAAAGACGACTCGAGACGACCACCAAATCACTGCTCGATACGTACCTGTCTTCCGTTGGGAAGACACGAAACACATTCAAGGGTGTGACGCTAAACGACCTCCACGACACAGAAGAGCTCTTTGGCGTCAATACATACGTCTATAGTCTAAACCAAGACACAGACGATCAAAGTACCTTCGCCGAACTGATCAGACGCTCCCTGGCCACACACGAAGACACCATGTATCTAAACTTGTACGAAGGACACTTTAGCTACGTCACCGACTTCAAAAATTACGCACAATCTTGGTCGTGTTCAAAATATGGAAAGAAGTGGACACATCAAGGCCACCTTCAGAGACACGAGGCAAATTGTACCGGGGCTATAAACTATGTTTATCCAGGTGGAGCCTTTAAAGTGATACCGACCATCTTTGAAAAATTGCAAGACGAAGGAATCGTGATTCCAGAAAGCGATCGATATTACCCATACATGGCGACTTATGACATAGAATGTCTGTTGAAACCAGTATCGGGTCAACAAACAAACAAACAAACAAACAAACAACGAAGATGGTGTGGGAAGCAGCTCACGAGTTACTTAACGTGAGTGTCTGTTCGAACGTGCCGGGATTCACGGAGCCCAAGTGTTTCGTGTCAGACGGAAATGGTGCCACGGTCGTCCAGGAATTCTTATCCTATCTGGAACAGGTCAGTGGTTCGGCGTACCAGCGGTTGAAAAACAAGTTCGAATGGGTTTTCGCAACAACGAGACATTGAAAGGATGGAGGAAGAAGATCAGGAACATAACGAAACAGTGAAAGACGGAGACGAGGACGAGCGCGAGAAAAGAATTAAGAAACACACTACATGACTCCGTTGATGGAAGAATTAGAACAACCGATGCCGACTAGGGGATACATACGGCACGTAAGAGAGAATGGCAGTCGATGTGAATATATACGGATGGTCTTGCTCGCCGCACAAACCCGCGCTAGAGAAGTCGTGCCGATTCGCGAAAATGGAGTCCACCGATAGTTTATATGACTTGGAAGCTGTCGACTTTGACATAAACATGGACCTTTACTACGACGACGTCTTGGACCTTTTCGATGACGTCTTTGTCGGTATGTACTTCTAGACATTGCCATGTGCATGTGTTTGTGTGTGTGGTTTTCAAATTGTTTATGTTCTTTTCTATTTTACTTTTGTGCTTTTAGTTCTGACGCCTGAAACATATGACAGTTTGTCTCTTCTCTATCTCAGACGAGAATATGGATGAGCTGCCTTTTGAGAGTGGACACCGCCCACTCCTCCGGCGACTCCTCAGTCCGATATGCAGCTGTGCCACCACCAAACAACGCCGTACCAGCAGCGATGGGTGGGGGTGGTCACCCCCGCGTCAACTCCACCACCAGACAACACAGTCTTCGTTGCACCGACCGCGCAACATCAAGCCTATGGACATCAACATGTCCCAGGCAACTGGAACGCCTACGAGTACGACCAACAGATGTACGCCGCTGCGTACGCCCAGCAGCAGATGTACCCATGGTCAGGTTATGCCGCCGCCATGGACTACTATGTGCTCTACTATGCGTACGGTCAACAGATGTACGCCCCTGACTACGCCCAGCAGCAGGTGTATCCTGGTCACGACATCGCCACGGCCCCTCCACAGCCTTCTCCTAATAATGATGGATGTAAATCTTCCTCCGTTCACCTATCCGGTAGACGCCGAGGAAGTGATGCGAACATTGGCGAATGTTCCTTTGTCCGCGTGGGGTGAGGCCGAATTCCAATACCAGAGGGACGCCACCAACGATGTGTGACCACTTGAAGCACACATCAGTACGGCAAATAAAGTGTACAAAACGTGCATCCTAGTTCTGTCTTTTTTTCTTTAGTCTTGCTTTGAGACAATATAAAGGTATGGTTGTGAATTACGTTGAACGCTTTATGCAGGCTATTTGATAGTGATTCTGTTTGTTTGAATTGTTTATGACACCACTATCTCCTTGTAATTGTTTACACACCTGAACCGTGTTTTTGTCGTGGGAAAGCACTCAACAAAGACGGTCCATACTTTGTTGGAACAAGTTTCGTTTTAACGATATAACATACTTTGACATTACATACACATTCATTTTGCATTTAACAATAGTAACAGACTCACCTCTAGGGGCAGGTCAAACGTTGACAAGACGTGCGTTCTTAGAAAGGGGTCAGCAATCTTTCCAGGTAATCCCACACGTTCCTCTGATTCGTGTTGATTCGTCGCTGGTTGTCGCTTTTGGGGTCTTTTTTTCATCTTTCTGCGAGCGTGCCGATACTCCTTTCGCTGTTACTCTAAGAAGGTCTCTCTTGTAGTTCCAAACATTTCGCTGCTAAAATCTCCAAGGACTCTATTCTGTTCGTCTATTCGCAACATGTTGTTTATAGTAAATGACGATTCTGAACCTTACCACCGAGTGTTTTGGTAAATAAACAGCCCTAAGAAGACCACACAGAAACACGACGGTCCTTACGTGAGAAGACAGATGTTACGTTCCCGTTGCAAAGATGTACCGCTAATGACTTGACAACTACAATCTTTGTCTCATTTATGCCGTCTTTGTTTGTGTTTCCCAAAAGTTTTTGTTGTGACGGTCCAAGCTGTATTGGTGATTCCCCAACCCAAAGCGACGAGGAGAGAAAGGAGTGTTGTCATACGGCATGGCTGCGAACGTGCAGGAGAGCAGGGCTGCCGACACACCCGACATGTTCTGTTTGAGAACACGCCATTGATCTGGAGACAGAACGAGCCCTTTCTTACTGGCTCTCCACAAGTCCTTTTGTTCGGGGTACGGACGATAGAACTGTCGCACACCCATCAGTGGTTTCCCCTTAAAACGACCAACCGTGGCGAAGACGTTTTCTCCTATGGGAAACCTGATTTCCAATCCGTCGGTCTCGTTGTTGTATTGGATGTTCGGTTTGGGAAGCGGGGCGTAGTCGGCAGAACAGCTCGGTTTCGTCTCGTTGTAGTAGTGGATGTTCGGTTTAGGAGGTGATGCGTAGTCGGTAGAACGACTCGGTTTCGGTTCGCTGTGGTACTGGCTGTTCGGTTGAGGAGGTAGCCCGTAGTCGGTAGAACAACTTGGGATCGAACAGCCCGTTGCCTCCGGTTGTTGCCTCCTGGGTCCGCCGTATAGCGGTGGTGTTTGCGTCGCTGCGTCCGCATATTGTGGTGTCTGAAGTCCGTCGTACTGCCAATCCAACATATCCGATGCAGACATCTGTTAAACCATCTTTCTCTCGACGAAGACTCTTCTGGGTCTTTGACAAATCGTGAGTGAATACTGGTGAACTGTCCGGTCCTTATCCTTTGTCTGAGCTAACTAATCGGCGTCGAGCACATGTCACTGTGTTCGTCACCTTTCATGTGTTGACCAATCGCCGTATAGCACCGTGTTATGTCTAGTCGAGTCTAGCTGGTGGTTGGACAAGTCCCCACGTGTTTCGTGGTTTATGCAGATCTGGGCGGCATGATAACACAAACGTGCGCCATCAACACACGACAAATAAAGTCGAGGAAAGACACGCCTACATTTCGTCTTGCAGGACTTATCAACCCGTTCCATCCCTGGTGACGTAACAACCACCTCCCAACCATGGAACACACCAACTCGACGACCACTGCGCAGGTAGCATCATCCGTTGTATTTTTCGACTCGTGTAGTTTGATGTGTGCATCCACGGCAAAAAGCAGCCCGATGATGACTTAAGTTCGTCCCCAGTTCAAACAATTTTCTAGTTCTCACGCCTCCCCTCAGCCTTCCCACTCCTCCCCAAAAATGTGCATCATCCCGTCCCTCCTATACAACTAACGAATATGCTGATGATATTTGCCCATCATAACTGTTTCTCTCGAAATAAGTCAAACGACCAACAAAAAGGCTTATAAACAGCAAAAAACACTGTAACGTTAATAACTTTAATTTCAGATATTTTGTATCATAAATTAAGTAAAGAACAATAAAGTTGCTAACTTTGATCCATCAACAATAAAATTCTGGCATATCATAAATTTTTGGTAAATGCGGCTGTCTTATGAATGTTTTGGACTATGCAAAACATTTACATAATTGGTTACAGGGACAAGTACTTATAGTACTGTTGGGATAAAGCTACACATGAGACGTCGGTTGTGGCGATACATCTTCACTCTGTTCTTCCCGTCCATCGTGGTCGTCTTGTCGTCTTTATTTCAAACATGGCTGCCACTGACGACATCTGTCATCTCCGCGCGGGTGGTTCTGGGAAGTACTGCGCTGCTCGTCATGGTGAAACAGAGCATCGGTGTTCACCGTGTATTGTGGGTCAGTCACTTTGGAACCCATTAATGAGACTAAATGCCTTTAAAATTATAAAAAATAGATGTTTAGTAGAGTTTATTGGCATCTATCATATTAGCCGTCGATGCTTGCATTGAAATTAAGATAGTTATGTATGACTCTATGTATATAGTTTTTAATGATTGTACACTGTACGTTTAACCAATTATATGCACTTTTAAGCCGCCAGCCCTTTACAATAGCTTCGCTAGCTAGTTGCAATTGGGCAGCGCTAGCCCAGGCTATTTTTGACGAACCAATAAATAGATAAACAAATTAGGATAGTATTTTACCTTTGCGATGAAGCTAACTAACGTAAAACTACATCTACGTGGTTCCATCTAACAATTTGTTCTTGACGTAGCCGGATGGCATTGCAGTTTGTTTTACATGCTATCTCATTATAAAGTACTGTTTTTTTATTATAATTAACAAGACAATCAAGTCAAGATAAAGTGTTTCCATAAACTCAGGGAGGTGAAACTTCTTTTTAACCTCAGGGAGGTTAAATCTCTTTTTAACCTCCTTGGTATCCCTTAGGCCACAGAAGCTCAAGGCAGAGACGTTTGGCTTTTTGGCTGCCTTGCAGTAGTGATCGCAGCATTACTGGAGACGGCTGTTGCACACAACATACACTGTTGGGAGGAACGCAGGGTGCGTTGGTTTCTGTTGCGTTTATGTTTTTGCGGTTTCGAGAGTCTTGATTGAAAAACATATCTAACAGTTACATTGTTTAAAAGTTCGTTCTAATTTCCAACAATATTCGTATTTTTTTTACAGAAAAAGAAAAGGGAGGAGGAGCGAAAGGTGTTTGCTAAAATTCGCATCCCGCGGCCTAAGATGCACAATCCGTACTTGGTCGTTAACAGTCCTTCATTGGAGGCGGAGTCTGGCACTGAAGAATTTTTATGGAGACCACCGAAAGCTGAGAAACCTCGCCAACCGACAACGAAGAGCGGAAAACACAAGAAAAGTAGATATAGAAAGCATAACTCAAGAAAGGCCGACCGGGGCGAACAGTCGAGTGAGACAGTACAAAAAGATGCTGCAGAAAAGGAGGGAGAAGAGCCATTGCCTGATCCCGTCCACGTTGACAGGCCGAGAAAGTACAGTCAAAACGTCATTTTTACTTTCCTCGGGCCTGAGATGGAATCCGGCGCGGAAGAATTGCTGTGGGTTCCTAGTGATAATAAGAAGCCAAAGAAGCAATCGGGTAAGAACATTTCTCGCAAGAAAGGAAAACGAGTCGCCAAGGTGTCCAAAGACGGTGCTACAGCCCCTTCAATGGACTACATCAAATCACGTAAAAACGGGGTGGACAGCAACACCCAAACGGCAGCAGAATCTGCTAATACCACTCCAACAGTCCCCGAGACCTCCACAGATCCAGCCGTAAATACCCAGGCGCTACCCAGAGTGCTACCTGTGTTTATTCCCCGCAAGGAACCAAAGTTCAAACAACCAGAGCCAAGACCGCCAATAAAGAAGCCAAAAGACATCACCGACAGAATAGACGAGAAAGCGAGACTGTTGCTGCCATTGTCATTTGTAGTATTCAGCGTCGTATACTGGGCACATTACATGCGTTACTAATTGTACATATACAAACATTAATCAAGCATACACATAGTTGCTATCTAGCTATTGGTAAGACTAGAGTATATACATAAGTGTGTACACTATAGTTAATTTTTTCTTTGGGTTAAAGGTATTATGGTGGAAAAGGAAAATATAACATGTGTTTTTGTAGGTCACATGTTTTTCTGTTAGACTGCCCTCCAGGAAGGCAGTAGTACAATATAATAAAGCTGTCAACTTTAATTACGACTCAATGACTTATAAAAAATGTGGGCCGACAGTCTCTGATACGACCTTCAGCGTATTCATTCAGTAGCATGCAAGCATGATCACCTGATAAAAGGAGAAAATAGATGTAATATTTTGCATCATTCACCAAAAACCATCAAGCGCCACATCACGACAGTTACCACACTGTTATTACACTGAACATATTGCTACTCAATGTGGCGACATAGGAGAATACATGTCACATACCCTCTATGCATTTCCCCAGGGATAGTCACCTTGCTGTGACCCTAGACCATTAGCTGATTGAAGCATCATCGAAAATAAAAGTTGTGAACGGCGTCATTTTTTTTCGAACATAGAAAGAGTGAAACCAACCAACCAACCAAGACAAATTAATTGACATGAGAAAAAGACTAGTCCCTTGTTTTAATGTTGCCCGAAAGGCATATAAGCTATACATATATACATTTCATTGATCAGAAAATAGCGTATGTGACAACCACCTGTCAACTTTTAGGGTCAATGTCCCCGGTAGAAACACCTCGTTATGAGACCTCAGTACGTGGTGTGAGACCCAATGTTTTGGTGCTGTGTCAAAGGTCAGATTCGGTAAGTCCGCCATATTTGTTTTGGTTCACGCTTTGTCGCGACGCTAACACAAATATTCTACAGTTTTTGTACAGCTATCTACTTGCAGGAAGTCGGAAAGAAGTTGGGAAAAGGTACGGTTTAAACTGATGAATGCTTGATTATTGGAAATGATCCAAGGGACGTATAATCTGTTATTCTATGTTGGGTAGTGTTACGTCTTCTCAACCTGCCGGTCCAGTTTTGTCCTTGCATATATTGGGAGCGCTGTGTGCTTTATACCCGGTAGTTTGACAGACCAGTTCGACCTCTCTAATAGTGTATATTTTATGCCCTGAAATCTCCGAGCATGTGGAAGACGGGATCTCGCACTCTGTTGTTCTTAATGTACTAGTAGTAGTACATTGTTCTTGATTTATGTGACATGTGTAATATGGGGAGGGGGGAGGTCACAACGTACCCAGGATCCCAATATCATAATATATGTAGCACTGATGACTGTCCTATCTTGATATCTTTCGTTTACATCTATACAACAGTAACAACGTACTGTATATGTTTGCATTCTGACATAAAATACTGCAATGCTTCTCTGTGCTGTAGGGATTCATTGTCTACTAGTATTGTGTAGTTAAAGGCTACAATTATGACATATAAATATGGGTACATATCCAGCATTGATATTGTGATACACAGTATTGTTTACTGTGATTTACCCCCAGGCTACCTCAGTGAAGATGGCGACTGTTGCAGGAATGTGTGGCCTGTCCGAGGAGGTCACTCTCGCCGTGCTGCCTCGCCTCTTCTACGAAGAACTACGGATCGAGCTGAACAGGAGAGGAATGAACATGGACAGTTCCACTTTGAATAGGGGGGACCTTTTGTCTCTGCTGCAGGACCTGATGGTGGAAGAATACTTCACCTTACAAACATCAGTGGGCCAACCCTCCCTACAGGATAGTGGTCCATCCTCTAGTGGGGTACAAGGGAGCGAGGATGGAGCTGGATATCCTGGGACAGAGAGTGAGTCTGGGAACATTTCCAGTGTACCTCGAGTCAAACAGGAAGTTGAAGAGCCATTTCCTGTGTATGCTGCCTGCGTTGGGTCAGATCGAACAGACACTGGCACTCTCCTCACAACAACGGAAACTTCAGAACACTTTGAAGACTCTACTGAGGGCCCATTACACTTGACTGACGAGATAAATGTAAAAACTGAGAAAGATGATGATGAAATCTACGACCACTTTGGTTGCACGGACGAAGCATTCAAGACTCAACATGACAATGCGTATCAGGATATTGTTGATGAAAATTACAGGAAAGGCGTACGCCACTGTCCGCACTGTGACTACACCACCGTTCACTCAACAACGATGAAACGCCACATGTTCAGGCACACCGGCGAGAAGCCGTTTTCTTGCTCCTTGTGCGACTACACAACTTCAAGGAAATATCGTCTGGTCAATCATATGGAGATGCATGGAGGTTGGGGAAGAGACTCCGTACAAAAGGGCGCCGACACTAGTGGTGCTCCTGCATCGGGCAAGAAGATGTCAGCCAAGAAGAAGGCAAAACAGAAGTGTTATTTTTGCTCCTATACATCAAGCACAAAGAAATCCATGACAAGACATCTTGCTGAGAAACACGCCAGACAGAACAGCCTACAGGAGAGAAATCACCAACATGACAGTTCTGCCGACAGCGATTCAATCAGCAGAAACAGAACATTTCTAGAGACTGTAGAGTCATTTGACAAAACAACATGTTTAAAAAATGGAGAAACATCTCCAGTTGCAGTTAGTGAAATGCCTCAACCCTCAGACCTTAACAGTGATCACAACAGTGCTGCTAAGAGTAGTAGTAATGGGAAAAAAGTCATTATTTCCTGCCCCTTATGTAAGTACACCTCCAAGTTGGTTAAACAGATGGAACAGCACATAAGCTCTCACACAGTCAAGGGGCCCTTTAAGTGCCCGGAGTGCTCTTTTCTGGCCACAGAACGGTCTGAGCTGTTTCTGCATATAGAGACTCACATCAGGAATGGAAGATTTTCGTGCCAAATCTGCGGTTACCGTGCAGCCACCCGTGGGGGGTTAACAAGGCACAGAACGTTACAACACCGGGGAACGGGCAACGACTGTAGCAGTCTTGATGAAAGGATTCAGCTAGGGGAGCCAACAGGCAATGAGAAAATGTCCTTGGAGTGCCGGAAGTGCTCCTACTGCACCACCGATAAGTCCCATTTTCAGGAGCATATCAAGATGCATGGAAGAGCAGGCAGGTTTACCTGTGAGGTCTGTGGGTTCTGGGCAGTCAGACATTCTGTCTTACAGAAACACATGAAGCTCCACCTACGTAAAGGTAGCGGTACTGCAGGTCCACAGAAAGTAGCACTAGATGGTACACCTACAATACAAGTTAAACTAGTGAGCTGTAGATATGACCAAAGGTCTGTTGATAAGAGAGGTAGGGACACTGACAGTAAAGATATGACCATGCCAAATGATAAAGTAACAGCTCCCAGTAAAGCAACTTCAGAATGCATTGCTACAAGTGAACAGGCTGTGTCTATAAAGACAGTGGGAGTCACAGCAGAATATCTAGAAGAAGCTCAGTGTAAAGAAAGGCCCTACATGTGTGGAGAATGTGGGTACCGGGTGGCTACCAGACATACCCTTACTACTCACATGAAGAAACATCTAGGGGGGAAAGTATACGAGTGCCAACATTGTGGACTGCAACCTACTAGCCATAGAGACTTTGTTCTTCATATGAGAACTCACACGGGAGAAAAACCCTACAAATGTCCACACTGTACCTCTTCCTTCGCCCGCAAACAGAATCTCAAGAGACACGTGCAGGTCCATGAAAGGATCGCAGAAAGTCTGAAAACTTTATGAAAGTTACAATGGTATGAAAGCTTTAAGGATGTTTCTATTTTTTCTAAGGTAATTGCAGCTGCCCAAATTGTTTTCTAATTACATGGAATATAACATTCAATTCACCATTTATGAAATAAATTTCACATGTACCTTTATTGTATTTTGTAGTTTCTATGACTTTTATTTATCAGCTTAGCTACAAGACCAACAAGATAGTTTTTAAAAACTGGTAATATGGTCTGAAGGATTAATTATGCATATTCTATTAGTGTTCAGCACCTGCACTATTTGATTTAAATTGATTACACTGATAGAGGCCCCATTCCCACTAGGATAAAATTATCCAGATCGAGCTGAATCAATTTGCTTCGATCCGGCTTCAAGCTGGATCGAGCCGGATCGAAGCAAATCAATTTGGCTCGATCCTGACAATTTTATTCTAGTGGGAAAAGGGTCAGAGAGAAAGAGTTCTAGTGGCTGTGACCAAGGACATTACACGTCTGTAATGTCCTTGCTGTGACTAATTTACTTTAACACACCTGTTGGAAATTGCATGGAAATTCTAATTGTATGTAAATAAACAAGAATTGGCAAAAGGTCAATGGGTAAAGAATGGAATTTACCAATGTCATTCTTTCTTGTGTCAACAGCAAATTATACCGCACTGATTTTATTACTGACGTTGTTAAAAAAAGTTCGGGAAGAAAATTTGTAACTGAATGGGGAGAGAGTGCAAGTTTTGCGCATACACCTGGGGAGAGAATTTCCCCACAACACGAAGTGGAGCATGACACACGCTCCGGTAACCCAACATTGTTATTTCTCGTGGAGCGTAACAAATACCGTCACAAGGATCCTGGCCTAAACGTTTGTACGCCGGGGGCTAGGCAGCACAGGGCGGAACTGGTCGAACAAGTTTCACACATCTAGGGTCTCCGAGGACAACTGACTTATCCAACACACTGATTTTTACCAACTATTTTGTCGACTTGACAAGATTGGCATTCCTTGAAGGAACGCTTACTGACTAGGTAAGTCGTATGGGCTTCATACGAGACTTTTATGAGTGTTGTCATCGGTCTCTGATGCACCAAGTGTTACAGTACATTGTATATACCACAATGTTGAGGAGGGGGGGGGGGTCAGGTCTTGGCCCATTTTGTCTTGGACTTACCTGGGCATTGGTATACGTACGCATACTTGCTATTTGTCAAGCGAATGCACTCTAACCAGTGACTGAATTGGTTCGTAGAACTGGGTAATCGTTGTAGAAAACGAATGACTTCTAGACAGATTAAACATTTGCTAACGAAGTTAACAAAATTCATGTAGACGCCATTTTGGGTGGGACGCCATTTTGCATTGAGTTGTCTGACAACTTCGTCAGGTACATTGTAACGGATTGTAACGGCCTATCTACAGAAAATCCTGTTCGTGGACAGTATTAAACATAATGTTTCGCGATCACACAGCTTCTAAGACAACTTGAAAAAAATTCTAGCGTTAATTTTCTCCATTTAATCCAACAAAAATGGTGTTTCCAGGTGGCAAAGTTGTGAAACTTAAGTACATGTAGTGACCTGTAGAGTGTGGATACATGTACTGGTGCCATGTTATGCTTGATTAAACAAGAACAATTTCATGCTTTGCAAGACTTCTTTACATTGTGGTTCCCCCCGACTATCAAGGTGAATTTATTCTCTCTGTAGGTATATGACATAAGTTACAGCCGATTGAGTTCAATTTACATTGTTGCGGTAAGATCAACATACGTGATTTGCAGGTGTTACAGCCACTTTTAGCACAAGTATCTGGTTTGTGTCACATGAAAAATATGTGAGTCCTTATGTATGGCTTTTGTATGTGCAATGAATTATCCGTGAAGTGCAATGATTCTGCTTGAACTTGTTCGAATGGCTGGCATAATGAATTACTACTTAGTACATTACAGGTTAAAAACCTAATCTTTTGAATTGCTTGGATAAACACTGTTTTGTGCTTCATTCTTTTCACTCAGGTGTGGGAAAGTGTTCCAACAGACCATCACAATGTCTGATATAGATCTCCAACCACTAGTAGTAGATGAAGACACGGAAAGAATAATGGCGGGTAGGAAGAGAGAAGAACCCAAACCGCGCCCCCCTGCGTCTCCGGGCACATTGCACCGTAGACTGTTCGTCGGAGGCACCGACTCGGACTCCTCCAGTCTGCAAGATTTGTTCGGGGAAAACGGCGACGACGACTGGGAGAAACCTGAGAACAGATGCGGCTGCGGCTGCTGCCACCCGGACTGCTGCCAGTGCTGCGCAAGTCCCAAACTTTTCGCGGCTATCTGGGCAATCGTGTGCGTCTTGATCAACACGACAATCGGCTACAGAGTTGGGATATTAGCCACTTTAGAAAAGGCGTTTGACATGGAGAGTAAGTACACTGGTATCATGTACGGAGGACATGACGCGGGCTACCTTATCATGGTCCTCCTGGTGTCCTATTACGGAGGGAAGAAGGGGTCCCATCGTCCCAAGTGGATCGCCTACGGTACAATGTTGATCGGAATTAGCTGTGTCATCTTTGCGCTGCCATATTTCTTCATGCCTAGACACGTCATTGATGAAGGCGAAGAAAAAGTTGTCTGTGCACCCGGGAAGGCGCAAAACACGACGGATGTAGAGAACTGTAAGCAGACTCACTCCATGAGTTTGTTCTGGTACGTCATGTTGACGGTTGCGACGTTCATGATGGGGATTGGTGGAGCGCCCGCGTTGCCTCTCGGGACAACGTACATCGACGATCACGTGACAAAAGAGAGCTCGCCATTGTACATCGGTAAGGGATATCATTAACTTTCATCTTATGATACAGGTACAAACTTTCAATAGCAACCCATTATCGTTAAGCATGGAGGTCACTCGGAAATGCCACTGGCCACTCCTGAACATTAAAACAATAAGAACAATATAGCAACAACAACAACAAAAACAAAGCACTGAAAAACACTAACAAATTAGTATAACATAAATGTCTTTCCTGTTCAATTTTTTCCAGGTTTAGCGCTGGTCCTTCCCAACACAGGCAACGCTCTCGGCCTCCTCTTCAGCTCCTTTGTACTTCGGTACTACGTGGACTTTCTCTTTGTTAGCCCTTCTAAGATTGGTGAGTATACATTTATGATTGTGGTATACGTTTTTAAACGTTAAAAATAAAATTTTAAAATATCAAAATAGTACTTTGAATATAATATATAGTACATGTAGTAGTAGATGAAAAAAGAAAATACAGGTACTCCAGAATAATTTGTCCTTAGGATTTTTATTTAAAGATCAGAGTTGTCCTTTGTCTTGAATACTCAGATCGTTTCCTCAACATTTCATTCCATTTTCAATGCTAGGAATCGACTCTGCAGACGACAGGTGGATAGGGGCGTGGTGGTTAGGGTTCCTTCCCCTGGCCGCTGCGTTCTTCTTCTTCAGCCTTCCTCTCTGCCTCTTTCCGAAAAAGATGAAAAAGCCTCACGAAGTTGGCCTCAAGGAGACCACCAGGATCCTACCATCTCTTGCAGAGCGGCAATACCTTGCTGACAAAGGTGAACATTTGTCTGACTTCATTCCTCCTATACCTTCTCTTTATAGTCCATCGAGGTATCAGACGGTGGGTCACATTACATGTTGTAATGTGATGGATGTTCCCCTTCTCCTACAGGCTTGTTCACGACGTTGGGTTGCCTCTTCACCAATAGCGTGTACGTTCTCATCCTCCTCGCCATCTTCGTCATATCCGCTGTCACCAACGGTTTCTCCATGTACATCCCCAAGTATCTGGAGATACAGTTCTCCATCTCAAAGGCAAACGCCAGTGCGCTGATAGGTATGTGTACATTCCATTGTTTCTAAAGTAGTTGAATCTTTATGTCTTGTTTTTTTCCCCAACATAGTGAAAAAGTTGGTGTTATCTTGATTCAACAAGATACAGAGAGGGTTCAGACTTCCGGGAAGTATTGGATGGCCCTTCATGCAATCCTCGGCTTCCTGAATTCCCCCAATTCCTGCCAGAGACATTTCAAGTGTCTGACCTTTGTGCGTCCTGTCTCCCTGCCTATCTGTCGATGCCACGCACCCACGTGCTGTCAACCTACTCTGTCTGGACAAACAGACACACAAACCCGCAGCCCCAATACAAGTAATACATCACCATGTCAGTTGCGATGGTCATACACAACCGTTTACTCCTCCACCACTAGGAATCGTGGTTCTGCCGGCGACGCTGCTGGGCACGCTGAGTTCCGGAGTGCTGATGCGGCTGTGTAAGGTGTCCGGACGGAACGCTATCCAGCTGCTGGCCTGGCTGTTCCTGGTGGTGGCCATGGCCGTCATACCCGGCATGTTCCTGTACTGTGAGCCTGTACCCATAGCTGGCATCATGACCGAGTACGGAGCTACAGCGTGAGTTGAATTTCAGATCAATAATCATGTGATAAAGCTGATTCACAGGACTAGTTATCAATTCAAGTCACAGAACGTGTGTGTGTGTGTGTGTGTCCGTGTCTGCCTATGTGTGTGTGTGTCTGTGTGTCTGTGTGTGTCTGTCTGTCTATGTATGTGTGTGTGTGTGTGTGTGTGTGTGTGTGTGTCTGAGTGTATGTATGTGTTTGTATGTATGTATGTATGTATGTATGTATGTGTGTGTGTGTGTGTGTATGTGTGTGTGTGTGTGTGTGTGTGTGTGTGTCTGAGTGTATGTATGTGTTTGTATGTATGTATGTATGTATGTATGTATGTATGTATGTATGTATGTATGTGTGTGTGTGTGTGTGTATGTGTGTGTTTGTGTGCTGCATCCGAATTACCGTCAACTGTGGGGTCAGGTGGCGCAGCGGTAGTGCGTTCGGCTCAGGCCCAAGAGGTCCCGAGTTCAATCCCCACCCATGTCACCGATCTTGTGCCCTTGGGAAAGGCACTTTACATGAATTTCCTCACCTCACTCAGGTGTAAATGAGTACCTCACCAGGACTCCAGGAAGAATAGTGTGAATTAACACACTAATGGAGATCCTCATAAAAACCAAACCAAACCAAACTGTCCCCTTTCAGTTCCCAGTCGGGAAGACAGCCCCTCCCCCACGCCAACCTGCAGGCGGAGTGTAACAAGGACTGTGTCTGTCCGCGTGAGTTCAGCCCGGTCTGCGGCCCGGACAAGATCATGTACTTCAACCAGTGCTTCGCCGGCTGTAAGGGCAGTCTGAACACCAAGTACAAGGACGTCATGGTAAGATGTTGTTCATAAGTTCATCAATTTATGGATGCATACAATATTGTTATCATTCGTTGTTATAACAACCTGTTACTTCCGGGACGGAAGTATTGTTTTGGGTGGCGCTGGTTTAGGGGGAGTTTGTATGTTTAGGTTCCAGACATTGCATCAGACCACATGACAGGAGGTCAAAATGTACTGTGCTATGGACAGTTTGGAGTATGTGTAGGAATTCAGTTTTGTAATATCCGATGACATTACATCATACAATCCCCTCCACAGTTCTAATACATTCACGAAAACCCAACACACTTCTCGGATATCTGATGATTTGTTACACATGAACTTTATTCCTGTTACTCTCAGCTGTACACAGATTGCTCCTGTATCTCTCCGGGGACGATGACCGTCCGGAAGGAACACTACACCGGATCCGTGGCCACCAACGACTGCAACTCTCTCGGGCGGTGCAACAAGTTCATCTTCCTCATGATCGTGCTGCTCGTGGTCGCCTTTGTGTCGTTCTTCGCCTTCACACCCATAATCACTGCAGTACTGAGGTAGGAAATGAATCACAAGTGTGTGTGTGTGGGGGGGGGGGATCAGACCAAGACTGTGTTATCTCAGCATGACAATCATTGTTCCCATGTTTAATAGCACATATACATAAAACAATACGACAAATATATTCCCAATCCTTCTGAGTAATTAAAGGTGTTTGTCGTAAATGTTTAGGCACCTGACAAGTAGAAGGGCTACTAGAATCGTAATATAGTCAGTCAGGCTATGGCCAGACCCATGGCCCAGTACACGTACTAGTTAGACAGTTGAAAACCAACAACTGTTGATCAAGAAACAATGTTTATAGGTGACTGTACATGTATATGTATGGAAAAAGACAAAGAGGCGACCTATAAGCCTATAAGCCTTTCCTAAGGTGGATGGTAATGGATTTGTCTTGAATATCAATACAACATTATTTGTGATAAGCCAACGTTAGAATGCATATCTCCAATTTCTCGTTGCTTTTTTTCAGAGTTGTCAAGCAGGACGAATCCACCCTTGCGACAGGAATGATACAGTTTGCAGTCAAGGCAATTGGTAAGTCTACTTTGGAGACATATGCAATTAGGTCGTTCAATAACTGTATCAGCTAACTAGACTTAAACTAGTACTGACCAAGTTCATTGATAGTGTAACAGTATTTAAACAGCTATAACTGCCCCGGGATCTCGATTTGATTGAAAAAGGCCGGCCCCTCACCTCACTCATTCAATGTATCTAAGTTATTTGTTTATGTCTATGTATTTCTTCTATTTCTTGTGTCTGTGTTAAAGCTTTTTGTGTACCCAGGACACAAGGAATACATGTCAGTCCTATGTGTGATCTACATGTACTGGTAAAATTGATAAAATGATCTGAAATATTAATCTACGGTTTTCCAGGTACTGCTGCCCCTTTCCTGTTCGGGATGGCCATGGACTTCACCTGCATCTATTTCTCCAGCTACTGTGACGCTAAAGGAGCGTGTCTGGTGTACGACATCGACTGGAACCGCTACCTGATGTTAGGGATTGTCACTCTTGGCACTCTGCTAGGTTCTATGTTGCTATTTTGTGCTTACATTATCCACAGATCATACAGAGAGGAATAGTTGAAAAACTCTTGCATGTCTGTGTTCACCTTTCGGTGGTCGCTGATGCCACTATAATTAATCGACTAATTTTCTTAACCCAATTCAGTCCAGCCTCCTCGTAAAATGAAGCGTGAAACCGTGAATAATTTCATCAGGTTGGTGAATGATTGAATAGCAAAGTTCTTTATTCACAACCACTTGTTTGACAATAGGCTGTTATTAAACAAGTGGTTGTGAATAAAGAACTTTGCTATTCAAAATGTGAAAACTCCCCATAAATGTATACGAGGTAAACATTAATAAGTGTGAGCTTCTTTGAGAGTGTCAAAAAGAGTTATCGTTGGTATCTCCTAGAGTCCTATCTGATATATAGTACACAAAAAATACTAATTAGAAAGTAAAAATGTATCATATAACTGTTATCACTGTGTACTAGGTAGATATATTTGTAGGAAAGGTATATCAGTCACTACCAACTAGTACGGTTCTGTCTTGTATTAAGGACAGGGACTATATTGGTGCAATATCTATTCATTGCTGATTGGTGTTCCGGTGTAAAGAATATGCAATCCACAACCTGGTGAACTTAGTGATATAAGGTCTACACTAGAGTGATAAATGGACAGAATCAGTACTGTATTTAACATTTGTGATGTGAGAACACTGAGATATATTTATAGACATATGCAGTAATATATTGGCCACGGTGATCAAGCACCTATCATATGTATATATTGCATTCTGCGCCGAAGGTCATTTGCTTACCCCAAACGTCCTTGAAATTCCTAGTATACAGTGTAGGCATTCCATCATTAAAGTTTTCAACCATGAACATACGAGCTTCGAGGTATCTGTTAATGTAAGTCCAATCCTTGTCCCGTCCTTGCACTTGTCCGCGTCTATTCCCTTTTTCCCCTTTGTTTGCACCCACAGCATCATCAAATGGCATGCGCGCGCGGCTGCTAATAATCCGCTGTATAGCGGGGTGAGCAGTATATGAGATGATGATGATCCAATGACCACTCAATATAAGATACAATTAATCCCTAACTAAGTTCCGGGCGTAGATGACTTAAAGTAATTCCTATATTTCACCTACTGGTTTCATTGTAGGTTGGAAATGCACCGACAAGTCCGCTCTCTAGCCCCCCTCCCCAAGTTGCCTTGATTGATCGGTGCATATGTCCCTTGCATGACACACTAGCTAGTCTCTACCCGAGTAGTGTGTCCTTGAAAAAGCTTGATTCGTGAAAAAGCAGAAAAAATGGCTCCATGGATGCACGGGGTAAATGATTTTCCAAAAGCGTTAGCTGGTCATAGAGTTACACAGTTGAAAGCAATGTCTACATGTATTGTATATGCAATTTATTGGCCAGCTCCTGTGACAAATTAATCAACCTAATGGCCGACGTTAACTATGTTTACAGCCACGCAAGGACACTGGTAGAGGCTAGAACTAATTGCAATTGGCATTTGGAATTTTACGTGTAGTATGAAAAACGCCGCGGTGTTTACATGTTTACATACTCTCTAACTCCCAACAATGCCCCAGGCCTGTATGTCCTGTACCAATAAATTATTCAATGCACTTCTGATGAAATATTTTGACCACGAAAATGAATGGTACACGCGTGTTTATTTGTCACGTGGCGTACAGATATTTTTCATCGCTGCGTATATATATATATGGGCTATTAGCCGATTGTATTCTTATCAGTACTTCGTTCTGAAATCACGAATACTTTTCGCATATAGCTAAACAACATGACAAAGTTAATTTTAGAGTGTTTTGTCCTTGTCTTTTCTCCCATACCTTTATCAATATCAATATCGTATCAATATCAGTATAGCAACAATGACGTCTAAATATATCCATCCAATCCAGGCACGTAAGTATATTGTGCCTTTCTACCTGACAAGAGGTTCCACTTTCAAATATTTTACTGTTCTTGATATTCTGAGGTGAATGGCGCGTTCTAATTGCCACCAATATCAGAAGTGATTCATCCCTTCCTAATAAATTTGCATCAAGGAGTGGCGCCAAACCTATGCACACCTGCATGGGCCAATTGAAATTTAAAAAATCTATTTCACCATACCTCGGAAAAATCTTTTCTCCACAAAGTTCATTCAACAAGACAGCGAGCAGAGCAATGGTCTTCTTACAAACATTTTTAAAATTTAATTTAGGCCTTGTCTCAAAAAATGAGACATAGAATGTAACATCAATTTAAAGAAGATAAAGTATTTGCGTAATACAGATATGACGCAAAACATCAAGTGTCATTATGAAAATGCAATTTGCTTTCTACCGTATGGCTCTAAAGTGCTGTCGTCAACAAATTCCTTTCTTTGTGTGGGTGATATATAATGTATAGGGGATTAGTGGGTATGATCATCGTCAGACGCAGTTCGCATTACAGAACTGTGTAAGGTGTGAGGTAGAGTTTTCCTCGAGCCTTACTGTCTACCTTTAAGTTGGACAAAGTGTTAATTTGTGGGCATCCTGTTGAAGAAACGTTCACATGGCGTTAAATAGGTACATCGGCATCATTTCCATCGGGCTATCACTGTTGACATATGTTTATGCACCCGGTAAGTCCTTTCTACATTTCTGTATATAATATCAATATCGCCAGCTGCAGTGGAGTCACTGCGATAATGAACAAATTGTCACGTTTGAATTTTGGGATTCTTTTGAAATGCGTTGTTTATTTTCATTTGGTTACTAGCTGGTACTTCCATGGGAGTCTTTTGTAATACAAATTTAGTATCTTTTGTAAACGTGTTATCTGTAATATTTATCAGTCAGATTTACCTTTTTGTTTTGTTTTGACTGTAGAGCACCCTTTCGACAGTTTCCTTGAATTCGATGGGTATGCAATGGATGGATTTAACCACGATAGGTTGGATACCAGCACAGCGGAAGAGTGTCTGATGGCATGTATCGATCGCAACAATGAGTCACTTAATAGGTACCTATCAGTCGAGTACTGGCCGACCGACAGGAAATGTGTCCTCGGCAATGCTTCAAAAGTGCAGGCTCCTGAAGCTTTCAACCAAAACTCTCAAGTCATTTACTATCAGCTAAGTAAGTCCACTCTAACCTGTACTGTGGTATCATTCCATATCTTTTTGTTTTAATTCTCATAATTTTTGTTTTGTTTACTTTTGAGTAAAATTGAAATTGTGGGGTCGTATGGCGCAACGACAGAGTACTCGACTCGGAACCAAGAGGTCCCGGGTTCGAGTCCTGACATGCCACCGACCTTGTGCCCTTGGGAAAGGCACTTTACACGACTTTCCTCACTTGCCTCAGGTGTAAATGAGTATTATGTGTTAGGTGTGCACGCTACCAGCATATTTGCTGCCTAGTGCACACTTTGTATTGTCATGTTACAATTTCTGAACAAAAAAAAAAAAAAAAATTGAAATTAAAATGCACATGGGTGGTGGGTTTGGATAAGTTCTACGTAGTCATCGGTTATTTGAAGAAACTTTGACTTTACTTCAAATCAAAGGCCAGCAGGAGACAGTTAGAATTCGATTTGCTGTAAAAAAAATCAACTGTTGCTATAATAAGTTGTGAATTTTATGTCGTAAGTAAGTATTACATGCATAAGTATAGACTGTAATATGGCATACAAATTCGACAAATTAAAATATAAATAAAAAAAGTACAGACCGCTTAGTCCTGAGTGCCAGTCCTGGACTAACTCACAAGTCTGAGTTAAGAATTTATCAATACGGAATCATTATTTTCCCATTTTAAAAAATCAATTTGTAATAAAGATTATCAATTGCGTCCTATACAGTTGTTGATGAGTGTAAAGCACCGGCACCAGAGGCAAAGCACGAGTGTTCCCATGGATGTACGGACCTGGAGGACGGGTACAACTGCACGTGTCCACAGGGCTGGGAGATGTCACCAACCGACAAAAGGACCTGCATTGGTGAGCACTGCAGTGGTAGTGATTGGTTTATTTCTTATCCATTGATCACATTTTCTCATATTCGAGGTACACACGCCGTGGGCCCTGAATCGTATTGACACTACGATTGGTTGAAAACTGATTAAATCAATGACATATAACTTACAGCTCTTAACTGTGAAACATTTATTATATACGTACGGGTTAACGCAGTCAATGAACAGTTTATTGTTTTTTATCATATGTAACAGGTATTTTTTTTTAAATGACTAGAAGAATTTTTGTCATGGTTGGAATACAAGCAGGGACTGTAATAAAACCTGTTGCTGTGAAAAAATGTGGTGTTGTCATTATTGAAAGCTTATCTCCTCATGTCTGATTTTTTTTAATATCTTAAAATCACAAATGATGTCCACGCACAGCTCATGCTTTCTGATTGAATCATTTTACTTAAGATTTTTCGAAAATATTTTCACGATTTTTTTTATAAATTTTAGATGTCGACGAATGTGTCACAAGTAACGGCGACTGCTCCGATGACTGTGAAAATAACCAGGGGTCTTACACCTGCACCTGTCCACTTGGGCGGGAGCTGTTTACTGATGGGCTGAACTGCCAGAGTACAAGTTCCTTTATTTTCATCATAATGTTTTATATAATGTTTAATAATGATTCTATATGTTGATTTGGTTCAAACATAATAGCACCAATTTGAAAAGAAATTCGTCTTTTATTATTTATTGCAAAACATGTACATGACTATTGGGAACTGGCCCTTCAAATGACCTGATGCCCTTTTGATGCCATTAACCATTTTGTTTCGTCTCGTGATCATCTTAAAATGCAGATTGGTTAATGACATTAAAGTGATGTACAACTTTAACGTTAAGGTTTAAAAAGATGAAATGTAACATGTTAATGTAGTAACAACACATGAAAGAAAAGAACATGCGACGTTTCCGACTGACTGTAATTCTATTGCCAGTTTCACCATTTATTTTACTTTTATAGTACACGGGAATTGGTCGGAATGGAGCCAGTGGTTCAGCTGTAACACAGCCTGCGGCCTTGGTCGGCAGAAAAGCCGGCGGAACTGTGCCAACCCTGCTCCACAGTACGGCGGGAGGGGGTGCGGGCGGCGGAACACCAAGTCAAAGCTGTGTTACCAAGACTCTGGCTGTACAGGTATCACTGTTCTAGTACCTTCTACTCTTTTGATTACTCTAGATTTGCCAGTAGGTTCAGGTCACTTTCTTGTCCCATCCTCATCTTGATGGTCGGGGACTATGGTAGCGTCCATCACCAAGCCTCCTCCATCCTTCTCTGTCCTTAGCCCTCTGCGTACAGTACAGTCTGCTAGCGACCTGCCTGTCCAGTCTCCGATGTCGTCTCCCCATCTACTGTGTGGACTCCCTCTACTCCTGGCGCCACAGATCTTTCCTTGTAGGATGTGGGTTGTGATGCTATAGGCTCTGGTAACATATCCAATTTAGTATAGAAGTTTCCTTCTTCTGACCATGGATAGGAGTGTTCTTTCCGTCCCTATTTCTACTATTCATGAACCGAGATGCCCAGGAAACATGCATTGGTCAATTCTCTCAAACCCTCTCAATTGATTGACAAAACTTGTAAGAACATGATGTTAGCCAGCGTGTTGTTTTCTTGCGCATTCTTTGTACACTATCATATGTCATTTTCTTACAGGTCCAAAACATGACATGATTATTGATGTAAGTTCAACCTCCATCCTTTTTACCTAACTTGTTGTAATAGACTTACGTTTGTAATAATCAACACAATTCAGACGTACCTCGTACTTTTGCCAGTTGAATTTCACAATTAAATTGAATTGAATTTGTAAATTGGATTTGTTATATGGTAATTGATAAATAGTACAGGATTTATTAATATGTTATATGGAACTTGAAGTGTGGTGCATCAAACGATTCTCTTTTGAAAGGCATCTTTCAAGTATTTTACTGTCTGTATTATGGAAATGTTGCGTCCATTGGCATTGACATTGCACTTTCACTCCTTTATCATGTATATATTCTTTTCCAATGGATATAGTAACGCTAGCGTTATACCTTTACTTTGACTTTTGTCTTCTTTTCTTGCATGTAAACTGCAGGGGCTTCTGGGCCCAGACGAAAGTGAAAGTGACAATCTAACAACCAGCACCGTCGCGTGGGGAGAGTCAGAGAGAGTGAAGTCAGGAGAGTCCGTGGTGCCTGGCTACCACACGGCCACCAGACCGAATGAGGAAGGTAGTGTAACATTTTGTCAGCACCGGTACTTTAGTATCTTTAGTACATTTTTTTTACCAGGGAATTTGCAGATTTTGTATATTGTGTATGTAGCCATGTTTATCCAACTCAGTTAAGGTTGAAGTTTGTTTTTAAATTCACAAGTCTGTTATACATGAATTCTCATAAATGCATGTCATCGACAATGTCCTCATCTCCTTAAGCTTACAACTGAAGGCTTTAGATAAGTAAACATCCCTTTCTCCTGTTTTCTATTTCAGAGGAAACCCTACATATTGTGTCATCTGTCTACATTCGGCAGGTCAGCCGTCTGTCCGAGGAACACGCGGTACGTTCTTACTTAGATTTATACAAGGCAGACATGGTATGTCGTCGCGTTGGTCAGTTACTGCGACCATCTTAGTTAGATACCACTTATGGGTATGCCTAATCCAAGTAGCTGTTCATAATAATCTAGCAGACATTGAGAACAAACAATTGTCCCTTTTGACATCGCCTACTTTCACAAGCAGCGTTTTCGAGAAATCAATTTTATGTAACATATACCAGAAGTATTATTTATGTCA
Source organism: Branchiostoma floridae x Branchiostoma japonicum (assembly GCA_013266295.2). Lineage (NCBI taxonomy): Eukaryota > Metazoa > Chordata > Leptocardii > Amphioxiformes > Branchiostomatidae > Branchiostoma > Branchiostoma floridae x Branchiostoma japonicum. The sequence continues at coordinate 8,972,870 of CM023824.1, forward strand.
CATTTAAGCCAGCGTCTGGAGAGATGTTGTTGTTGTTTTTCTCCCCCTCCTGTAGAACATGTCCGTTACCATAGAGTACACGCTGTCCTGGTACGACCCGAGGTTACAGGGCATCGCCACCACCTGGGTGCCCGTCCCCCGGACCATGATCTGGCTGCCGCCGCTGAGGTTCGGGAAGTCCGTCCGACGCGCCACGCCTGTTCACGACGACACGCCTGCTTGGGTTAACAGCGATGGGCTCACCGTCTACAGAATGACGTTAGTGTTTACAGCAAATAATTTTCAACTAAAAAGACGCTTTTCTGTTGAGCTCTATCGACTTCAAATAACTTACAACGCGGCCACATTTGTCGTAGTTAGTTGTACGATTTTGATGCCGTAGAATTAATTTTAAGACAGTCTGTGGCAAAACCAGCCACCGATAAGGATCTAAGACCGCCTTTGCCGTAACATGATTGCTGAATTTGTACGACACATGCACGACTATCCTAAGAATGAATCTCAGCGATCGTGCGACAATCGTACGACGAATGTTACCTGGCCCTAAAAGGACGCTTTCATGCTACGATCTGCCGACTTCAAGTACCTTAATCGTTATTGCTATCTTTCTGAAGTTGTCAGACGTTTTCTACCAGACATGCCGTTTCATATTGTGACACAGTCCTTAAAACATTCATAACTTTATATGAAAATTATATTTATTTCCTTAAAAAGTTTTTTTTCTGTTCCATAGGAGGAAGTTACACGTGTCCTGTCCAATATTACTGACCAAGTACCCTTTTGACCAGCAGACATGCAGTGTCAAACTGCACGCCTGTGAGTATCATCATTCAATTTTTATGAATTTGCAAACCATGAATTAACCGTTGATAACAAAGTGACGAGATCAGATCGACGGAGACATTTCTCTCGTCAATCAGTTATAGAAGTCACCCTTGTTCTATCAGCTTTATTTATAACATGGTTAGCATTATTATCATTTAATGTCTTGGGGTGGTGGGACTTCGGCGCACTGTTACGTCAACTGTGTTTATATGTTTTAATTGTATTTTGCTTTGTGGCGTTGTTATGTCTTTGTAGATAACGGACTGAAGTTGTATCTGGTGGCGTCAGACGACGTCAGATATGCGGCCATCAAAACAGACGCCACAGGAATGGTGTCACAGTTCGAGCTGACAGGAGTGGACATACAGGCGTCCTTCAACCAATTTCAGCTCAACTCAACAGGTACATAAACATGTGAACAGCGTTTTCAAAACTGTATTTGTAATTAGATATACGTTTTGCCACTATAGTGTAAGCTTCTGGTTTGTATGTCTCTAGTTTATTGATTAATTAAGCCAGAAATCGTTTTTAAAAAGTTGCGTAAAGAGGTTCTTCATAATATTGCTTTCACTGCTAAAAGAATGGGAGGGGGACCGCTACCATACACAAAAAACGTATCCATACTCTTCCCCCAGACAGTCTATAGCAATCTCTTCAAATATTTCTTCATTCAAAATCTTCACTGCGCGTTTGTAGCTACTTTATCTAACCAAGGAGGTTAAATCAAGGATGTTAGAGAGAGAATTTAATGTACTTCCAGAAGTTTTGACATTTCTTACTGTTGAATTTCTTTCTAGATTGCGTCTTCTTCCTGCAGAAGTGCAAGTATAACCTTGACGGGTGTCTGTTCCGCCGGTTTCCGGACTGTCATCTCAGTGACGAATGTCAACAGTGCACCAGGACGACTGGACAGTGTGCATTTGAACTGAACGGGTGTCTGCAGGGCCAGGCTAGTAAGTATACATGTAGCCTCTATCAGGCTTCGGGAGGCGGCTGGAAAGAGTAGAAATTGGCCAAATAGACAGATAACATGCCAGGAGAGTTGGTCCACAAGAGACTACATTCGGGTCCGGCAAAATGTAGTCTCTTGCGGACCAACTCCCCTGGCCTGTTATCTGTCTATTTGGCCAATTTCTACTCTTTCCAGCCGCCTCCCGAAGCCTGATAGAGGCTAAGTGAGTATACATGATATGTAATATATATGTGTGTACACCATATCGATAAAATCATTCCTTTTTGGGACATTTAGACATTTTCGCATGATTTTTTAAAAGCATCTTCAGTATCCTTTTATGCTTGTATGATTTTCATCAGAAATATTCTCATTTGCATTGACTCGAGATGCACAACATACAAAAATGTACGTACAGGAAATGAAAAGGGCTTTACATGGTATGCAGTCGAAGCCTGCCATGCATAATTCATTGGCTAGAAATAACAACAAAGGTGTGTTTGTTCTGGTATTGCGGAACGAATATGTCGTCATTTTATGGGATTAAGCAGGACTGGTATAATGTTGGTTATTTTCCGAAGGATAGGTCTTTGTATGCAGGGACCGTATCTTGTTTTTAATTTGGTGAAGCTCATCATGACCGCCAATGACGTAATAAGCATGTAAAATTGATCTCAAACTATCTACACCAGTTATCAAAAAAGTAAAGTTCACCTTGTGCTGTATGGCAGTTGTTTTTATACATGACAGAAAGAAGTTTCATTCTCACATGCACACTATGTTGGAGCCTATACTGCTGTAATCAAGGAGGCTAGAGAGAGCTCCCTCTAACCTCCTTGCTGTAATAAAGCCTAAGATTAGGACAACGAAATGTGAACTCCCCGAAAAAGACTCATGACTTTGAGGTAACGGCATTCTCTAGAAGAAGGATCATGACTTCCTTTTTCAGGTACAAACGGGTACAACACACTGGAGGTTCGTCTGCACATGACCCGCCGCCTGTCGAGCCAGGCCTTCCGACTGTTCCTCCCCTCTGCAGCTGTAGTGACCGCAGCGTACCTACAGCTCTGGCTCCCCCTACAGACCTCTGTCGTCACGGGGAGGATCACACTCGGGATCACCGGGTTCTTAACCATCATCGTGCATGGCAGTGGCATCGGCGCTGTGTCCTGGGTAAGGATACACCTGTTTGAATGTTCTGTATCTGTATCTGTATAGCCGGTATAACCGCCCTTCGGCGTAACACACCAGCTTCACAGGCACGCGGCGCGGCGGCAGCTAGCTACATTACACTGAACGACCTGTTGCACCCAATCTTTGCACATATATCTGCAGGAGTTATTTAAAGCTATCTAGTGATGATGCCTCAACTGTACTTGGTGGCAGCGAGTTCCATTCTACGATAGTTCTTGGTGTTTTTGAATTGAACACCTCAATCATTGGTTGATGACTTTGATATTTGAAGGCATGCATGACTATTTCCTGTTCTTTTCTGAGCTGGTATTAGATAGTTAGTAGTTGGTACATCATAATGGTCCGGAGGGATCTATTGTCGTTTTACAATGTCTATGAAACTATATTAACATTTGTAACGCACTTGTCACCAGGTGAACGAAATAAGAGCAATTGACATCTGGTTTAGCGGCTGCCTGGCTGTCGTCATTCTCATGTTCCTCGAGACAATCATCGTCTACTTCGTCCAGTCTCGACTGGAAGAAAAAGTAAGTATTTACCAATTTTGCTAGATATATTTTTTCCCCAAAAAATCTTCGAATTTTAAAGTTAACATTTCTGCAACTTTTTATTGTAAAATTTATTGATTAGTGGAGAACAATTTTCAGAGAGCAGCTGAAAATAATATAGCTATCAGAATATCACACTGACTCGTGATCGTGCCTTTTTTTGCCCATAGCATCAGAAGAAGAAAGCAGAGAGAGAGCTAAACAAACCCGAGCGTTCCAAGGAACGTACCCCCATTGGCCAGAGTCTTCAACGGACTCCTGTCGGCATACCAGGAGCAAAGTTGAAGGATCCGCCAAAGACCATGTGGTACAAGCTACCCAACAAAAGGTGGATCGTCATCCCGAGGCCCCCTGGCGGCGAGTTGGCAAACGCCATGCTGATGACGTCCATCAAGGCACGATGGCAGGAGAGGTCAGATGGACAGTACAGGATGGTTTCAACTGACGAACCTATCAGGAATCAACCAATCAACATCCCTCGTCCTAAGCTGAGGGTCAGGCCGACAGTAGCATGGGAGAGGAAGATGAACGGGGAGTGGAAAGTCGTTCCCTACCCTGGTGATGACAGAATCCACGTCGGGTGGGAGCCTCTCCGTACCGGAGGGTGGCAATCTGTCTACTTCACCAAACAAGAGCTGAAAATGATCGTGGTTCCAAGCCAGTACGCCGGCCAGCCACCACCAGACATGCCTAAAATCCTCCGCAGGTACAGTTATCCCGGAGAGCCCACAGTTTACATGTACGTGCCGACAGACGCGCTGGAAGTGGATCCCCATCCAGAGCCAACCGGAGCTACAGCAGAGGAAGACGTGTTGGAAGAGATGAAAATCCACCCTGTGGCGGATAGGATCGACACTGTTGCCCGTGTTGTGTTCCCTATCATGTATAGCATGTTTTGTCTTGGCTTTTTGCTTTATTACAAGCTGTAGAGAGCTATTACCCCGCCTACCAGGGTCAAAGCATCAAAATACAAATATTTGACCGACATGCAGACACTCTCTTATTGGTCGAACCGCTAATTGTCATGTTATCATTGGTTGGGTTCATAATCGTGATGGACAGTCAGGAAAGGTCCATAGGGCCCACATTGAAATAACTGCTATGTTTGTTTTAAGTAGCACCAGCTGTTCGGTCAGTGTACAACCGGCCAGAATGAAGTTTAATATGTTCGTCATTGATTCACTAATTGCAACCAGTGCAAATGTCAGAGAAATAATGTAGTATTCTATCGTTTACTGGAAGATTTGTATATAAGACATCATGATTGTAGTGGTTGTCGGAGCAGAAAATAGAAAATACAGTTACCAGTAAGTTTTCTTGTGGATAGATACAGGTTGTGTGCATTGAATAGCTAATATATCTATCAGTTTGCTATGATAACAAGTATACGTATATAGCACAATTAAAAACTACGAATTTGAAGCCTACTTAAGCCCCTTATTTGTGTGAGTATGTACCGTGTACAAAATGTCGACATAACGATAACGTGTGTTTCAATTAAGCTTCTTAGCATTTACATGTAATCGCAGGAAGCAAAAATATCAACGGTAAATATGAATAGGCTATTCATGTATGACGGAAAATTTAATTTCCCACTATAGGACCTAACGCTACTGTTTGCTGTTCAACAGCGTATATATGTTTTGGAATGAACTTCTTTATTACAAAATAAATATAATTTACCTATCATTTTGGTAGTCCTTCTTTTTAAGGCAATAATGACTGGCTCTTTGTTGTACTTGTAATCACCACTGCTAGGTGGCGTTTCAGCGGAAAGAATGTCTTGAAAAGCTGTTACCCTCATTACATTACTGTTACTGATGATGACTGGGGGAGAAATTCCGATCCATATAGCCTCCATAATCCATTTATTTATCAGTCTGGTGAAACTGTTCATTGTCATCGAGTGTATGTTTAACATTTTGTAACCGACAGACTATGTTATAGCATGTTATAGCATGTTTTCCGTCTGTTTCACAGAACAACAAACACACATTTAAGATAGCAGCTCACATAAAACTATTCATGGTCATTGGGTGCATGTATAACATTTGCAAATGGTGGAACATGCATTCTTTCATTGCACGATTTTTGTTATTATAAGCGAGGGTCACAGCCCGCGTACGTGCAACTGCGTGCTGTCTACATGTACGTGCAAAAACGTGGGCAAATTTTGGGATCCGTAAGTGGTGAGTACCACCTCGAGCTCCGTACGGAATCCTACGGAACCCAACGGATTTGTGAGCACGCAAACACACCGTAGCACTTTACGTCCATGCAGAACTTTTTCTGCGTTCGGGCTGCGGATTCACCCCCCGTACGAGCCAGTACGGGCGACGCGCGCGCCCTGTACTTTTTCAGAAAAGCGCGGCGGACGTGGCCTCTAAAAAAAAAAACGTGCGGACAAAAAACACGTACGGCGGGTTGTGGCCCTCACTTTACTTATCAAAATGTGTCCGGCTCCGCATAAGGAAACTGGAAGGTTGGCCTCATACAAAAGGCATCGATAACTCACGCGCCGTAGAACGCATCGACGTTCATGGTTTAAGAACTATGACGTACGTTTGTGTTTTGCATACCGGAAAATCTTCTGTCCACTGGGCACACTGAAATAGCAGCATCTAGCAGGTGTTTCTCATTTTCTTAAAAACCTTTTTTTATCAAGGAGTAAACCAGGAAGGATGGTAGAAAGAAACGAACAAGAACGTAGACAGCAAAGCAGCAATAGAACGCTGTAATAAAAAGAAATAAGACCAAAAGTTGTGCCTGATCGCTTGAAAAATATGCGTCTTTACCCCTCTCTTTTCTGTGGTATGGTCCTTTATAACTATTTGTCCTCGGCATTGGGTATATGCCATTGTCAAGACAATCATCGTCTACTTCGCCCGGTCTTGTCCAAAAAGAAGAGGTAAGTATCACCTTGTTACTGTTCATATTTTTGCCCCCCCCCCCAAAAAAAGATATCTCTGAGTTTTGAAGTTATAGTAGTAGTAGAAGTATCATCATCAGCAGCAGCAGCAGTAGTAGTAGTAGTAGTAGTAGTAGTAGTAGAAGTTATAGTGGTAGTAGAATCAGTTATCACTGTCAGTGTTAAATAGCATTTGCTTGTTTTAATGTAAAATCATTGTTAAGTGGAGCACGGCCTTTCATAGAGCAGGTAACGTTATATAAAACAGACGGATGAAATAAGAATTTGGCTTTTGTGTATTGTGCCTTTTTGTCCATAGCATCAGAAGCAAAACGAGAGCTAACTTCCCCCAAAGGGATTCCACGACTTGCATGTAACACTATTTTGTAACAATACCTATGTATTAGAATGAAAGCTCATCTGTGTTGGTAGATTCCATAGTGGTAAAGTTTAGCTTTAATCCAACACAAAGGAAGAACTCACCATAAATTTTCGGTCGATCTCGTCAACCTTCGTCAGATGAATGATCCACTCGCTGATGTCACAATTTTTTTACGCTTGGGACTACATTGTTACAGTAACATCTAGCGCGAGTGCACAGTGAACTATGTAACAGTAAACCAGTGCACAGTGAACCAGTCATATTAGCCCTGATGAAGATGACAGACGGTCATCGAAACGTCGGCTCATGTAAAACAAATGGTTATGAATAAAATAACTTTACTTTTCAGGGATTCCACGACTTGTTTGACGATCTACCAAGAGCCAGGTTCAAGAACCCGCCGAAAACCATGCATATGTGGTACAGGCTGCCTGGCGGACGGTGGATCATCATCCCGACGCCCCCTGGCGGCGGTTTGACAAACGCCATGCTGATGACGTCAACCAAAGCTAGATGGCAGGAAGGTTGGGATGGACAGTACAGGATGGTTTCAACTGATGAACCTGTCAGAAATCAACCAATCAACATCCCCCGTCCTAAGCTGAGGGTCAGGCCGACAGTAGCATGGGAGAGGAAGATGAACGGAGAGTGGAAAGTCGTTCCCTACCCTGGTGATGACAGAATCCACGTCGGGTGGGAGCCTCTCCGTACCGGAGGGTGGGAATCTGTCTACTTCACCAAACAAGAGCTGAAAATGATTGTGGTTGCAAGCTCATATGACGATATGTATCTGTATCTCTAACTCACTCTTCCTTCGCACAACACCTGTTATAAGTATAACTAACTCTAAATTCTTCTACTACTATAGGATGGGTTATAGGTTTAAATGTTTTCTGAATCAAATTATTTGGAACAAATAATCATCAAATTCATTTTTTTCTTTTTTTTACCATTTCTTTTTGTTAAAGCCAACCAAGGATTGAGGTGTTCAAAAACTCAATTTCCCTATAGAACTATCGTAGAGTGGAACTCGCTGCCACCAAGTACAGTAATGGCATCATCACTAGATAGTTTTAAACAATGTCTAGAGTTAGATGCTCCAAGGTCAGGTGTAACAAGTCGTTCAGTGTAATGTAGCCAGCTGCCGCCGCGCCGCGTGCCTGTGAAGCTGGTGTATTACGCCGATAGGCGGTTATACCGGCTACACAGATACAGATACAGAAAGCCTCTGTGAACATTTAGTGTTGTTCCTGTTACTTACTACCACCAAGGAACCGCCTTGCTACCACTTTGCCAAATTGCCAACCGACATGAACATTACTCAACATTTAGTGTTGTGTAGTGGAAGATGAACAGGGTGTGGAGCAGAACCGACATACAGGCAAATGTCTTTTTTCCCAAGAACTGTAACAGAGTGGAATTCCCTGCCTGTAGAGATGGTGACTGCTCCAACACTGGAGTCTTTCAGAGACAAGCTGAGTCACCTACAGTAGACTAGTACAAAGAAGACTGGCCAAAACCACACCACTTCATTATATTCCGAACATCAACGCACCACCCCTGTAATGGCACTCCAACTAAGCGTGGCAAAGACATCAATATGTTGATGGTGGCCACCCAACCACTAAGAAGAAGAACAAGAACTGCCAGCAACGTTCATAAATGTTTGATGTTACTGAGCCGGCGGTATTTATAGAAATAGGTGTTTGGTCAAGACTCATTTACCCGCTATTGCCCAGACTTCTCACATGACTGAACTGCAGTCACAGCAGCAAGTTAATCCATCATTGTCACGAAACGTGTCTACAGAAAACATTCCATTTTGTGAACGTTATAGACTCACGACGTTATAGACTCATTACTAACGACGTGTATCTGCTGCAAACTCTATGCTGATTTTGCACTTCATGATCTTAAGTATGACGACTGTTCTCCATTGTAATGGAGTTGTAATGCACGTGTTTTCAGATAGGCGCTGCTCGTGCTGTTCAAGTAGACGGATTTATCATGTTTCTAAAGCCCCTGTCACACACTCACAAATTTGGCCTCCTGAACGCTAGCCGAACGCCCGCCAACCATGGTTAGGAGTGAGTCGGCTGGCGTTCGGCTGGGTTGGCTGGCTTTCGGCTGGGTTGGCTACGGTTCGGCTATGACAGCCGAATGTTTCAAAATGTTTTAAACATTCGTGAGTCGTTCGGGAGGTTCGATCGTATCTGGCTGGTTTTCTATCGTAAGTCAGCAAAACACCAGCCAGCCATCCGGGAGTAAGTCAGCCGTGTTCGGGGTGTGTTCAGGGATCAAATTTAACTCCAATTTAACCCAAATTCGTTTCGATTCGTATAGCAAGGTAGGCGTGGCCTAAATCTGGTCAGAGTGAACCTGTTCGGCTGGCGTTCAGGAACAGGTTCAGGGGAAGGTCGTCAATGTGTGACAGGGGCTTAACGTTTTGCATATTCTCTGTAATATTGATGTCCCTGGAACAAACATATTAAATACTAAATACCTGCATCTGCGAATCTTCAGTTCTGTTTGAAGACCTGTTTTTTTAAATATATATATATATAATTGTAAAGCATTTAGCAAAACAGTTCGTGCTCACGCACAGTTTCATTCGCACATTATGAACATGCTGTTAAGCAGTCAGTTAAGCATGACATAAGAACAAACCACAAGACCCCCTTGCCACTGGCGTTGTCAGAAATGTCAAAGTCTATTATGTCAAATTTCATCACGAACAATTGCTTTACAACCAATATACAGATAGCGACTCGGGTCACTACATGTGTCACTGCAGTCCACATCAACATGATGCACTCTCGTCAAGTGTAAAAAGAGACTATATTTCATACATGCCGCTTAGCAACCGAGGGTTATTCACAGAATAATTATGATATGACAGCAACAATGTTCAGTGTGTTGCCCGGATCGTTTCATGTGTCATTGCATTGTAGTCAGTGTTAATGTAGTGCACAGCCAAACCGCCTAATAGCGTAGAGATGGACGATTTGTACCTCGTAAATAATATTCCTGTCTGCATGGTACACATGTATATCGTCACGCGGAGCCCTATATGGTACTGGTGGGTCGGTGGATCGAAGTTGTGGTAAATTCTGTGCGAGACAACGTAATTTCGAAAAGCACCTGACGGGTAAAGCTGGAAACAGTGTGTAAATATGACAACACTTCGTCCTTTGGTTGTTTTGGTGATATTGGGATTTTACTGTCAACGCACTCTTTCAGGTGAGTCGTGTCTGTTTTCACGCATTTGTAATGTTACAAACATGTATCTGTGGCGTCGAATGGCCGAATGAACGTGACTAGCGGACACGAGACCGAGAGGTCACGGGTTCGATTCCTGCATGGCATTCCTGTCTAGACGCTGTGTCCTTGTGCATTTTACACGAACTTCCTCACTCCATCCATGTGTTGGGGAGTTAAAATTTTGGCGGAAGGAGAAGGATGAGCTCCGATACCGTGCCCGAGACACAGTGGATTAAAAACCCACACACTGTGTCTCGGGCCCACCCTGGACTATCGAACTAGTTTTACCTTCATCGTAGTTTCGCAAGGCACATGCACAATAGACCGACATGGTGGGTTTTGTTCCTGATGAAGACCGCCACAATTAATCCTTAAAATGCCATGTGTTATACATTATTACCTGCCTGAGGCGTCCGATTCCATACACACTGATGTGCTTGCTAAACTTCAAGGCTATGACTTTTTGTCACACCACATTCATATGTTGTACAGTGGTTAAAAATAGCTAATTTTACTCGGTTTTCACGAGGAAACGTCTGTACAAAGCAATGTGTATTTCTGGAAGTTCTGTCTTATTTTGATTCAATGGAATCGCATTTTACATCAACGGCTAAACATCAAATATAGTTGATAACTTGAAAGTATAATAGATTTCTACACTAGGTGCTGATAACCCTTTCTGTCTACTGAATACCATAAACATTGTACAGAAAAGCGAATCAGGTTATCCATATGCATCCCAACATGCCTAGTATCTACCGTGTAATATCTAATTGTCATGTCTTGAAAATATTGCATAGATACTAACATTGATCCTTCTTTTTATACACAGTTTATCCATTCGACCTGTTCCTAGTATTTAACGGCTGGGCCATCCTGGGTTATGACGATGGCCGTCTCGATGGAGTGACAGAAGAGCAATGCCTCCTGGCGTGTCTTCAGGGAACTGCCAGTGTTCCCGCCGGAACTTGTCGATCTGTTGACTACGATCATCTTTCTAGCATTTGCTATATTTCATTGACCTACAAGTTTTTAGTTCCTTCGTCGTCGTTTGCACTTGTCGCAGGACTCAATTACCACCAGATCCGTAAGTACCTGTTCTGTTTCATGTTTGATTGACGATGTGTTGTCATGGAAAATGTTTAACATTTCAATACAAACACACACACACACACACACACACACACACACACACACACACACATTTTCGCTTTGTGCCAAGTTAGCACACAGATGAAATTGAAATTTCACACTAAAACATTTTATGAACACTGTCAATTTCATATGTACCCTAAAATTTATAACAAACACTAAATTGATGCATTTCATATTTATGACTTACGTACATACATAGCTTGTGAAAAATAAATATTTCTGCCTTTGCTATATCCCTTCCATTTTTATTGATACAGACCTTCTGATAACCTTACTGCAGTTATTGACGAGTGTACAGACGTGTCTCTTCACGGCTGCTCCCATGGGTGTGTGGATGAGTTAGATGGCTTCACCTGCACATGTCCGACCGGCTCAATATTGGACCAGGACGCAAGAAACTGCATCGGTAAGTCAGCAAATGACTAGTAATAAATCCACGAAACTAGCGCAAAATGAAGAGGTAATGAAATTGATCTAACCCCGCTCTTGCAATTTTAAACATTTAAGTTTTATTACTCCGTGAAGGAGGTCAATGACCTCTGAAGGGAGTATTGTGGTCAGTTTTGTCCGTACGTTCGCAGCTATAACTCAGGATCCCTTTGCTGCATTCATTTGTGTCCTACGGACTCTTGTTGCTAGTTTTTATGTACAGTTGTGGTCCTGAACGCTCTTCACCTGTTTACTTAAATGATAACATTTTCTTTTAGATTTCGATGAATGTAGTCTAGACCGTGGAGGCTGTGGTGTGGACGAGGAATGTGTGAACGTCTTTGGTTCCTTCTACTGTGCTTGTCCTGGCGGAAGTCCCTACCTGGTGGACACCTCCACCTGTCCAGGTATTATTTATAGTCTTAGCTTGACTAGATAAAAAAACTGCAACATTGCGGCATGATCTCTATTCAAACTAGAGTGGCGACTCTTTGAGGGCGTGTTTTGTTGATAGTCTGCTACGAAACATGCCCCTTAAAAAAATTGGGAAAGTGAATGTAGTCATCGTCACTATTTACACGTTGGCGTGCGCCAACATTTCATTCAATGTAGCACTTTTTCTGTACTAAAGAGAAATTCTGACTACCACCGCGTTATTTGGATTTGTCATTGATTACAATGCAACAGGTGATTTAAATCACCCTTAACAAGTTACCTTCCCCCCTGCCATTTCAGCCTGCCAACACAGAGACACGGACTATCTTGATCCTGTATTCATATGGGACCTTCCGGCCATCACATCTCCGTATGTAGTGAAGGTTGGAGCCTACAATCCGGTCTACATGGCTCTGTCCAGCGAGAATGGAGACACGGACTCCATGGTTAAAATTGTCATCGGCCCAGTAAGTGGTATCGGTCACGCCACAGACATGACGACGGCTGCCACCCCGAGTAAGTAATGACTTACGTGTACTTGTCTTTTACAATTACTTTCCGGTACGGAATTCGAAGTATTTTTTGGGTGGCTGGGCGCGTAGGTATGTTTGTCTGTCTGTTTGTCTGTGTGTCTGTCCGTCTGTCTGTCTGTCTGTCTGTCTGTCTGTCTGTCTGTCTGTCTGTCTGTCAGTTTAGAGTAGGTAGACAGCACGTGGGTGAGTGAAGAATGAGAGGAGGTCAAAGGTCTGGCCGGGAGTCAGCTGCATTCTTAGAAAGAAATCATCGTTTTCACAGAGACAGATCACTAACTTAAATGTTCTCTGTAGATATTCTACCGCCTGTTGGGTACCAAGTGTTCTGGATCTCCTGGTCAGCAGATGGAACTGTCTCAGTTAGGGTCCATGAACAGAGCCTACCTTTCATCCAGATGACAACCTCAGCACTTAACCCGAGTCCAGTTAGCTACATCGGTTATCACGCTGGATATGGTGGTGTGGCAGACTGGGAGTTCTGTTACGGTACTCTCATAACTAATAATCATTTCACATGTAGTATAAATAATGGGTTTTAAAAGATGGTACGTACAATGTAGGTCTCTAACGATTTTACTGGTTTGTTTTCACAGAAATGTTGACATACACTATTAAATTGCATTTTTTTTCTGTTGCGGTGCTTATACAACTTCATAAACTTGATTATGCAGCCACTTTGTCTATCTGTCTCTGTGTCTGAAAATTCCAGTTATTATATTACACCAATAAACGTAGCCTGTGGCTGGAATGTGTATTGTAGGATTCAGCCATCCCTCATTCATCGCCCTTGCGTTTTAGTGAAAACTATGGGGAAAACAGTATCAAAGCGTGATTTACTACGATACTGGAAAGTTTCTTGTGCTAATCATGGCAAAAATAGCGGCCACAACTTGTTTACTGCTTCTTACAAATTCAAACGTACATTGACAGGGAAAGACTCGGGTGTGCCTTCCCTGAATTGCGTAAAGTGGTGTTTCACATAGAGTTACAAAGTAGAGAAATTAAATTGTTTAGATCTATGTACATAAAGATTGCACATGTTAAAACAACACTCTATTTCAGTGAACGGTGGTTGGTCGGAGTGGGGTAGCTGGGCTCCCTGTGACGCCCCCTGTGGTTTTGGTATGAAGGCACGGAGCCGAACCTGTACCAACCCGGAACCTGTATACGTGCTGGGCGGAACCTGTATCGGGCAAGCGGCAGGGTCGGTGATGTGTCACGTACCCGGGGTGTGCTCAGGTATGTGGGATTCTGGAGATATATCATACAGGTATTGTTCTGACATAAAGGACATGCAAGCATTGTGTATACTACTACTAGTCGTTTTGTCCATATACCAGAAGGGTGACGCCCAAATACAGGCAATTGACAAATAGGTCCATGAAAAATGTTTCTGCTACGTTAACCTCTTTCAGAGTCAGCGGACCCTACGAGAAAAAAATGTGGTATAATTTAGAAGGTTGATGTTGATTTTTTCCCATATGAATTTTAAAATTTTGTTTATTTTATATCCACGCAGATAGCGATTCTGGGCTAGAGGTATCTATATTTCGTTATGTCTTTTAACACAATGCAAATGTTTTATGGATCAATTTGCTTTAAATTTAGCTACACCTTGTTACACTTTGAACGGTCACCCCATGTCCGTTGGTTATCATTAACCCAAGTCTTCACATCCATACGTACCTTACACCTGTCTTTGATGTAGACGGGTATTCGTTACAAGATTTTTATTTTAATAAAGAGACTCTTTCTACACAACCAAGTGTTTTATTCAGCCGACGTTTCGGTGACCTTCTGTCACCTTCCTCAGGGCAATTCTGACTGGTTCACATTGCACTGCAGCGTAGGTGTCGCTGCTATAGATGCGTTCCCAAACGTATTTACATATCTACACGTACGCATGCACTGTTACAGGGAACTGTATTTACAAATATTTTGATTTGTTTTTTTACTGTTCATCACTTTCAGGGTTTATTCGAACCTGGCGAAGCTAACATCAGCTGGGCGCACTGGCAGGCAAAGTGGGGAACTGGAAAATTTCTCCCAGCTGGGTACGACTCGTCCGAAGCGCCTAATGAAATAGGTTCGTCCCACATTTTGTAGAGCAATACCCGACAAAATTCAGTTATTTATGATCCGTTCAGATTAATTAGTTTGATAGATAGATTCAAGCGTAGCTTTCAATCAATGTTATTTTTTAATGATCAGGTAACACTGAGTTGAAAAAAATCACATGTAAATGTTTAAGAGAAATGGATTCGTGCATACTTTGGATTTCCATGGTCGTCTTTTTTAAAACTTTTTTTATATTTCCATTTCAATTTATTTTAGGAGGGATGGACGTTGCATCGACTGTCTACATTCTCAACATTGGATCTCTTTCAGAGAAACATGCGGTAGGGACGTGTAATTAGGGTGGCATCCAAGTCTCAAATTCATACGTATTGTGGCATATTTCTCATTTAAAAAAAATAATCTTTCAAAAGCCTTTTATCCATGCTATCTGACTATTCTGTTAATTTCCCTTGATTGCATCAAACTTTTCTTCACAGAATATTTCCGTCAGAGTCCAGTACGTTTTATCGTGGATTGACAGCCGTCTGTTTGGCATTGCTCCCTCGTGGGTTCCCGTGCCACCTAGCTTCCTCTGGGCCCCACCGCTGGCCTTCGGGCAGACCGTCCGTACAGCCACCGCCGAGAAGGAGGAGGACAACTCCATGTGGTTGGACCAACGCGGACTCATTGTCTACAAAATAACGTACATATAATTTTATTATGTGTGTTTTTGCTCTTCTGCGATGGCAATTGCCAATTGTTTAATACGGCTCTGATTACCTCCATGAAAAATTGGAGGTATTGTTTTTGGTCTGTCTCTCTGTGTATGTGCGTGTGTGTCTGTGTGTCTTTGTGTCTGTGTATTTACGGCTATTTTTGGTCAGCACAGATTCAGAAGGCCTTTGTGGATTGTAATGATATTTGGTAAGTGAGTAGGTCTTGGAAAGACAAAGGTCAAGGTCAAATTTGGGCCTCCTAGTGGCTGACCTTGGTACTGGAGCAGAACTTCCAGTTTTTGTATCTTATCAAATCTCGTCTCTGGTTTTGTTTGTAATATTCTTTTTATCTCCCACACAAACGTATCTCGTTTTTATTTTCTCTTTTCGTCATGTTCCAGGCGTCTACTTAAAGTGAGCTGTGTGGCCGAGCTGGACAGATATCCACTTGACACACAGATGTGCAAGGTGGCTCTGTTGGGCTGTAAGTCCGAATCTATTCATTTCTGCATGATCATCCCAATAAGTGAGATCTCGAGATTATTAGGTTTATAACCGCGAACTAATAATTGATATGCAAATAGAGTGAAGACCATTTTGTTAGCCTATTAATCTCGAGATCCACCAGTGTCACTGACGAAAGGTAGTGGATGCTACCTGAAACGCTGGACCGTTTCCAAAATCATATTCAGTTGCTTGAGTAACTGTTTTTGGTGTATAAGAAGTACAATCCATGTATTTATCCATCCAGATAACGGAATAAGGCTTCGACTGCAGCCGTCCAACAAAGTCGCCCGTGCACCCATCAAGAGCGACGCCACAGGAGTGACGTCACAGTTCACGTTCATCGAGGTGGAAGAGAGCGCGACGTTCCAATCCTTCATCAGTAACGATACAGGTCCGTTGTTATGGCAAGCTGTACACACCGTTTGAGAGAAAGGCTGTAGAATTATTTATAAATAAAGAAATCCTGTCATTGTAGTCGAATAATCTAGTCTCTACTAGACTGCAATGGGTTTCCGGAAAATAGTAGAAATTTGGCCAAATCCACTGATGAGTTCGTTGGCCATACGAGTACACTTTGCAATCCACAATCTATTTCAATTTCTATTATTTACACTTTCTGATGTCATGTCCAACATATAAGAAAACAGACAAAAGCTGTCGATCGCTTCCAAAACCGAAAAATAACTTTATATTGCCATATTCAAAACCAGAAATCTTCAATATGTTCCTGTCCTGCTCTTCTCAGATATCAATGTACGTAGGAAAATTCATATCCGAATGCTTATAAAAGTGACACCGAATTGTAAATGATTGTATTCCAGGGACAGGCTGTGAGTTCTTCAACCAAGTGTGTGATTACCAGTTGGAACCATGCATGATGTCCCTCTCGGACACATGCGAGGGGAAAAACTGTGGCAACTGCAGTCTCGTCCTGGGAACTTGTCAATACAAAATGGCCTCCTGCCCTAATTACATCAATGGTAAATATCATATAGCCAGGTGACGTTGACCAATCAGAAGCCCCCATTTCATATTGGTTATGACGCCGTAATGTCACAGAAACTTGATACAAGTGGTGCATAACCCTCATATATAAGTGGTGCTTATTTCATAAGTGGTCATTTGTTGTGTAATAAAGGACCCGCTTGACCGCTACGCTCACTCGGTGGTTTTATTCTGTGGTTACAGCAACTAACAAGGCTTTATCACACCATATACACCTCGGGGCGGGTCATTAACCTTTAATTATTGAATGGATTATTTCAGGAATCTTTTCAGTACTTCGGAAGCAAACATATTTTGAGACTTTATTGGTGTTTGTGCAATGAACGTCAAGTTTTGAGAGAAATATCAGTTGGGTTTGCATGTAAAGGATAATTATTTCTTCTCGTTTGCAGACACCAGTGCGTTCACATCGCTGGAGCTGCGCATGCGCCTCCGCAGAGTCCTGTGGCGGTACATCCTGACTGCCTACCTCCCGTCCGTGGTTATCGTGGTGACGTCATATCTGCAAATATGGCTGTCACCCAAACAGTCAACTATTTCCGCACGGGTTGTTTTGGGCACTATGGCAGTACTATCGATGGTCGCACAGACTGGCAAAACAGCGCGCATGCCTTGGGTGTGTATCTTTATTGTTGATGATGTTATATGATCTGAAAAAAATAAGGCAAAAAAAGACCGCAGAAGTACCATAAAAACTGTAGCACTCCCAACAATAACAGAATGCTTTACAAAGACATACAATGTTTGTAAACGCCAGCGTAAGTCAGAATACTGTATCGTATTTTTTTTCCTTCTCTTTTCTAGGTGGAAAGACCGAGGGCCATAGACATCTGGATGCTGGGGTGTTTATCTTTTGTCACTGTGGCCCTGCTAGAAACGGCTATTGTGAACTACATATCTACATATTTACAAGACAAGGTATTGGCTAATATAACGGACATATTATCTTCCGATGGTCATTTGGTTTTGACCTTAACGTATAAGTAACTTGATTTAGAAACAATTTTGTTTTATTTTCTAACGTAGAAGTGACTAGGCTAAGTATTGGTCCTGTAACTTACTTCATTATGTTTACCTTAGCATAAGGAAAACATATTGTTTTTGCTCAGTTTATTATTCTTCTTCTTCTCCCAACAAATAATGTCAATGACCTGGACCAGACGTCTGTCACCATGGAAACCGGTGTAGCAACCTGTGGTGTTGGGTTACATTATGTTGCAAGCCAGAGTTGGAGGAACTGCTCACCATATATTATATATATATATATATGAATATGTTTGAGTAAAAATAAACAGAGCAGTAGTTTGTTAGGCTAGACCATGAGAAGGTAAACATTATGCATTTGCTTTGCATATGTTACCTTTCTAGTTGGCATCTATATCTCTTTCAGGAACAGATGAAGATACGCTTGGAACAGAGAGGCAAAGAGATGAACCCTCCTATCCGGATTCCAAGGCCAGGGCTGAGAGACCCAACAGCACCAGCGAGTGGACAGCATGAGCTGCGAAGGAGCAGCATTTCAACAGGAGATACACAAGTGTCCATCCCAAGGGCGCGGCTCCATGTCCCTTCTTCCGTCAGTTGGCACCAACTCCCGGACAAGGAATGGGTCATCGTTCTTAAAAAGAAAGCCAAGACCAGCAGCAAGAAAGCCGAAAACAGAAGTGAAAGGCGAAGCAATAGTGACGGAAATTCAGTAGTTTCGTACATCCCGAACTCTTGCATTTCGAGCAGTGGTTACGAAGACTTTCCCGCCTTTGCTCCTAGAGCATTCAAACCAACCGCCACTGAAAGGGCCGACTGTCTGGCAACGAAGGTAGACTGGTGCGCAAAGGTTATTTTCCCGGTGATTTTTTTGGTCTTCAATATCGCCTACTGGATTGTTTACCGATATTAAATGCTATTGGTTTTATATGTTGCTTTGACTACGTCACAAATGGCCCTGAAAGAGAACAAGATCTCAACATAAGGTGTTAATGACAAATTATTTCTCAAGCAGATTTTGAACATCTGAACTTTTATGTTGAATATTTAGGAATTGCCAAGATCCAAGTTGTTCGTGTATTTCTGTTGATGATACAGACGTTGTAAGATAAAATAACAATACGGAGGCTAGCATCTAAGGTAAACTGTATATACGTTTAATAATACAATGAATAGTTACATTAATATTTTAAAACCAACATTGCCAGTCCTGTGACAAGGGTTGCACAAAATGGATAAAACAGATATGTACATGAATCTATAAGATGCAAACCATACTATATATGTTGGCTCAACACAGAATAATTATCACTATATCAACAATGGACATTTTACTACGGTTAATAGATTTACTGATAAACTCGTTGGTTATGGATATGAGAAGACGTCTACCTTTATAGCAATTATATCGCATGTGGTAAGTGCTTGACATGAAAACACAATTGATTTCTACTTAATACTTGAAATACATACCAATAAGCAGGTCTCCTTATCAATAGCAACAGTTTCCTTTACAAGTAAAGTGCTTGGTAGTTTCTCTAACTAATAATGAAATGCATACCAATAAACAACATTGAACGACAACAACGCACACACAAGAAGTAACCTTGTGGCCTTGTCTATTTTCAATGCCATAATCTCTGCCCTTTTCGCTGCACTCGGTCCAATGGACCTGGCGTTTAAAGCAGGTACATGTCTGTATTCAGTTGTCAATGTTGCTGCATGCGGAACATAGGTTACAACAGCACTGTCGTTACAACTTTCAGGGGTATTTTGAAGTGTACTTCGTACTTCATACTGGGGAATGAATTTCTTTTGAGACGACTTCAGCTTGTTTTGTTTAAGAACTACGAACCATTCTTTTCTTGGTAGTTCATGCCATCTGCATGGATCAGGAGTGCGCAGGCGCGCTCGAGGAATGGCCACAGGCTGGTTGTTAGTAGTATGTTGGGAGGCTTGGAGATGTGTGGTGACGGGCAGGTTTTCGCCTGGAGCTTTCAGTCCGGGCCGAGGTATCAGGATAGATGGATTTCTTCTCTTCTTCTCTTCCTTCTTCTCAATCTCTTTTTGTTCCTATAAAAATAGGTTTTTCAAAAGTACTTCATTAGTTTTTGAGCATGGTTCAAAAGGAATTAATGTAAACTTCTTCGTGCTGTTACATTATACGGATGCATTTTCTCTTTCAGTTGTCTGTATGCCTTTTGTTTTTTTCTTATTACCTGGTATATTTGGGGATTTATAAGTATCTTTGGAGATTTAAGTACCTTGTCCTGTATATAAGTTGATACGTAGTGAACTACAGCTGTCTCTAAGAGCGCCGCAATCACAAGGGAGGAACACCCCATCATCCAGATGTCCATGGCCCTGGGTTTGTCAACCTAATGGATAAAGATACACAGTACTTACTTATCCTCTTTCTCCATACACAGTGGTCAGGTTTTTATATAAAACGCATTAAAATTACGTTACAGTTAGAAGCCAAGTTTTTACGCATTTTACCGTCATATTGTTAGAAATATTGGTCCCTTCATCAACAGCTTAATATTAAAATGTCAAAGCTTTCAATTTTTTATAAGAAATCTGGATAATCATCTAGGGGTTACAATACATGTACGGCAATCAAATGTATCTTTGGGAACTGATAAAAATTGGGATGGTCGGGGAGGGTTTGACAAGACAAGGATCCCTTTATACTAGAATGACAAAAACATGTCCACCTACCCACGGCATTTGTACAGTTTTCCCCGCCTGTAGGATCATGGACAGGACTGCCGTTGTACCCAGGACAACCCTAGCGGAAACTGTCGACATTGTCGGGGGCAGCCATGTTTGTAAGAACGCGGCCAGCACGATAACAGTAGACGGGAGGTAGTTCGTGAGGATGTGCCGCCAGAGGACTCTTCTCAGTCGGATATCCACCCCCAACCAAGTGTATGCGCTGGTGTCTGAAAATAACAGTATACGTAACTCTGCAAATGTATTTATTAATTTATTTTTATTTCCCGTAGTCTAGTATAAGAAGCTAGCTCAGCCAATCTGAAGAAATATTTTGAAAATGTAGACACCAGTAGCTGCCAGATATATAAAGAAATTCATTGCTAGACATAAGAGATAGTTACTTTATTGAGTGCATTAATCAAATATGGTACAATGATTACCGTTCATGTATTGAGCACATAACTGAAGTTGATGTTGACAGTCACCCACGACAAGACCGCAGTCATCACAAACAGTCCCTTTACATGTGTCTGCCAGTGACGTCATACACGGTTCCATGAGGTAGTCACAGATCTGCTGGAAGAACCAGCACTCTGGAGAACGTGGATAGGGATATCAGGCAGTATGACACGTGTTATGATCATTAAACACACACCATTAAGCACAAATATAATGTACACGCAAACACGCGTTCACACACAAGAACACACACACATACATGCACACGTGTACTCTCTCTTTACACTTGTACCTCTCTCTTTCAACAAACGATCCATCGTATAGAAAGTCATTAGAAAACACAGTATTTTTCAGAACAAAAACTCTATATATTGGAGTAAACTGACCTGTGGCGTTCTCACGGAAAGAGTTGAAGCCTGCCTTCTGCTCAGCCCCCACCAATATAAACTGTGAACGGATCCCCCTGGCGTCCACCTTGATAGGTGCACTCTGTGTGTGCTGGGACGGCTGTAGGCGGAGCCGTATTCCGTTGTCTGTCAATTGTTTCAAACAAAATTGACTAATAATTTACGTACAAGTGATATGAATGAGTTATTCAAAGTACAATTTCGAGTACATCGGATCTACTTCCAAACATCACGCACTTCATGTAAGCGTTTATGGAACCTAATGTTACCTAAACCATTAAGTGATATCTAAAACTTACATGCATGTAACACCACCTGGCAGACTTGTGTGTCCAGAGGATATCTCTCCAGCTTGGGCACACAGCTGAGCGTTAGCAAACGTCTGTCCGTAAATATGGAAAAAAAGATTATTGGTCTCCATAATCATATAATATACATATTTAACGTTATTCCTTATGATCAAGTAATGTAAGAAACTTATGCTTCCTTGCATTTTGTTCTCACTGAAAGAGTTACTAGTGACCAATGCTTCTTTCAAGAGGATGGATTTCCCCTACCATCCATCTATCAGTTTACACTTACAGTTAAACTAGCTTACTGTAACTAGTGATCATAACCTTCCAAAACTATATGGTAACATATTCTACTCTTTTAC